>CAOLHI010001335.1:0-397908 GCA_948474755.1 Ctenosaura bakeri
AGCTGAAGGGCTTCTTCCATTGACACCAGAGCCATTTCTGGCTTTGCAGGGGCCATAGAGGCCTAGTCTTTGTAATCCCTATCAATGTGGAATCATCTGAATTTCTTAGAAAACATGAAGTTCCTTTAAAAGAAGAGATGCAGAATATGTAGTCTTCTTGATATTATTAGACTACATTTCCCACTGGCATAGCCAGTACTGAGATACCATGGAAACCACAGTTCAGCAATATTGAGTGGGTCACACACTTCTCATACCACTTCTAGAAAAGTCAAGTTTAACTCCCCCAAGTTATCTTTTCCTACACCTTGATACTTTTACCTCTTCCAAAGTCCTGTTTCAACCTGGCCTGTCACACTGCAGAGGTCTAAACCCAGGCTATATGTTATCACTTAATGCTAGAAGTTTTCCATTAATTTGTTCTTTCTTGCCTATTAATATGGCTAAAAGGATGCAGAATTGCACTTGTTCAGTGTCTTGATAATCTTTTTCCTACCCCTGTTTTGCCCCTTAGTCTCATTCTAGACCTGTGACCTAATCCTGTGCATCCTTACTCCAAAGAAAACCCCAATGAGTTCATTTGGTCTTATTCCCGGGTATGTTTGCCTACATTGTATGTCTTGAGAGCCCAAGTTGCCCATGAAGCTTAACTCTGGCAACTGGGAAGGAATCACCAGCTCTGCAGGAAAACAGTAAATGGTGGGTTTATGGCTCTAGCCTCTTTTACAAGACCATAACAAACAGTTAATTATTTGAAAGTGCTCTAATGTGTTGGAACCTTTGTTTCTTTTGCTTACCTTTTAGAGGCATAAAGAATACATGAAGATGTTGAAAGAAAGAGAAGATGCCTTAGGTGAGTCTCCTGTCTGGAGGTGTAACCATTAATGTTGTGGAGAGTTTGAGGGCAGTGGAGAGAGACCAGAAGGTATGGAATGAGTGGACTTGAAGTGTGGGCAGCATTTTTATCTTCTGTTCTGTGTAGGGCTTGAGAGATTTCTTTTCTTCTGTTAACTGAGTGAGACTTGATGAAAAGAAAGATGCTTAGGACTGGGCAATGAATTAGAAGCAGTTGTGAGAGAGACATGCATCCAGCGCTATTTCTAATTGAATTACTGTTGAAAGGGTTTTTGTCTTTGTCTTCAGCAATGAGTGGAGCAACCTTCTGGTAGTGAGGAGCTGGGCTCAATCCCCTCAGTTGAACACGGCTGCTGCTGAGATTTCTTCTGCTGAAATTTGGTTTTCTATATTACAGGAGGTGCCAAAGCACTCTCCTATAGTATAGAACCATGCAAACTGCCTGGCCAGAATGTCTCCTTCTGTTCTGGAAGGCAAGCGTAAAAATAACAGAGTTTGCTCCACTTCCAAATTTTGGCAGTGTGATTCTGCCAGGGGTGGAGGGACCACAAAACTCTCCAGGGGGCTGTATGTGGCCCATGGGCTGTGCATTGCCTACCCCACATGAAGAGGACATTTGTGGATAATGTCATCTATAGGCTGAACTGCAGACAGAAGGACTGGTATAAGTTATTAAATTCACAAGAATCTCAGTAGAAGGCATTTTAACTGCAACAACAAGCTGATGGGTTTCTAGCTCAATTGTGTACATTGGTTTAGCATGTGAAGAAACAGTGTACAAAGCAGCAAGTCTGAGAAATCCAAACTTGAGACATTTTCTGTATGTGCTATTTTCCTAACAGTTTGATTGGAGAAACTGCTTTAATACTTGTCATTTTAACATTTTCCCTCTTTAACCTTCGCAGAGGAAGCTGATGAATTGGAGCATCTGGTAACATCCCGGACAGAGTCTGTGAGCTATGATCACCCAGGCCACACAGTCACAGTAACAACAGTCAGTGACTTGGACCTCTCAGGAGCACGCCTGCTCGGACTGAGTACCCAGGAGGTAATGCCATTTACTTGTAGATAACTTGGAAAAGCTATTCTCTTGGTTTACAAATCTCAGAATCCCCTTGATGGCTGGGGATTCTGGGATTATTGCCCAAAGAAGTAATTTTTCCGGGTTAACATTCAATACACAGGAGGCAATGGCTGGTTGGTGGGAAAAGAGAATAACCATTTAGTTTTCTTTACTTAACCTTAATTTCTGTAGAGGCTATCCCGGACACATCTACACGAATGTCTGCCCTGTGGGTTCTAATTTAAAGTGAACAACTCTGATGTGCCACTGCTTTTTAATCTGCAGTTTAATAAATTGTTTGGCGAACACATCTTTTGCAATATGTTGGAATGGGCTTTCTGGATTGATTCAGATATGTTTATATACGTGGGAGAGTAATCTGGTCAGGATGCCTAGAGAGTTGGAGCTCAGTGGTAGAGCACATGCTCAGTGTGCGGAAGGACCCATTCCTTGTCTGGGAAGGTTCCCTGGACCAAAACTCTAGAAGTGCTAGTCCTTCTAGAGTACAGAGCTAGGTGAACTAGGAATCTGATGGTGCACAAGAGGCATGGGCAAAGTGTGGCCCGCAGGGAGTTCAGATTTTGTTTTTACTCCAGACTGTCCCAAATGCACTCTAGGGGTTGCAGGAGGCATTTCTGCAACATTTGGAGGCCCCCTGGGCCCTCCAAGGGTAAAAAAACCAACAATTTTTACAAAAAAAATTCAAAAACTTTCTTTTTTTTCCCTTTTTTTTTTTTGCCCTGAAATGCTACAAAATGTCTACTGGGGCAAGGAGAGCATTTTAACCTTATTTTATGGGCCCCCTGGGCTAATCTAGACTCAGGAGAGGCCTTTTTTGAAACCTAAAACATGATGAAAATGCCCCTATATCCCCTAGATGTGTTTGAGGTCTTTAAAAAAAAAAAGATTGATTGCTGGAGCAGGTGTAGCTCTCCAGGCTCTCCTAGAGGCTCATTCAGCCTCTAACCTTCCACAGATCGTACACCCCTAGTGCAGAAGATGGCATTTTTTAGAGTATGCATATGCAGAGAAGTAGTGTCTAGATGAAGTGTGTAGGGGTTTATCATTCTCTGTATGCATATCTTCATAGATCGGGGTGGCAATAATGTGGCCTTCCAGTTGTTTTGGGGTTGTGACTCCCAAGATTCCTCACCACTGGCTGTGCTGGGGAGGCGCAATGGACTTGTAGTTCAAGACTCCAACTCTTGGTCTGGGCCTCACTTCAGCTGTTGTCTTTGGAGCAATTCCCATCCAGCCCACAAGGTACTTCCACTGTTATTGCTAAACACTGATCAGAGGAATTAAACAGCTGGCACAGAACTGAATTGTGCTTTGCCAATAAGATAGCTGTTGCGCTAGGACTTAGGAGTTGTGCTAGGAGTAGGGATGTATAGATTTCAGGTCAGGAAAATGTCCAGATAGGTAACAATTAAATCTAACTCCATTCAATTTATTTTTCTTTAGCTCCACTCAATGTATGCAGCTCTACCCACAGCTTGGATGTGACTCTCTCCCCTTCCTTGCTCTAGACTTTTGAATGGTGATGATATCTGGGTTCATGTGGCTTTTTCAGGGAGAAGAATGTGGACCAGAAAAAGAAGATGCCGCCATTAAACCTACTTTGCCTAAGAAATCTAAAGATCCTTTCCTGTCCCAAAGGTATGATGGATTCTCCTTTTACCTCAAAGCCAATTCAGAATATTGCTCAAAAAATTATTCCATGACTTGAAGGAGTGCCTTCTTGTTGCTCTTTTTGATCCATTGACAGACTTACCTTTGAACAAGTTGTTGCTGGATGTGTGCTATGTACAAGGAAAGAGGTGTGAAAATTGGAGGAAGGAACATAAATTTATGATATGGAATCAGCCATTCCCAACTATTTTTTGGCCACACCTCTCTTATGAGCTCTTCTCAGGTTCTAGGGCCCCCTGTCAAATAGGGAGAGAACACAAACTGATAGACAGAAAATAATTTATTTAACAATAAGAAAAGCTGAACATTTCCACATAGTGGACAAAACTTTTTAAAAAACTGTATGAAATTAAACATCTATCAGGCCTAATGCAATCTTACGAGCTTGATGCTTTTCTGCACGTTTTATGATACCAAACTCCAAATTAGACAATGACAGTCAGAGGTCACTTCTTGTTGCTATATCCGTTCTGTTCACGCTGTTTTGTGGATACAAACCCACTTCTTCAGTTGGAGTACAAAATGATACCCAGAGCTCAAGATATCGAGTCAGGCTGACTCAGTTGTAGTCTCAAAGCTTAAACAACTTTATCCAGAAGAACCTCTTGATTCCTTCCTGTGCCACAAGGTGGCAGTCTGCTTCCTAGACTCAGTCTCAGAAACATTGTCTATAGCAGTGGTTCTTAATCTTTTTTTTTTTTAAACCAGGGATCCCCTGGAAATACAGTAGGTCCCCCGCATCCGTGGATTCATTATCCTCTGATTCAGTTCTCCGCAGTTGGCCACCATTGGGCCAACCATTGATAACTGTGCCTGGGGCCCGGGACCGGCAGCGGGAGGTGGTGAGGAGCACAGGATGGCATTCCTTGCCAACTCCTGCTTCTCACCCTGGGCTTGATTCTGGCGGTGAGCTGTGGGAAAAGAGCGAAGAGTGCAGGATTGCGCCCCTCGCCAACTCCTATTGCCTGCCCCAGCCCCAATCCTTGCAGCAAGCAACGGGGAAAGTGAGGAGCACGGGATCAGCGGGTGGCGGGAAAAGAGCGAAGAGTGCAGGATCAACCCCCTTGCCAACTCTCATCACCTGCTCTGACCCCAATCCCGATGGCGGGTGGTGGAAAAAGAGCGGGGAGCATGGGATCACACTCCTTGCCAACTCCCATCACCTGCTCCGGTCCCGATCCCGACAGCAGGTGGTGGAAAAAGAGCGAGGAGCATGGGATTGCACCCCTTGCCAACTCCCATTGCCTGCCTCAGGCCTGATCCCAGCGGTGGGCAGCGGGGAAACAGCGAGGAGTGCGGAATCGCACCCCTTACCAACTGCTGCCAACCACTCAGACCCCAATCCTGGCAGCGGCTGGCAGGAAAAGAGCGGGGAGCGCAGGATCGTGCTCCTTGCCAACTCCCATCACTCCTCCTTGCCAACTCCTATTGCCTCTCCTCGCCAGCTCCCGTCACCCCCCTCAGTGGTTCTGCTCTTTCCTCGCTTGCTGTGGCAGCGATCAAGCCGGGGCTGGTAGCAGGACAGGGCGTTCCCTACTATCCACGGATTGCAGTATCAGCGAGGGGGCCCAGAACCAATCCCCCATGGATACGGGGGTCCTACTGTAAATTGGCTTAACCCAATCTAGATTTAAATATTCAAATGTTTGTTTGATTGATTGATTGAAGGCTTCTGTGGACTAGGCTTCAAATCCCTGCTCAGACACTGGATGAACTTGGGCAAGTCACATTCCCTCAGCCTCAGAGGAAGGCCAAAGCAAATCCCCTCTGAACACATTTTGGCAAAAAACAACAATCCTGTGATAGATTCACTTTAGGTTGCCATAAATCAGAAGTGACTTGAAGGCACACAACAGTGAAGTGCTGCTGACAGGGGGAGTGTCTTCCTAGCCATCATGTCTCTTCCCTTTGAAAACGGACTCATCATGACCCTAAGGCAAACCTTGGGGTTTTTTTTGGGGGGGGGGTTTGGCAAAATCACCTTTCCCTGAGGCTGAGAGAATGTGACTTGCCTGAGATCGCTCAGTGTGTTTCCATGGCCAAGTGGGTATTCAGACCCTTGTCTCCAGAGTCATAATTTGGGTGTGCACACATGCCTGCTGCCATGTCCCTTCATGGGGGACATGGCAACGGGGGAATGTGTACACATGCTCAAACTGCTTCTTTATTTGCAAACAAGGAAGCAGTTTTAGCATCCGCAACCCCTCCCCACCTCACTGCCACATCACTGTTGGTGTCCAGCAGCAGGGCTTTGCAGACCCCCAGGAATCCCCAGACTTCATGTTAAGAACAACGGTAGTTTTTTAGGAAACAGGATGGTAATTATTTTGATTTAAACATCTCTGTGTAGCTTAACTTGATATGTACTTAAGAACATAGTGTTATTTTGACAACATAGGTTTGTTTCCCCTTATTTGTTTAAAATGTAAATTGATGTTTGTTGGGCCATGGCCAACATTTTACAGAGCAATTCTGTAACAGTTACCTGACAGTAGGCTCCAATGAACTCAGTAGGATGAAATACGGGAGCATGTTGTTGTTGTGTGCCTTCAAGTCATTTCCAACTTGTGTGACTCTAAGGCAAACTTTTCATAGGGTTTTCTTGGGGTTGAGAGTGTGTGATGTGCCCAAGATCACCCACTGGATTTCCATGGCCAAGCAGGAAATTGACCCTGGAGACCTGGGTTCATAGTCCTGTACACCAAACACAATACAAATAATTCTTAATGGTGTCTGTGGATGTTGGCACATTAAAGGAAACCTTGATTTTTACATCTTTTTGAAGTTTAACTGTAAACATCTGTTTTAAATAAGTGTTTTTAATAATTGTCTTATGGGCGCTGTAAGGCCAACTAAGGGAAACCTATAACAGGGTTTCCTTGGCAAAATTTATTCAGAGGTGGGTTACCAGTGCTTCCTCTGAGGCTGAGAGAATGTGACATGCCCAAGGTCACCCAGTGGATTTCCATGGCTGATTGGATATTTGAACCCTGGTCTCCTGGAGTCCTAGTCCAGCACTTAAACCACTATACCACACTGGTTCTTGGTGTTTTTAATAGGATTGTTTTTTGTTTTGCTTTTTTAATTTTTGTATTATAAATTGTTCCAACCTATGTTGCAGGCTGCCTTGGGTCCCATATTTGAAGAAGGGCAGGATATAAATTAAAAAATAATTTGGAGAAGTGTACTTGTTCTAGTAAAATATGAGTCCATCACCATTTAATTACCCCATTGCTGAGTACATTTCCTGGAAACTGACGTCAGTTTTATATCAGGTTCTTGTTGGAAGACAATTCCACAAAAGTGACCCTGGCTGTTGCTGAATTTCTCACAGAGGCAGCTAGGATTAATTAGAGCTCACTGTGTATTAGATAACAGTTGATCATGATTGTCTTACTGTTCTTATTTTTCCTTTTAAATATTTCGTACATGTTTTGATTTATCCTCTACTTCTTCTTTTGATGGATCTGTGAATTGTAATAAATAAATGACTGACTGACTATTAAAATATGCTTGACAAGCCAATGAGTGTAGAAGGGCATGGCAGGGACTGATGTTAAACAGAAACAGGAGAGGACTGTGTGAAAGGGATGATGTAGGGTGAATGTAGACTAGAGTGAGTGGGGAAGAAATTGTTTGGAGAGTCTTCTCAGTGGTGGCTCCTCATCTGAAGAATGTCCTGCCCAAACAGGCCTACCAGTTTTACTACATTTATTCCTCCAGGCATGCTACACATTATGTAATGTTTTTATGTTGTGTTAACTCTGTGGATTTTATTCTCCTTTCTTTACCTTCAACTTGATAACCTGCAGAAGTTTAATTAAATTGATCAGCATCTAATCAATTCCTGAAAAGTCTTTTTTTCCCTCTGTGTTCTCAGTACAGAGTTATTTTTGATTTTATAATGTGCTATATTTGGTTTTTGTTGAAGTTGCCTATTGAACTTTGTTCATTAAATGATCTGTTCATTAAATGATCTGTGTGTACTAAATAAAATTTTAAAAGAAGAAGAAGAGAGGATTGATAATTAGTTTCATGTACAGAGAGAACTGTAGCAGAAGGTACAAAAAGAATCAGCCAAGGAATTCTCTTCTTTCATTTATACTCTGTCCTAGCTCCAGGAAGACCAGAATCACTTGTGATCTTAGGAACACAATTATTTGATGAATATTCCACCTGTCTTCCAAATCTGGCAGACATCTTGCAACCTGTTTTCTTTTTAAAAACACCAAACCACAAAAATGATATGATATTAAAATAGAAATAAATTGTGATATCAGAAACACAATTGGATTAAAAGTGATTTTGAAATATATCAGTTTTAAAACTCCAGGATTGTCCACCATCATTGAAAGCCTCTTCCTCAGAAAAGACAGTTGCTAAAAGCCTCACCTGAAAGAAAAAAAAAGGTCCTTGATTGCTAGCAGAAAGAAGCTTGTCGGTTTCTCATGAGCCACTATAACCATCAGTCAGGGATGATGGGAATGGGGATTCTTTGGAGACCCAGGTGTTCCCCATCGCTGATCTAGCTTGGTATTGCCTGCTCTGTCCAGTGGGCCTCAAACAAGAGACTTCATGGTTCCCTGATGTGGCCAGGCATTAAATCCAGGACAGTCTGCCTTCAAACTATGTGTTCTTCCACCGAGCTATGCCTCCATCTAGGTGGTCTCTCATCCAAGCAGCTTAACAGAGCCAGAGCTACTTAGCTTCAGTGATAGACTGGCATCATGTGCCTTCCAAAGAAAAGGTGAAGTCAAGTGTAATTGCCTGTGTGCGTGCATGCAAGTAATGTAGTCAGGGATAAAGAGTTTTAAAAGTACAGACAAGAAAAAAAAAATTTTCTCCTTTCCCTTTCACAGGATCTCTTCACTCACCGCATCACTGCATTCCCGAAGCCAGAAAAAGAAGAAAGGAAAGCTGACAAGACACAATCAAGGTGCAAAGAAAAGGGCCCAGAAACCAAGTACAGGCCGAACAAGCAAGGGACAGCGCCGGAAAATGACGGGCAAAATAAGGCACTCTCAAGAGTGATGGGCTAACAGAAGTGAAGATAGTCGGCCAGTAGAGAACTCTGAAGATAGGATCTCTAGCTTACAGAGAAAGTCTGTTTTTATATGAGTGAAGATCCAGAGCTTGGGAATTTTACTTTTTTGGACTCTTCTTTGCAGAATGCTTTACTCAGCTGTTGGGTCCAACCTGTTTGTACCTAAGGATCTGGTGCTATGGACATTTAGTGCCTAAATCCATATTCAAGGATAGAGCAGAGATGGGAACCACACAGTCCTCAGATGAGTACAGTGCTTGAGATCACCATGGACCCACCTCAAGGCCTTGGCCCTACAACATCTTTGGCTCCCAAACACATATAAAATATATTTTAAAAACCTTAATGGGGCTATTACATGCTGTGTAAGGGGCTCCCCACCACAAGACCAGCACTCAAGTCACATCCTCTCTCCCAAAATGACAGCCACAATGACACTGTGTGACTGGAGCTCTGAAGGAGCTGAACATGTAGCCTCTGGGTTCTAAAGTACAGACATGCTGTCCTTAAAGGATGGGGACCTCTCTGTACCATCCTCCTGTGCATCTCTTCTTTTCTGTATTTATAAATCTATTTTTTTCACTCTAAGGCTATTGTATGTATTTTTGTTTTGCTTATTTTGTATGTGTTTTCATCCTCAGAGAGTGGCAGGTATTAACACCAATCTCTTGTATGAAGGATTTGTGACAAAGTGCTTCACAACTTTTTATTCTGTTTGCCTTTGTAAAGAAAGTGTTGGATGGTTACTGTTCTCCTCAGGAGTGGGAACTAAGGTCACTTTTGGAAGGATGGGGGTTCCTTCTTTTCCTCAGTGAGTTTTCAGTGGTAAGAAAAAGGATGGAAGAAGCACATCCTGGAACAGTTATAAATAGAAAACAAGCCCTGCCATAAAATTCTGTGGATGGGGAATAAAAACCACTCAACAAAATCCTAATTTAGAAGTCCCTAAAGACCTAAAGTAATTTGGTTGCAAGCTCAGATAGCGAGTCCATGGCAGAGATGGAATAGAGTTTAGGGATGTGTTTTTCTTGAATGGACAATTAAGACCCATAGGCTTTACAAAAGACCTGCTTTTGGCAGAGATGAAAATGGCTAGACTTCATTTGTTGATTTGTGGGTTGTCATTATGTGTTCTTCCGCTTCAAAACTGAAACACTACACAATAGCATACGTGACTCCTTGTGTGTATGTATGTGCTTCCAAGTCACCTATCTATTTATGGAAACCCCATGAATTTTGAAGGGTTTTCTTAGACAAAAAATACTCAGAGGTGGTTTTACCTGGTAGTTGTTGCCAGTCTTGCATCCAAGTATGGGGAGTTTTTTTCCCCCAAGAGCCTGCATAAGGTGACATTCATAATCTCAGAGGTTGGAGAACAAGGCCTTCTCATTTGTGGTGCCCTTGCACCAACTTTAATATTTTTTCTCACACCAGGCAGAGAGCTTTCTTTGTCCCAGCAGTCTGTTTGTTTGATTCTGCTGCTTACTCCCAGTTGTCCTCAACTTTGGCAGAACCTCATAGTCTACTTGGACACAGCGGTGGGAGGCATGTAGGTATTGAGTTCTAAAATGAGAATGTGGGTGATGGAATCTAGTGCAGATTCTGTTTACCAGACTGCAGTATCCCCTGCCCCCCCTCCCGTAATTACATTTTGTGCCCCAGACAGACTGCTTCAGATTTATTTGTAAAAGACGCTAACAAAGCACAGAAATGATGTGTGCTAGTAGGGAAGTTGTGGGGAGCGGAATATGGTGGTCAAACTCTGGGTGCATCTTGTGACTCAATCATGTGGGATTTTGGTATGCAGCTCATAGGATTAAGCATTTAGGCTACTCTTGATAAATGGCTAAATGCCAGCAGCAGTAGCTTCAAGGCATGGATGACTTTCCACATTTCTCTTTGAATCTTCTGGTTTCTTGGTTGGTATACAACCTTCACTGTCTTTTCATTTTTAGGAAAAAGAAATAGGAACAATGTCTTTAAAGCATGTGCGTTCACACAGTGCACACATACAGACATAGCTATCTGCTATAGAATGTTCCTAAAAACAGTAATGCTTTGCACGTGTACAGTATGTCAGAAGTGCTCTCTTTAACCTAAAGTGTTGTCTCTGGCATGGGAATGAGAATAGTGTGGGTGAAAGGCTTGATGGAGTTAGTACAAAATACAGATATGAGATGACTTGCCCCATTTTGAGTGACTTGTCTGGTACTGTCACATTCCTAGCCTGCACAGAACAAACCACAGCTCAACTGGCGCAATGCAGAACAGTGACTTCTGCAACTCAGTAACTGTTTTTATTTAACCAGTAATGCACAGTCTTTTGAAATGGGTCATATTAGCAGTCTAGGGATAGAAAGATGCCTTATTCAAAGCAGAGCAAAACTGTGAAATTTCAACCAGTGACATTAATTAAATTGTAAAATGCCTAACAGGACAGTTCTAGCCTAGACTTGTAGCCGCTGGAAGAAGATAGGTTTTCTTTTCATTCAAGCCCTTATGACAACCCAATGAAGATATGACTGTAATGAAGGGATGGGGAGATGGCCCCCATCTATTGCTGGACTGCAACTCCTGTCAGTCACAGGTAAGGGATCATGGCAGTTGCATTCAAAAACATGAAAGCCCAGTATCTTTCATCGCTGGTACTGTTGTTTCTTATCAAGTTGGCTTTGACTTATGGTTACCCTGTAAATGATACCTCCAAGAGCCCAATCACCACTACCCTGCTTAGGTCTTGCAAACTCAGGGCCATAGTTTTCTTTATTGAGTCAGTCTGTTGTGTGATCTTCTTCTTCTCTCCTATTGCCTCAGAAGATCACAAACAGGGCATGAGTAGAATAGTTTCCTAACAACTGGAACTGAGAGGCAGATTGCCAGTAATTGTGAAAGCAATAAAGACCCATGGTGGCCCATAGTCTTGATAGCCAAGCATGACAAATTCCCTTTTAAAACTGCCCAAGTGATGCAAACAAACACTAGAGGACATACATGCTGTTTCATTCTTTTCCAATCCAATATTAGTGTCACAGTTGAGCCAAGAAGCAGAATCAATTATCTGTAATGGTGCTAACGTGAATAAAAGAAAAGCCATGCTGAACCACTTTACTATTCTGTCCACTCTTGTATTCTGTCCCCACAGTAGCCAACCAGATGGCTGTGGGAAGACAGCAACCTAGAGATGAAGTGTAAATAGTCTACTACTATTATACTCCCACATGCCAATAAGAGGTGTTTGGAGAGTCATGCTACTTCAGATCCCAACCCATAATATAAGCATCAAAGCAGAATTCCAGCACTTCCACCATACCTCCTCTGAATTTCACCACCCTCCAAAAAAGAAAGAAGGTTCATTCTAGACATTCAAACAGCCATGACTGCAGGGTCATTTTTTTTAAATGTAGAACAGTGGTCCCCTGGCAGGGACTGAGCCTTTCTCCTTGGGGGAAACCTATCACCTCCACCAGTGGCCGGCGACTTGTGAATCTCTCCAGATTTGGTGGACTTGCCTTTGTTGGAATTTAAAAAAAAAAAACCAGCTCTCAGGGGTGCTTGAGTGGTCAATTCATTGTTAAAAGGTTGGACTAGATGGCCCTTGTGGTTCCTTCCAATGATGTGACTCTGTTTTATTGGATTGCAACTCCCAGCATCCTTTGCTCAAAAGTCCAGGAATGTTGGAGAGGTTGCACCATACAGGCAGGCTTGCTTGGCACTAACCTGTGGAAGTGGCAGGTGTTTGAGGTTGGAGTGGTATTCCTTCCTTCTCTAGCTGTTTTCATATAAAAAAGGCTCTTTGTAGGCTGGTTACATTCAGACTTTTCTGAAGGGAGCCTGTATGCATAGCTCAGTGGGTGATTTTGGGGGCTGTGTTTACAAACAGCACATAGTAGAGTATGTAAATGGTTTGGTACTATCAGCATTTCCACCACTACCAAATATTGATTGGCATTAGCTATGTGCGGTGGTATACTGGAAAATTTTGAAATGCAGATACTTATGATGACAGTCCCTGTAGCTAAACACCCCAAGGAGAATAAAAGAATTCAGGCAGCTGTGTCAACAAAGCAAATTTAATCTCCGTCATGAGCACGTCTTTTGTAGAGCTAAGGGATCTTAACTGTCTATTCAAAGCAAAGCCAGCCCAAAGAATTTTACATTACAACAGCTTTGGCTCACAGTAGTATACTGTTACTGGGAAATCTATTCCCCATCCCATTTACTGTGAGGTTTACAGAAGTTTCAGAGAGAAGACGATAACCTGAGAGGATGGCTGATTATGTCATCGTTCCTGTTGCTATGTGCAAATTTTCCATCCTGGGTGAGCCTGGCTCTACTACACCACTGGCTATGCGGTGATAATGTTGAGGCATCATCAGTAAGTTGTGATTAGAGTTGGAGCTACTAGTGGTTTTCTGTTAGTGTCTCTCATTGTTCCTTTCCATTCTGCTGTCACATTTGTGCTGTGCTTGGGTTGGGAAGCAGGTGACTGTCTGGATGTTGCTAGACTGCAATTCTCATCAGTCCTAGCCAGTTCAGCCCCTGGAGAAAGCCACTGGGAGCTGCAGTCCAACAGTGCAGGACCACGTGTCCCTCAGTGTTATGCTGTGATGTACCACTGAAAGTTAGATCCCAACTAATCACACCAGTATAACTCCCATTTAGTGGCAGGTATCCTAGCAGTACAATAGAGCTGCAAGAGTCATCTGCATTTGGCTTGGTACATCTGGGAATCATCCATAACTGTTGTGCATGGGCTTAAATATGTGATGGATTAGCTTTTCCTACTTATGTGCAGAAGACAAAACTGTCAGAGGTTGGGTGGTCCTATGAAAAGATGCTCAGTTTTAGCAACTGTCTGCCTTCATAGCATGAGACATGCCCAAGAAAAATCCATGTGAAATAAAAAGACATTGACTGTACCCAATGAGCTATCATCTGAGGCAGAGTAATTGAGAGAAAAGGAAGGGATGGGTCAGTAAAGATTTAAAATGTTATATGAAAAATGAAAAAGGCAGTGTAAACTGGGTTAACTGCAGTGGATCCTGACCCTGTCAATCAACGTACCAAAAATTGGAGAGGATGCTTTAGAACAGGAGTTAAAATTGAACAACCCTCCTGATATTGGTGGTGTGGAAGTCCCAGCAGCCTTAGCCAGTGGGGGGATTCTGGGATTTACAGTCCAACAACATCCAGAGGGACATACATCCCTATTCTGCTTTATGACGTGGGAACCTGGGAAAATCCTGTTTAGCTGTAGTCCAGGACCCAAATGCTATTGTCCCAGCTTAGAGTGATCAATGGAATGTATGTAAATATTGATTTACAAAGTAGCATTGGTTCAATGAATCTACTCCAGTTAGGTCTAACAATAGGATTTGCGCTTCCAAAAGCAATTTTCCCATCTAACTCAGTGATGAACACTCCCCTCAAGAACAAAACAAAAGCCTTCAGCAAGGGAAAGATTTTAACATTGTCTAAAACTTTTTAAGAACATTAGTCTGCATTTTGAGAAAGATGGATCTAATTTCAAAGTTATCTTCTAATAGAAATTTCTGAGGAGTGGTGAAAGCACCTTTAAAATTATAGATGGGAAATCCAGTATACTAAGGTAAAATACACAAAGATAACATTGATTCTGTGCCTCTTTCTATGTTGGAGAATCAAGCCTTAATCTTACTTAGCACCAAATTACATTGAGTCCCAAATGGTGTGACATGAATGAAAGTTTGTGGGGAAATGATGACTCTTAGCATGGACAAAGTATTGTGTCACTAGCCATAGCTAGGATGGTACAGGATTGAAACTTCAGAGGTTTCAAATGCTGTGTTTCCTGGCATCTCACTTTTTATAAATTTGGCTAGCTCATTTTTTCTGTTTTATGCATATACACACACAAACCTATCTACATTCACTTATTCTGATTTAGTGAGGAATTTTAACTGGTCAAAGGGCATATACTTACTCAAAAAGATACTTGGTAGGAGAGGGGGCAATTTAAGCCTGATGAACACACAGTCTGTGCAAACATAGTTTAGAAACCCACATTTGGATGTGACAAGGAAAAGTCAAAGGAGCTAGGGAAAAGAGTTTGATCCAGTTTGCATGCAGCTACCTGTTAGATAAGTGTAGTGGGGCTTGAAAATGTCACTTCTTATCAGACTACAACTCCCAGACCTTCCCAGTCAACATGGCTGGAGAACTCTGGCAACTGTGGCCAAAACAAAAATTAAATTCTCAAAGTTCTGGAGTCTAAGCACATCTGGACAGGGATAAGCTGGCCTGTGAACCTAGATATGCTCAGAGCAGGATCTTAACTTCATCTCCTCTTCTCAGTGCTATGCTGAGGAACTTCCTTGCTTGGTAGAAGGGCTCAGAGGCTGTCAGACTTTGTACTTTGGGGAACCCTGTTTCATGTTGGCCTTTCTGCTATAGCACCTTCCATGATAGCTGAGAAAACAAACTTGTAGAAGGTTTCACAGTGCATTTCATTATGGTTTACTGTCACGTGATCTTGAATGTCCCAAGTAGTTCAGCCTTCCTTAACTTGGTGTCCTCTAGATCTGTGGTTTGATCATCCAGGTTTTTTGGATTTCACATGCCCCGGACACCTTGACCAATAGTCAAGCATTCTTGGAGCTGAAGTCCCAAACATGTCAGGGACCAAAGAATGAAAACCACTGCTCTACATAGGTTGGATGCTAGGGTTGGGGGCTTATGGAACAGTATGGGTATTTTCCTGGTGCCCTGTCAGCTCAAATCAGGTAAGACCCAAGGGCCCTGGCCAATGACTCAGAAGAAGGGTAGGAATCCTGTTTCTTCTTGGATGTCGTGGAACTACAATACCTAGCATGCCTCCTCATTGACTGCGCTGGCTAGAGCTGCTGGAAACTACAACAGTGTATGGAGGACTACATGAGTTTCATTTCCTGAATCTGAGCAAGCCTCAAAATTCTTTACAGCATCATTTCATAGCAGGCTGTTTTGCATACATCTGCTGGCTGGATGAAAGGAACTGTAGCTTAACCCGTCTAAAGGAGCAAGGCCAAGGAAGGCTGTACCAGTCCCTGGCAGCTGCCCTTTTCACAGGAAAATGAAGAGGAGCAGATGGGCAGCCAGCAGCTGTCTTTAAGAAAAGCTTGTCTGCCTTTCCTAATTTTCTTTAGAAATCCCCAGTAAGCTGCTTCAAGGATGCACATGTTGAAAAGCACTGTTGCAGAGGCAAAAATCAAACCACTGCACAAGACAGTCAGTGCCCAGCATCATCAAGGAGGCAGATTGTAGTCTGAAAGCCAGGAGAGCTTCTTCCAGTCAGTGTTGGCAATACTAAGTTAAATGGACCAGTTGTCTGACTCAGTGGAAGCATTTTCCTGTGTTCCAAATGTATTTCCTTCAGTTTTTAGAAAAGACCATGCATTCCGTTCAGGATTTTCAGAGTTACTTTAGCATGAACTTTGTTGGTTTTGATTCCACTTCAGCAGAGAAGCAAAATATCCACCATGTTGCAGATTATCTGTCTAAACTGGAGATTGGAGGAGGTTGAAAGTAGATGGTGGTATCTACTGGTGGATTTTCTCAGTGACTTCAAGCAGAGTTCCAAATCGTTTAACAACTGTGACATCAGAATGATTTTCTCCACCTAAATTAGCCTTGAAATGAAATGAAGACTGGAGTGACCAGAATTTGAATTTTGTGAGAGGGTGGTAAATCCAGCTCTGGTACTGAAAACCAGTTCCTAGATGTAGGCCCAGAATGTGGGATGGTGGATCTTGGAATTCTCATAAAATACAAAGGATGCAGCTTGCCTGCATCTCGGAAAAGTTCCTTTTTTGGACTAGAACGCCCAGAATCCCCCAGCTAGTGTGACTATACCGACAGAGGGATGCTGAGAGTTGCAGGGAAACAGTGACCCTTCCAAGCTTTAATTCTGTTCCGTTTCTGAATCTAGAGTGGGAAACGCAGCACCTCCGGTGGAGGCTGGGTTGCATTTTCTTAGCCAACAGTGTGGGAGGATGGGACTTGCAATTTGGCAACCTCTGCAACTTTTTCCCTCCATCCGATTAAAACAGAGAGAGGGAACTTGAGAGAAGGATTACATGTTTTATTAGACAGTAAAGCCAAAAAGCCACGACGCTGTCTTGATCGTTGCCTAACGTTCGGTATTGCGGCTCGGCAAAAGGAAAACCGCGAGAAACGAACGAGAGAGGAAGTGGATCGCACTGAAAGAGCCAGAGGGCATTTCTGCACCGGACTGTTATAGCGCGATGATTCCACTTTCAACGTCCTATGGAATCCTGGGGTCGTGAGGCCCCCCCTCCCTAAACTGCAAACCCCAGGATTCCATAGGATGTTGAAAGTGGAATAAAAGCACTATAACTGTCTAGTGCAGAAATGGCCTTTAAAAGCAGTGCAACACACAAGCATGATGTTACTTTATATGTACTTTATATGGCCCCTCCCTAAACTGCAAACCCCGGGATTCCATAGGATGTTGAAAGTGGAATCATAGCGCTATAACTGTCTAGTGCAGAAATGGCCTTTAAAAGCAGTGCAACACACAAGCATGATGTTACTTTATATGGCCCCTCCCTAAACTGCAAACCCCAGGATTCCATAGGATGTTGAAAGTGGAATCATCGCGCTATAACAGTCTGGTGCGGAAATGGCGAGAGAGACTTCTGCGATGGGGAGAAGAGAAGCAACGGGACTCCACGGGGACTCAAAACAGATGCCGGGCCATACAGTACTTGTGCATTTCCCATTTCCCTTCTCATCATTAAAAAGACCCCGAGCATCAGGGAAACGCTGGTCTGGCACGAAGGCAAAGGGAGCCGACGCTGGAAGGGGAAAGGCGGCCCTCGGCGGGGGGATCAATCGCCCGCCCAGTGTCCCTGCAACGTGGGTTACAAAACATGAGGCGGCGGCGGGGGGGGGGAGGCGAAGACACGTCGGGTTAAATAAAAAACACACCACCAAAAAGTTCCGACTCCGAACGCGCCAAGCCTGATTCCCCCCCTTCCGGAGGTTTCATTCGCTGCCAGATCGGCCCACCCGTCTCCTCATCAGCCACTCAAGACTCGGCATGCAAATAAAGGAGGCCCCCTCCGCCAATGAAAAGGTGGCTAGTGGGCGGGACCTTCCACCGCCCCCTTGGAGGAAAGTTTGTATTCATTGTTTTCTTTAAAAAAAAAAAAAGAGAGAGAGAGAAAAGGCTTGAAGACAGCGGTGGAAGCGCTCCAGCTGCGGGGTCTGAAAGGTGCGTCTCTGCTGTGTTCTATGGCCATTTCCGCACTGGGCTGTTATAGCGCGATGATTCCACTTTCGACCTCCTCTGGAATCCTGGGGTTTGCAGTTTCGGGAGGGGCCGGCCGGCCCCTCCCGAAACTGCAAACCCCAGGATTCCAGAGGAGGTCGAAAGTGGAATCATCGCGCTATAACAGCCCAGTGCGGAAATGGCCTATGTGTAAGGTATATTGAAAGGCTGCGACCTTGTGGTTTTCTAGGGCCATTTCTGCACTGGACTGTTATAGCGCTATTATTCCACCTTCAACATCCTATGGAATCTTGGGGTTTGCAGTTTAGGGAGGGGCCTCAAAGGATTCCAGGATTCCATCGGATGTTGGAAGTGGCATAATAGCGCTAGAACAGTCTAGTGCGGAAATGGCCCCGGTTGCAAACCTAGCGGGCAGTACCTGTGGGCTTAAAAGGGTCCGAGGCTTTTGCCAATAGCTTCCCCCAGTGGAGACGTAAATGTGGAATCTGCTCCTTTCCCCTTAAGTCCCAGGGAGAAAGTCCAAGGTCTGTAGTTTTTTTTCCCGGGTGTTTGTCGTAAAGCCCCTTCTTATGGGTGAGATCGCGGAGACTCGGAGCTCCCTTTAAATAAGTTTCTTAAGTGCGTTGCGTGGTAATTAAAAACAGCAGCTGAAAAGAAAACGGGGTGGGCAACAAACTTTTTTTTGAAGTCATGCAAGGAAGAAGCTGCGAAGCGTTAGTGGATTAGGAGAACTTCTTCCCCTTTCTAGCGTACGAAGCCCGGTAGGAGAATTGTTTTTCAGTGCCTCTTAACAGAGGATTAGACTTCTGTTAAAATACTAAATCAGAGTATTAAAATCGGGGCTGGTGTTTTGGAGCAAAAAAACCTGCATGCAAGTAATAATTTTAATTTTATTGTGGTGCAGGTTGTCCTTTCATATGATTGCTCCTTCCAGGTTACTGTTGTATATTTAGAGAAATTAATGCTGAAAAAAATAACGTGGTGGTAGTGGAGGGAAACAAATTGGTATCAGAGGTGTGTTGAAGTTTCTAGCTTGTAAAGGCAGCTATGCATAATGGTTAGTTCAGGTCATAATCTTTGGAGCTGCTTTTTCTTCAGTTATGTTCCCATGAGCATAAATAAATAGATTAAATGTAGGGATAGGTACCTACCCATGGTTATTAATCCAGACTGTATGTGTATGGAAACATACATTGATTGCTGTTAAAATTAGCCTGGTCACCCAGCATGTGCTTCTTTTAATTTTTGCTCCTCCCTTCTAAATTCTTTCCTTCTGCATGAACTTGGGCCTTATCATTTCGCAATATCTGTTAAATGGCAATGAGAATTAGCCTGCTTCACAGATGTGGTCAAAGGATGCCTTCATGTGATAATTTGGGGTGAAGACCTGCATGCTGGAAAAGCAGCATGAATTTAAAATAAAACTCTTAACAGATACATGCAGAGCCTGGGGAAGATTACTGGTTGATGGGGGTTCTGAGCGTGATAGTTTTTTAAAAATGTAACCTCTCCATGCTCTGGATAGACTAAAGTGTTTTGGATATGTAAATCACCAATGTGTCAGGGAATATTGGGGAACAAAACACAGACATAGCAAAAAAAGAAGATATTCATTTGGGGTAGATACTCTGCTACAACCTAAAAATACAATGGTGTATTCCATAGTAGCATAAATAATTTCCTAATGTTAGGAAATTCTTTGTGCATTTCCAGCTAGAAAATGTGATGTTAGCATCTGCATTTCAAAGATGAAAACTAGGACATGTGGGGCCAGGCAGCATCAGACTGTAATCAAGATACTAAAAGTTATTAACGGGGAAGAACAAAGAGAGGCTGCAGTAGTTTGCTTTTGCCTGAGTCTCCTGGGAAAGGGAAGATTCTACCTCTCCTTCTCTCCCTTTGCTGAGTTAATTGAATGCAACCTAATATTGCACTTTGATATTTGTTTGCAGCAAGTGATAAGCTGAACACAAAAGGGGAAAGTGAGAAGAAAGAGAAACTGGGACATTTTTAAAAGCAGCTGAAAATGTAGGAGGTCAGGGGATTAATGAGGACTGTCTCTGCCAAACAGGGACTGTTGGATGGTATTATGTGTTCCCTTTGTTAACCAAGGCCAGTTAAAGCATGATGCAAACTAAAAGTTTCTTCTAAACAAACAACTTGGGGGTACAAATATCAGGTATCAATTGTTATTCAAAATGCCTTTGCCCTAGATTAGACTGGGTCAATTTCTGAAGAGGCCTGCCTTATTAAAAAAAAAAAAAAACCTAACAAAAAGAATTTCTGTGCTCCATTGATGCAGTCTTAAAATTTCCAAATCTAGAGTGCATTATCAGGATTTATTAACCATCATAGTATAACGAATGTGATCTCAGGTGTGCAGAACAGTCTTCTTGGGTCAGAATGAGATTAACTAAAAACCAGGACATCCACCAGAAAGAGGCTTGTGACCTTCTCCCTTTTTTGGTCTCTCTTTTTTGTCCACCCTGTTCCAGCTCCTAATAAGCTTAGAAAAGTTACTTTTTTGAAATATAACCCCTAGCTTATCCATACTGTTGAGGGATGATGGAGCTGTAGACTAAAAAAGTAACTTTCTCATGCTCAGGTCATACCTTCAGCCTCTTGAATGTTGGGGAAGCCTCAAACAGTGGGACCAAAAACCAGCTTGGTATGTTCCTGGTGATATCTTGAAGATATTTTCCTGTCCTAGAGAAAGAGCAGGCCAGCCAGGTATACTGTGGGTTGAAGGATGAAGAAGTCAATTGATTTGAAGAAACTGGAGGAACTAAGCAGTGACTAAGGAGGGCAGCAATGGTGACCTTACCCTTTTATGAGGAACAGTAAAGAGGCTAAGACTTTTTATTGTGTTGTATTAGCCAGGCAACTCTGGACAAAAGTTAGTGCAGATATTTGTTGCTTTCTTTGGGAAGGGAGTTAGACTGATACTTATGGCCAAATCAGATACGAGGGAAGCTGTGAGCACTCACATGAGGATTTTATGCTTACTTCACTAGATTTAAATAGGTTTGGCATGATTTGTTTCACTTGTTTGCTGTTTGCAGCAGCAATAAGTAGACAGAGTTTAGCCTTCCAGATGTTTTAGAGTACAACTCCCATGACCCTCTACCACTGGACATGCTGGCTTGGGATTCTGGGGCTTGAAGTCTGGAACATCTGGAAAACCAAAAGATTCTCCATCCCTGGTCTGTAGAGTTCAAGGAGGCAAACAATATTCCCCCTTCCTACCTTGTCCTCATAATAGCCCTATGAGGTAGAAGAAACTGAGAGACAGTGACTGGCCAAGTCAGTTTCATGGCTGAGAACAGTGTTTTTCTCAGGCTTCCTCTCATACGGTCTAAACCAGCTTGGTGCCCTCCAGATGTTGTGGCTATAACACAGATGTGTAGCCCAATGTGTCTGGATTACATTCTGGCTCAAATGGACAAGCCCATGTGGTAGCAAATATGTGAAATGCTCACTCGGATGAAAGCTTTCCCATGTTGGGCTTACAGAGTCTGATACTACTGTTTGAAGGTTTTGGCTCTGACGTGACTGGAGATCATTTCCTGCTGCTGTTGCCAATGAACACCAAGCTGTGTGAAACATTTTTTCTTTGATAAGGTTGGAGGAAACAGAAGGTGCTGATGTGTCTCCCCTTATGATCCTTTCACAGCTGTTCTTCTCCCTGCTCCCGCATCCATACCCTTGCTCCCCTGCATGCCTGAGGGATCTTTCCTTCCCTGCATGGACCATGTCAGAAATGGCAGAACACGTTATTTGCGAGAAGTTCGAGGCCAATATATTTGCTAAGAGCCGCTGTCAGAACTGTTTCCGAACAGTCGCTGCTCACCAGTGTGGTAACCAGGTGAGATTACATTTGACTCTTGGGGGTTGGCGCTATTATGAGTCTTCTTTAAATGGTGGTGTTTCCACAGAAAACATAACAAATGAATTTTTCAAAGCAGAAGTGAGTACAGCTGAGACAGTATTCCTACTTGTTAGGGCTTAAATTAAGGGCAGGCAAGTGCTGAGAGATCCAGGAGCCAGTTTTCCACCCTCACAACCCACCATGGCCTGTATTAGCCCTGAACATGAAGGAGAAGAAAATTAAAATGAAAAGTTGTTGAACATCTTGCTGTGATTTCTTTTAGGGTTAGGCCCTAACAAAGTACAGTTGGCCCTCCAAATTCATGGGTTTAACTTTCATGGTTTTGACTATTTGTGAGTTTCTCCAACCTCTCCTCCCGCCTCAAATGCTTCTTTTCTGGGGGAACGTTTCTTCATAGCAGCTGCAATCAGGCCACACAGCCCTTTGAAAACCTGCCTCTGGTCCACCTCCTTATCCACCAGCCACTGCCTAGCCATCTAAGGATGGCTCACAGCCCAATTTCTCAGCACCACAAACTTTCTCTCAATGCCCTTCCACACCCAAGGAAGGAGAGAAAGGGCCACGATGCTGACCCACCCGGTTTTCCTCTTCTTTCCCTGATCTTGTTCGGGCCTTGGGTACCCATTGCCCCCACCATGTCCTGGCCCGCTCGCCACAGATATACACACACATTTTGATATTTGAATTGTTTCTGCTTTTATGGAGGTCCTGCACCCCTAACCTTAGTGAATGTGGTGGGCCGACTGTAATGTGAGGCATGTGCCTTCTTTTAATGTAATATTGCTGCTCTTGGAATAGAAACAACAATAAGGAAACTGGCCTTTTTTTTATTGCCAAGAACTGTCAGGGAGGTTTTTAGGAGGCCACATAAATGATCTTTGGGGCATACTGTAGCCACTCCTGGTTTAAGGGAATCCCTGAGGAATTTGAAGATGGGTGGTCTCACAGGGCCAGCCATCATGAGGGTGCCACATCCAGTGGCAGATACTGAGGAATGGGGTAGCAACAACACTCCATGGGTGTTTCTCTTCAGACCTTTACAGCAACTTTCTGTTGGAGGACAGAGCTCTGTATGTACTTCAAGACAATGCCTTCTACACATGAGCAAGCCTGCTGCCTTCACCTATGGAAGTAAGAAGCAGCTGCCAGTCAGAAGAGCATAGAAGTGGGTTATCAGGTGCCATTGCATCCTTTGCCTCAGGTGGCAATGTCTCTTGGGTCAGCTCTGGGGCAGAGCAGAATAAGTGCAAGCAGTAGGAGTTTGTTATTGTAATGTACTTTCAAGTCATTTCTGACTACGGTGACCCTAAAGTGAAATCTATCACAGGGTTTTCTTGGCAGAATTTGTTCAGAGTCGGTTTGCCATTGCCTTTGTCTGAGGCCGAGAAAGTGTGACTCGCCCAAGTGGGCTCATGTCCGATTGGGGATATGAACCTAGTCCCTCAGTGTTCTAGGCCAATGCTCAAACCACTACACCATGCTGGCTGTCTAGGCAAGGGGTTGGAAATCTTGCCAGGAATCGTTAGCCGTGCTGAGTGAATTGAACCAGCACACCTGGAAAATGTTTCTTTAGTTATAGAAATGAGATGGTTGGTACAAATCAAAACTGTAGTTGTCAGGCATAATCTTCAGTAAAACACTGGCTATCCATTGGATGAGTATTTCTACAGGAGGAATAGTGAATTTTATCAGGATGACACAACCAGAGTGACTTAAACAGAGCTCTGGAAAGAAATTTGTGGAATTGTGATGGCAAAAAGTACCTTTTTCAAGCTCTGAATGTAATGGTTTGTCTCAAGTCTGTCAGAGATTTGCAGGGTGATTTGGAGTAAGCTGCTGTTTGAAGAGTCAGTGTGGTATAGTGGTTTGAGCGTTAAACCAGGACTCCAGGAGTTCAAGGTTCAAGTACCTGTTCAGCCATTGAAACCTACTGGGTGACCTTCCATAAGTCGCAGCCTGAGAGGAAGACTGTGGCAAACCCCTCTGAAGAAATCTTGGCAAGAAAACACCATGATAGGTTTGCTTTAGGGTTTCCATAAGCTGGAAACAACTTGAAGACACAAACAAACCAAACAAGCTATTTTCAGCCTCTGCCCTCCTCATTGTTTTCCTGTCTTTATTCCCTGCCCTGCTATAATTGCTCCTAATTTTCTCATCAAAAGACAACTGGGCCTCAGCCTACACAAATACTCCCAGTCTCACAACTGGAATTGCTGGCTGTGCTTGTATTTGGTATGTGTTCCTCCAAATTAATTACATCACATTCTGTTCTCATTGTAATGAATTAGACTTTTTTCTTACACCTCATTGGCCATCCTGGCTGGAGGATGGTGGGTGTTGTAGTACCACATGTCCAGAAGCCACTTGCTTGTGTAGGCCTCTCATACTTAAGCAGGGGTCCATACTTCTTACAGCAGGGGCCTTTTTAAAAACACCCGAGACTTGTGTAGAAGAAGTAGAGATTGCCGTGGGTCAGTTTCTCTCACCGCTTCAGACTTGTGATGTGACGAGCTGCACCTGCTGAAGTTTTTTTTTCCTTTTCAGAAACTGCTTTAACATAATTAGGTGGCTCATTCCTGCCTTGAAGCATACCTGACACAATGGGCCTGGCCCTTTCCCAACTCTTCCATTTTCTAGTCCAGCAAACAAGGACTGATGGTAACTTTCCTATTTTAGGGCATCCTGGGGAGGGTGGAGGAGTCATTCCTGCAATCTAAATTCTTTGTACAACAAAACAGTGGTTTCTCTGCTGAAACTGAAAAACTAAGAAGATAGGAATGAGTGGGAAAAGGAAGAGGATGAGAAATCCCGCAAACAAGGCCCTTGAGTGCTATCTGCTAACATGGACTTTCAAAGACACCACAAGAGCCATAGATACTGTGTTAATGAGATACTCAGGGTTCTGGGAGAAGGCGTAAAATCCTCTAAATGGGGTCTTGATGACTGCTTTGTGGAGTAGTTGTCCCATTTTTGAATTGAGTAGAGGTTTTGTGTCTTTAACAGCCATATGGCAGGTAGCCATTTAACTGATAGAACCTTAAACTGCATTGTTATTAATGCTTATTTAGTTGTGCTTATGTCCCACCTTTTCTCCAATAAGCTAAAAGTGGGATATATGACTATTCTTCCTCCCCCTACTTGAGCCTCCCAACAACCCAGGCTGAAAGAGAATGAGAAAGAGTTACTGGCCCATGGTCATCCAGTGAAATTCATCAATACGAGGGGACTGGAACCTAGGTCACCCGTCATAATCCAGCATGCTCACTGCTCACCCCGTTGGCTTGTATCATGCTATAGCATCTCTGCTCCTGGGAGCTTGCACTTCTCAAATTCACCAGTCAGTGAGACACACCAGATTGCTCCTGTCCATTAGTCAGTACTGTAAAGCACAGTATTCCTTTCCCTGCTACCAAATGCTAGGGATTGAATCTGGGATCTTCTGAATGCAAATTGCAATAATGAAGCCCTTGTTGGTTGTGGGGCTCAGGGGGAAAAATCAGATCACAATTCCCAGGGCCCCCCTACCTACCCACATGACCAGTTGTTATGTTGGTTGGAGGATTATGGATGCTAGAGTCCCAAAAGTACTTTTACAAGCCCTGGTTGGCCAAAAAATCTCAAAACATGGATTCTGCATCAGGGAGCTAAATTTGGTCATGCCTTTGGTTACTCCTGAAGTGACTTGTCTTTTCTGTCTTGGTTTCACCCCTCCCTGAAGTTCCTTTTCTTAAATCCTGGAAAACGATCTTACAGTGAATAAAGGACCATAGATGTTACAGTATTAACACTCTAGTCAACTACTTCTGATGAAAAGAACAGAGAATAAACAATTGCAAATCATGAAACCGCCTGTGCTGGTTTCATTATTGGCTTTCCTGAGATGCTCAGGACTAATAATGGCTCTTCCTGGGCTAACTGAAACAGCCTATGCTTGTCTGCTCCAAGTATGTCTGATCAAGCTCAGTGGACCTTACTACTAGGTAACCCTTTGTGGGTTTGTAAACCTTGATTACTGTGTTAGGAGTCTGACTAGAAAATGGAGCTGTGGTTGTAGTTTTAATAGTGAAGTGTTAAGCCCTGCTGCTTTGCGTATAAGATCTCTGTGGATCTTTTTATAGTTCTGACAGGAAGCCATAAGAACAAATTGTGATCAGGGTTAACTCATCACATCTTAGGACAGGGCTGAGGCTCCATCCGCACCACAAACTGGGGTTTCTTGTTGAAGTGAGAGAGTAATTCTTGGAATTCATGCAACAGGGAGGATATTCAAAAGTTATCTTTAAGAGATCCTTATTCCCCTAGCTGAATGACATTTCCCAGGGTTTGGGTCATGATGGGGGAAAAACCTTCAGGGCTAATCCCATTTATATCCTTTGTTGCAACACTGTGCGCTGTTTCTGGGCACAATTCAGAAGTTATAGTTATGACCTGTGTAGCTTTATACAATCAGGGGCTGGACTGTTTGAACAACATTCTTCAAGCATACTTGAGTTTTGGGGAAGCCTCTTTTCTTAGTCCCACCACCATCAGATACATGAGGACATAAGGACGTGAGAGAGGACCTTCTTGGTGTCTGCTCCCAGGCTCTGGAACTCCCTGCTGAGGGAAGGTAGGCTATCTCTCTCTCCTCACCACTTCTACTAGCAGGCAATGACTTTTTTGTTCAGGCAGCCCTTTAGCATGTAAAAAGGGTCTAGCTCATGGGTGGGTCATTGGGATTCTCTGTTTTTTCTTTTGTTTTCTGAACTGCAGCTCCCTCCTCCCTTATTGTTGCCTATGCTGGCTCGGGCTGCTGGGAGTAGTAGGCCAAAAAACATCTGGAAGGCCACAGCTGTTTACTGTAGTCCAACTGGTTGGGTGCCAGCTCTATCTTTTACCATTCTGATTTTTTAAAACTGATCTGTTTTCATGTTGTGTTTTTTTAATGAAGAGTTTGTTCTTGATCTGTGTTGCATTACAGCTAGTTTCCTTTAGTGCTCTGTGGGATAGAAAGCTAGGGGGTCGTAAATAAATAAAAACAATTTGCAAATGCTGCTTTACACAGTGGGGAACATGCATTTAATGCTGCTATCCTGAGTTTGTATGCCCTTAGAATACAGATGCCCTGGGTGCTGTGCACACACGTGCACACACACCCCACCATGGAACCTCTCTTATTTAGTAAGCCTTCATTTTTTATGCAGAGCAAAACTGAAAAGGCCAGGGTGGAGTAAACTACCTTTTAGCTCCAAGATCACCCACCCCCTCCCTGGCTGGGCAGGTGTAAACCCCATCCTTCCCTCTGAAGTGCCAGCTGGTGTCCTATTCACAAAGGGTTTCGTGTTGTTCATTGCTGGGCTAGATCAGCCTAAGATTATGAAATAGTAATGAGGTTCCCTCTCCCCTCCCTGCTTTCCCCCAGTCCTGGCCCTCTAGAATTTCCTCCTGGCTCGGCTACTGTCTGCTCAGAGTCTTCCCCCCTCTGAGCTTGAGCAGGACAATGGAGGGGACGTGGAGGTGCTGACAGTCAAGCTAGGGACCCTCCCTTTGGTGATCATAACCTGCAAAGGTAATTGGGCGGGGGTGGGGGGAAGATGTTGATATACATGCACACTCTCCCTCCAGAAAAAGTGTTGCAATGAGGAAGCTCTTAAAGGGACAGGCAGAGTTGAGATTCAGCAGGGACCTGAGTAGGAGAAACATCTACTGTAATCTGTTTTATTTGCTTTTGCTTCTCGACCCGTGCTAACTCCCCATTCTGTACAATGGAATGCAGGAATTCCGTGATTCAGCTTTGACTGCACACTTCCAAACTGCCTTCCCCATGCCACTTGTGGGGCTGAAGTGTGGAGATATCCTGACCCATAGACTTGCAGGACTGGAAGAGCAATGACTGTTGTTGTAGTAGACACAGAGTTTGCGGGGTCAAAGCATAGAGACTTCTTGATGAGCACAGAAGATGATGTCATTTTCCATCCCTGCCCCTGGCAATCCACTGATCGGTTGAGGTGTGGGAGGGCCAGATATTCCCAATAATAGCATCTGGTTGTGAGAGCCAGTGTGATGAGCGCTGGACTATAATCTTGGAGACCAGGGTTCAGTTCCCTGCTTGGCTGTGGAAACTCACTGGGTGACCTTGGGTGCGTCACACACTCTCAGCCCCAGAAAACCTGTGATAGGTTTGTCTTAGGGTCTCCATGAGTTGGAAATGACTTGAAGGCACAGAGCAACAACAAATTGTGAGTGACCCCTGTTATACAAAGTATTTTGGGATGCCTTAGTCTTTAACAGCCAGTTAAGAGCCACAACCTGTACAAAAGACCTGCTCCTGGTGAAGACAAAGACTGATAAGAACTAGTTTAACGATATGGTTCTTTTTTAAAGGAATATATTCTTGAGGGCATAGTTAAGGGGATTGATAAATGCCTGTGCTTTAGATTTTACCACTGTCTCACAAATATCTGTGTCATCTTTCTGCTGAAGGGCAAGGTTTTCTGTATCTCTGCCTAGTTTGCATCATCCAGAGGATCTTTTAACTGTGGTGAAATAAGTAATGCCCTATATGTTGAGAATTGCTGTAGAGTAAGACAGGGTCCCTCAGAGGGATGCAGACAGTCACCAGGTGGTGTACAGTCTCTTTTTGGTGCACACCCTAGTTATGAGGGTGAAAGTGTCAAGATATCCCCATTTGCACAGTAGAGAAGGCCATGTGCTTACCCAGTATGTGCTATCGGTTGCTAGATAGGAGATCAATTGGGAGGATATGTTATTTCTATATTTGTTTCCCAAGCATTTTAATTCTGGACCCTTCAAGTGTGCTTTGGACTTTTTTGTTAATCCTGTTTTAAGGCTATTGTGCACTTAATGTTACAAAATGGCTAAAAGGTGGGGGGAAGATGTAGGATTGCTTAAGGTACTTCACTCTGAGACCCTAGAGCTGGCAATAGCTGTGGTGTTTGAAGGGATTTTCAACAACGCTCCCAAATTACATGGTTGAGAATAGAAAGAGACCCCCAGACCAATATTTGCCATATACAGGGGCCTATAGTTTGTTTTTCATGAGCCGCTGTGGTGTAATGTCAGACTATGACTCTACAAAACCAGGGTTTGAATCCCTTCTTGGCTCTGACAACCCACTGGGTGACTTTGGGCAAGTCATACTATCTCAGTCTGAGAGGAAAGCAATGACAAATCCCTTCTGAACAAATCTTGCAGAGAAAACCTGATGATACATTCACCTCATTGGGATAGCATAAGTCAGAAATGACTTGAAGACACACAACAACAAAAAGCCTGATTTTTAATGTGTATTGTCAGTTGAAAAATACAAGTAAAAGCAAAAATGGTGAAATATAAAACAACAAAATTAGAAAATTCATTCTGCTAGCATGGACAACACCATCAACCTGTGAAACAAAAGTAACCTTTTTGGATTTATGAAGATTATAGTCTAAAGGTTGTTTAATCAGGCAAACAAAAAAGTATGTATGTCTTGAAGCCACCAGTGGAACAGATCTATAGAGATATGTTAGGAAGTAGTTCCACAGTGAGGGACCAGCACTAAGGAGATGATACATTAACTGAATATGTACTGATAAAAGTTTTGGAGATGGTGTGTTAGGTGACACCCAAAAAGAAATGAATATTATTGTTGCCCCAAGGCGAAGAGCAGAGTACAAACAAAAAGGGGAGACTTCTACTGCTTTGTAAATTAATTTGTGTTAGCTAATATCCAGGCTTTAAGCTTACACTGAACGCTTCATGAAGCAGAATGAAAAGGTAGCTAAGGAAAATGTAGCCACAGTCTGTTCTAGCCTTTTCCTCAACAGATCAAGCCCGTCTCTCCCTAAAACAAACAGTAGGGTAACACTGGACCATCTTCTACCAACTTCCATTTCTTCTGACAGGAATTGAAGGAAGAAGCTGTGAAAACTCCTGACTTTGTTGCTGATACTAAAGAGTCCAGTCCCTGTGACCCGTGGGACCCCTTGTGCATTTTGGTGCCCCAGTGTGAGCTCTATGTCTGTGTGGGCTCCGAGGATAGAACTGAGAGGTATGTACCCTGCTGGTGTGTCAGGGAGGGGGCCAGGGTATTTATTTATTTGATAAATTGCATTCCCAGGGCAGCCTGCAAAGGAATAAAAGCAATTTAGGGACGGACAGCCCCTGTGTACATAAGTGATCAGGAAGTTGGTTAGCAAAATGGCAGACCTTGAGTAGGTGAGTGTTGTACACATGTCAGATTTAAAAAGTCACTTTTACTGAGGCATTCCCTTTAGATATGTGACCTATAACTCCCATTGTCCCTAGCCGGTAAGATATTGATGAAATCAAATTTCTGGTCTCCACTTTGCTCATTGCGTGACCTTTGGCCTCCCTCAGCTTAGTTTATCTTACAGGGTTGTTCTGAAGATAAAATAGGAAGAGGGAAAGGATGACCTGTGTGCAGCTCCTTCAACAATTTGAAGGAAAGCTGTAATAAAAATATCATGAATAAATAATCTTATTATAATACATGGGTAATACTGTTTGCTAGGGCTGCCATCTTATTAAAGAAGTCTAAAGTTGTACATGATGGGTTAAAGAATTAAATCTTGCATATGCCTAAGGCAATGGTTTTCCAGACTCATTCCTCCAGAGCATCATCACCAAAAAGAAAATAAAGGAATTCAGAAATTCTTACATTGTAAATAGAAATGCAATACACCTTGCCATAGTGAGGAAGATGATGACCAGGAGATATGAGTGCCTCTTTCCTAAGTTCACTGTTGCTATCATTCAGTCATTGTTGTTGATGAGCAGCTCAAATGTGTTATGGTTCTTTCTCTTTAAACTGAGCTTGGACTGTACAATCTTTCAAATAAAGGACTGTCCTATGTAAGCAGGATATATGACTACTCTTGAGGGAAGAGAGAAGGCCTTGTGTAAGAGGATGCCAATCATAAGCAGTTTTTAGAAATATTTATATTAAAAAACCAAAGTTTTACAAATATTGTTCTTATCAGGGATAACATTTTTGTCAAATAAGAATGTTTTAGGTGGTTAAAACTTATGGCCCTTATACTGTCATTTATTTAGAAGGTTTATCTACAGTTATTCATAAAACTTCACAGTAGTTCTCAACATACAAATACTGTATATTAAAAACATACACTCTTTATTTACAGTTACATCCACCTTGAGATACTCACAAGAGTGATAGGCTTACTCATGGCTCTATCCATGCACTGACTAAACCCATATCTGAATCCAGGCAGTCTTCTGTCTGTGTATTAGCCAAACACATACCTGATCAATGCCAGAAAGATTTCTGCATCATGTACCTATAAACCATACTGTTCTGCTTTATAGGGCTGTTGGAGGGTTTATTGTAGTAGTGTCTGATATCAGCTCTCAAAGCAGCTATACAAATGCAAATTATTGGAGGCTACCTTAGTCAACAGGACTGAACAAAGAGGGTGTTGGTTCTGTTTCTTCTAGTCATTTGTTGATATAGTTCAAGGATAGATTCACCCAATTATTCTGTTGCTCACCTTGAGCAGTGCCTACCATCATATTAAGGCTGGCAAATTCAGTGGGGACAGGGGAAGGCAGTCCCCACCAGTACCTGCTCCAAGCTGAACCATTTTGCTGCTGCCACCTTGCCACCTGAATTTTACCAGCAAACCACAACATGTTACCTGGGGCTTTTTAAAAGGTACTGTGGTAGGAGTTAGCATTGACATGGAGAGTCATGACTCCTGGAGGTTTCTGGAGGTATGATTCTCTTTCAGACCCTCTCCCATTTTTAAGAGTACAGGAGAGTTAGGGGCCACACAGAAGGCCATTGAGGGATGCATGTAGCTCACAGTCTGCACAGTGCCCCCTCCCCTGGTTTAAAATTACCTACCAGATTTTATCACTGGTGTTGATTCTTATGTAGGCTCTCATGTAAGGTTGGTCCTTTGTCCTCCCATGAACATATCACTTAGCTTATTCCTCTGTATTTGAAATTTTGGGTGGTTGTTAATCATTTGTGTCTTACCTGTCCACAGCTGGCAGGAAAGTTTGGAGTACACTCAGCTTAGCTGCAGAGCTGAAGAAGAATCGGAAGAACCCAGTGCCTGTCCTGATGACAACACTCTCCCTGGTATTGATACAAACACCAATGACACACTCAGCAGGGTGAGATGTGTGTGTGTATGTGTTTCTTGGCCTAAAATGTCCCCCTTCTTTATTTTTGAAAAAGTAAAGATTCCTTTGATCTGAGCTTCCTTAGATGGCTGCTGCAGGGGCACCCTTGCATTGTTGTTTCCCAGATATAGGGGAGCAAAGTAACTCTTTAACATTATTTTAAACAACCATCGGACTCTTCTGTTAGGGGTCTAGGATCGTTGCTGATGAAGCATTACTTCTCAGGGAAAACTAAATGTTTCCACCAACAGCGGAGCTTTCTTACAGTGATATGCCTCAATAACAATCTTGTGAATTAAATCTGTTTCAGTGACCACTTGCAAAGCAAAGCAATCGTACCTGTAAAATGCAGAGTTGAGGAAGAGCATGCACTGGGACAAACAGATCTCTTTCAGTATTTAAGAATGTCACATCTATATAGTGTTATACTATGTACTGTTATATACTGTACAACGCTATTGTACAATTAATAAGCTTTCCTGTCAGCAGATGGCGCCACCTAGGTATCCAATGCAGTAATTTGTTAGATAGCTTACTGTGACCTGTGTTAAAGAGTTCTAGTATTTGCTTTTGACCTCTCAATGGCTTTAGGTCGTGGTACCCTTCCAGAAGATCCAGCATGGTATAGTGGTTTGAGTATTGGATTATGACCCTGGAGACTAGGGTTTGATTCCCTGCTTGGCCATGGAAACCCACTGGGTGACCTTGGATGTGTCACACACTCTCAGCCCCAGTAAACCCCATGATAGGCTTGTCTTAGGGTCACCATAAGCTGGAAATGCCTTGAAGGCACACAAGAGCAACAAGTTCTTCTAGACTGTCTTGTTGGGTTAGGTCTGGAGGGAGAGTTCATGGATTAATATTGGAATGTACTGCTCTGGGACACTTTTCTGCACTCTTTGGTATATCGGGTGATGCAAGGTTCTGAGTTCATGCTGCTAAATGTCTACATGATGTAGGGAGTCTTTAGCTCTCCTAATGTTTTGGACTGCAACTCCAACAGTCCTTTACCAATGGTTATTTTGGTGGGTGTTTTACAGTTAAAGTCTATAACACTGGAAGGCCAAAGATTCCGCATCTACATAAAACCATTTGATGCAGTCATCTAGTGGTTTCAGCTGTGGTGTCACCAATATGTGGATGGCATCCAACTCTAGGTCTCATTTTCATGTCCAAGTCTCAGGGAAGCCATAGAGAACCTGATCCAATGTCTGGAATAGAGATGGCCTGGAGATAGATGCTGATGAACAAACTGAAATTTAGTCCAAATAAAACAAAAGCACAATGGGTTGGAAATTGAAAAGATCTGGATAGATTTGACTAGACTTAGTGAGAGTGCATCATCATCCAAGGAACCGTATTCAAGTGGTTTTCTTGGATAAAATTCAGTTTAATTCTGAGTGAAGTTGAGGATTGTGAGTTATCCAGGGCATGACACCATGTACATACCAACATCCAGGAGCCACATTCTGCCTATATCAGCAGAAGTTTTCAAGCTGTCTTCAGAAGTAGATTCATGCAAAGCATAGTACAGTAGCATGACTTTGGATGTGACTAGACAACACAGGTTAGTGGTACACAATCTGATGCTTTTAGAAAGCCAGCATGCTACTCTAAGATTTGCTGTATTCTTAAAGATACCTTATAATCACTCTTATAAGCAAATGCAATAATTAAATAAATGTCTTTGCAACACTGTTCAATAATATGTTTCAAACTCTTTTTTTTTTCTACCTTAGGACTGGGAAATGACCAGGCTGCTTGATAGCATTTTGGGATCTGACAAAGGAGACATGATGTATTATGCAGGTCAGAAGCAAGAGGTACCGCCTGAAAGCCTACACTCTGATAGACCTAGATGGGCAGAGGCAGCATCATCTGGGAGAACAGAATCCTGGAGTCGTGTGAAAACAGGTACAGACACCCACCTCTAGCGCTCTCTGCTGGTGCAGATCTTTATGCAGATGTTGTAAAGTGGGGCTGGGGGCAGGATCATGTGACCTGTAAGCAATAGGCAGCTCACAAGGCTGTTTTGTGAATCCCAGAGGACCCCCCCCCAAGGAATGTAGCAATGGAGATGGGTAAAGTGAGGGTTTCATCCTTCTAAACAAGAAATCTGCTCTTCAAATGAAATTTTTCTTCAGAACTCAAATTTCTAGCATAGCGGAGAGTGAGACACTGAAAATCATTCACATCTAGAACTTCTGTATGTGCTGTGTTCTCATTCTGTTGGTAACTTTGCTCACTCCTTTTCTTTGGATGACTAAACTGTATTTCTAAATGCTGGAGTGAAGTTTTAAATTACCGCGGTGTAATTTGAAGGGAAAAGAAAAAATTTTTGAGGGGGCAGAATTCTTGTGGGGGGGCATGTCCTCATTTTGCTGTCCCTTGTAGCTATACCTCTGCCCTCCCATTTTTCCTGCCAAAATAAGTACTTTTGTGTTTCCAAAGAAAAACAAGCAAACTGTATCTCCAGTGGGCACATGGATTATTCTCCTTTAAAACAAAGATATCCACATGCATCCACAGCAGAAAATCCTTTCTTCCCTCACACAAAAATCTTGATTTTTTTTTTTCAAAACAGAAATGACCTTTCAGCTTCATGTGGAGTTGCTGGTGCAGCCCCTAGCAAATCCTGGGACCAGAAAAATGGCCCCCAGAACATTCTACTCTGCAGGAATGAAATGTAACTTGAGTGCTCCACCAAGGAACTCAAATCTGGTGCCCAGATGAAAGAAGCATGCATTTGTTTGCATAATTAACTCTACTTCCACCATTTAGATCACTGGTGGGGAATGTGTTTCTTTAGACTGTTGTGGACTACAACATCCATCAGCTCTGAGCTTTGGCCATACTGGTGAAGGCTGTGAGACTTATTGTCTAGAAGCATATTCCTCACCCTGATTTGGATTTTCAAAAAAAAAAACAACGAACACCAGATCACTTTAGCTAGAGCTAAGGTGTGGAGACAAAAGGGAATGAAATGGAAGGGTTGAGAACAGATTGGAGAAGGGGCAGATGAGGGAATCGCTGCAGGTTGGGGAATAGCATAAGGTACAGTGAAAGCCAGCTAACCCTTCCTTTTGATTTCTTTCTCCAAGTATTGCTTATGTTTCTCAACTTGTGCTTCTGGCCATGAAGACAAGAGACAAGTCCTTCATAAACTGAAAGCTGAGGTTCTAGAAATGAGAGAATTCCAGATCTAGAAATTAGATTTGGCTCAGAGCATGGAAAAGTTACTTGGTTGGATTCTAATGTAGAATCCCCAAGCTAGTATGACCAGTGGCCAGCCTGGCTGAAGGATTCTGGATGCTGTAGTCCAAAGTGTAACATTTTCTACAGTCTGATTCTGCCCATGATTCTGCTCTTGGGAGAATGGAATGCACACCCAGCCTTGGCTTGGCATGGCAATCTTCTTATGTAAAGATTCTCTACTTTCATAGCAAACCCTCTCAACTGAAGAGGTACATTTTGTCCTGAAGGATGAACACCAGTGGTGAAAAAACTGCAAGCAGGCACTTGGCAGCAGTGGAGAATCCTGCAAATTGCCCAAACCAACCTTCTCTCTCTCTCTCTAAGTAATCATCCCTTTTGAGTTTTCCTTTTGTTCCAAGACAGAGGCAAGTCAAAGTTGTTTCCTAGTCTTTCCTTCTCTCCACCCCAGAGACTCACTTTCCCACAGATTGATGCCTTCCTGTTGTATTTCCCTTTCCATCAGCCGAGCCAGTATAGTTCATGCTATTTGGGACTTGTAGGAGTTGTAACTCAACACATCTGGAGTGTATTCCAGGTGGGGAGAGGTAACTGTAGGTATTTTTAAGTGATTGGCTAAGGCAATGGTTCTCAACCTTCCTAATGCTGCGACCCTTTAATACAGTTCCTCATGTTGTGGTGACCCCTAACCATAAAATTATTTATTTATTATTTACAATGCCTCCCCCCCCCCGGCAAAGGCCGCCTTGCCGGCCAGGAATGATGGGGGTGGGCAGGGAGGGAAAGAGGAGCCACGCGTCTCCCATGGGAAAAAACTATGAGAACCCCCCCCCCGGGCTCTGCTTCTGCTTCGCTCTCGTTTCCGCTGGGGGGGGCAGTGTGGGAAAAGTTTCCAGAGTGTCAACCCTGGCCGGGGGTGGGGGAGGAATCCCAGCGCCTTTGTCTTTTGCGCCGGGTGCAGCTCGCCCCCCGGAAAAGCACCGCCTTGCAGCCCCCCGGCCCTTCCACAGCGCCCCCCTCCATGGCGAGTGGGGCAGGGGCCATGGCGAGGAGGGGGCCTGCCCCCTGTGCTGCTGCCGCCCCCCCAAGCTGGCCCGTCAGACAGGAGGTTCTCCCGGTAGCAGAGAAGGGGAGCGATTTCAGTCCCAAGGGGCAGGAGGACGCAAGCGCGTGGCTCATGCTTGCGCACCACTGCCAAGGAGGGAATGGAGCCTAAGGCCATCGGAAATACATATTTTCCGATTGTCTTAGGCGACCCCTGTGAAAGGGTCGTTCGACCCCCAAAGGGGTCACGACCCACAGGTTGAGAACCGCTGGGCTAAGGAGATCTGTTGCACTCATTTGTACATTAGCAAGTAGCCAATGTCAGTGATGAAATCACACCAAAATCAATGGAAGACTCTGATTAATAGGCTAGCATAGTTTGTACTTCTGGGGTTTCCATGCTATCCAAAGGAGCTGAAAGAAAATCTGCCACAAACAGGGAAGCATGCCCTCAAACAAGGACCCCCCTCCACCCATCGCTTTCTCCATTTCTATACTGCTGTCATTACTTGAGGGAACAGAACTTTTCACATTCACAAATGCATTCGTATACTATAATCTGGGAAGATCAGGGATGGGCTCTGAACCCTTGTTTTAGCCTCCTGTTCATTTCTTAAAAGACTGACAGTGCAATTTGCCACCAATGTAGGGTGCAGTTTACCCCTTTTATTATATCCCTTGGTTTGTTTGTTTTTTGCTGGTGCTGCCATTGTGTCCAGTGCTGACATAGACACAACTATCGTCAGAGGAGCAGCTCTGGGCTGCACACCCACTTGGCATACCATCTTGGCTGTTTGTTTGCTCTGTTCCCTCCCTAAACTTTCCCACCCCTTGAGCATGAGAGGAATTTTATTTCTTTCTCTTGCAGAATGCAGAGCTATGAGCCAGGACTATGGGGACAGTTGGAGGAAGCATCAAGCAGAGAGCAGCTACTTCTCTCTGGAGCGTCAGAAATCTGACCCAACCTGGGCCTCATCCCCACCCCGGCCAGGCCGTAGCGCCTTACCTTTCCATGGCGAAGGCAAGGCGGCAGGTGGTTGGCCCGCTTCCTCTGTTAGCTCAGCAGACTCAGATACAAGGTGGCGGACAAGTGGCAGTAGCGAGGGTAGGCATGGACTGATGAGGGAGGAATACACCGTGTTGGCAGACTTGCCCAAAGCAAAGCGGCTCAATCATCGGCAGGCATTTGAGAAGGACCGCAGCAGCCCCCGCACCCGTAGCCCTGGACGAGCAGAGGTGGAACGGATCTTTGGACTTGAGCGCAGGTGAGAAATGGGATGGTGGAGGTAAAGAAAACATTCCTTTGCTGTTCTCTTACACACACAGTTTGCAGGGCTGGATTAACCTTCGTGATGTTTTAGCAGAGTGGGAGTCTATGCTATGCTGAGGCCATGCCCAATACCTTCTCTAGAACCAGAGTTAGCAAATGCAGCCTCTGGGCCACCATGCCCCCCAGGGCCAGTTTTATGAACTTTAGGTTCCAACCTAATCACCCTCATGTCCCCTTGTGCCAGGAAATTTTCTGGGGAGGGGTCCATTCCTGTATCAGCAGAGTGGCGGGTTTTGCTTTAAGCTAGTTGCTCTCAAAAGCCTGACCTGCCACACCCCAGAACAGATTAAAAAAAAGTCAAACTTGAAAGTGGACATCTAGATTTGGTTCCTCTCTTCCATTTTTAAAAATAAGCCTGTGTTGAGTGGTTGTTGTTGTGTGCTTTCAAGTCATTTCCAACTTAGAGGGATCCTAAGGCAATCCTGCCATGGGATTTTCTTGGCAAGATTTGTTCAGCAAGGACTTGCCTTTGCCTTCCTCTGAGAGGGAGAGAGTGTGACTTGCCCAAGATCACCCAGTGGGTTTCCATAGCTGAGCAGGGATTCGAACTCTGGTCTCCAGAGTCATAACCCAAACCTCTACACCATGCAGGCTCTCCCTGTGTTGAGTACAGAGGGCAAACATTACTCATATCATTTTAAAATAGTACTGGTTACTCACAATACATAGGAAATAGTAACTGGGCAATTAAGAGCAAATGAGGTGGAAAACAAATCATGTGAGAAGAGGTTGATATAACTTGAATATATGTTCGCCTGAAATAAAGAGAGACTGAGTAGGGATCTGAGAGGACTCCTCAGGTACCTGAAAGACTGTCACTTAGAAGAGAGGACTGATTTCTCTGTTGCCCCTCAGGGCAAAAATAGACTTAAGAAAAGCCCCTAGGAATAGGGGCTACACAAGGGTACATTTTAACTGATGATTAAACTGTTATAATCCAAAGGTGTCTTCATTTCAACACTGGAAATCCCAGTTCTACTATACCATGGGTCTTTGGGGTCTGTGTCCAGGCTACAGATTGTATGTACATGCAGCTCAGCCTGAAAACTGGAGCATGTGGCCCAATGGGTTGCTTGTGCTTTCAGTGATCCATTGAAGTTAAGTTCTAATTGCAGGTAATAATAACTGCCTTCCCTTCCCCCGCACTCTTTGTTGTTAGGAAGTCAGAGACACTGGAGGCATTCCAAGCCCTGGAGGAAGGGCTCCTGGAGCGACTGGACAGTAAGACCTTGAAGCTGGCCAAGGAAGGGCAGCTTGTGAGGAGGCAGTCAAGCCCCACTCTGCGCAGAGAAGTGAGTGGTTAGTCCATAAGTTGTAATAATAGTAGTACTAATAATAGCAGCAGTAGGAACTGGCTCCTTCACAATCCCATTTTAATTTTCAGTAAGCTGTGGGACTCTGCCCTGGACAGACTGCCACTTCTAACACTCATTCTTATATTCTATTGTACAAAAGCTGGGAAACCACCAAACAGGGATGTCATGAAGAAGGAGGGATGGTCTTTGTGGGGGGCCCAGGAGACCTAATTCTGGCCTGAAATTCCTCATCCCTGTGGTATCTTGAGCGACAGCATACCAGAACAGTAAATAAACAAGACCTCCTTCTCTTTCTTCTGCCCTGTCTCATCAGGTGAATAAGAAACTCCCATGGGAACCTGGCCAGCCCAGCAGAAGTGGAGGAGAATCCCTGCGCTTGGGGAGACCAGGTCAGAGACCTGAGAGAACCTGTCAGAGCCAAGGTGAATCTCGGCGCTCAGGGAGTCCAGCTCAGCAGCCTGAGAAGGAGAGAAGGAGCAGAGGAACAGGGACCCTGCAGCCAGCAGCTCCTCAGCGGGCAGAGAGGGAGAGGAAGAAACGAGAGGAACCTGCATGCAATCTAAGAGCTGGTGGGGAGAGAGCTCCTCTTTGTTCAGGGAGGCAAACAGATAGTGGTAGAAAAGGCCAGCTGGAGAGCGGTCATCTCAAGGTCTCTGGAAAGAACACTGAGACCAAATGGAAGAGCTGCCTGGATGCCTTGCATGTGGCCAAACCTGCAAAGAGTATAGACAAGAGTCAGGTGAGCCACAGGAGGCCACTTGAGAGGTACAAAGAGAGTGATCGCAAGGCCAGAGGCAAACCTTTGCTCCCTGTTGATACAGCTGAGAGGCTGAGAGAGGACTCCAGAGACCGCCAAGAGGCCACCCGGGCTTTCAGCCCAGGGAGGGGGAAAGTAGCCGGAGAGAAAACTAGGCGGGCACCGAGTCCTCCAAGGCACAGAGAGGTTAGATGGGGAACTCAAGGAGAGACCCAGAGCACAGTCAGCCCAGGGAGAGACACGCGGCTCATCTTGAAAAGCCACGGAGATGCTGGGCGTGTGTTTAGTCCTGGTGTATGTAGTGGTGGAAGCCAGCGAGAGACCAGGCACTCTCTCAGCCCTGGGAGATGTAGGGAAAGCAATTGGAAGAACCCTGGGGAGGCTAGACGCTCTCCCAGTCCTGGGAGGCTGATGGAGGGTATTTGTGCATGTTCAAGTCAAGAAAGGTGCTGTGCTGTTTTGGAGCAGTACGCAGAGAGCACCTGGAAGAGCCAAAGGGAGGTGGCAGCTGCAAGGGATCAAAGTGACTGGCCAAGCAAGGGGGAGACGTTGAACCATTTCACTCCTGGCAGGAGGGAGAATGGTGAGTGGAAGGGTTGCAGCAAATGCTTCTGCCCAGCAAGTCTGCCAGTGCCTGAGCAGAAGAGGACTGGCCAAGAGCAACTCCCTGGTTCAGTGAGATCAGAAAATATCTCGAGAAGCCAAGAAGGGTCTTTGTGCCATGTGCATCCAATGCAGCTTTTGGAAAGGCAATGGACAAGCCAAGGAGAACGCCTACATTCTGCAAAACCAGGGCAGCCACAATTGGAGAGTAACTGTAAAACCCACAGGAATCTGACAGGATGGGCAGAGGAGAATGACCAGGTGGATCAGGGAAGGTGTTCAAGTCCCATGAGACCAGAATTGCAAGTGGGCAACAGCTGGAACAATCAGGAGAAGCTCTTCCACCAGGTACAGACGCAGAGCGGTAATCTTGATCCCACCTAAATTGTTTCCATAGAGTTATGTGGGATTTGGCAATGTTACTTTTTTTGGACTACAACTACCAGAATTTCCTGCAACTATGACCATTGGTGATGCTATCTGGGGAATTCTGAGAGTTGTCCCCCTGCCCTAATTTCAAGCTATGTTCCCACCTTTTCCACTTGTTTCTATGGAGAGAGATGTGTATTCTTGATGTTGTCTCCTGTCAGTGGCTCACAATTTGCCCCAATGGCTGAGCATGTATTGCACCAGGAAACCCACAGTCAGCTCAATAAGATGACTGCCTCAGGCAGTAAATGATGTGGAGGCATCAATGGCAACCTTCTCACTGTTCTTTGTAAACTCTCCAGCTGTTCCCCTCTGTTGGAGGGCAGAGCTGTGCATGCCACACAATTGTCTGGGCCTATTTAATGAGCTTGCTGCCTCAGATATGGAACACTGTCCCACTGCTGGTGTTGAAGTAAGATTCAGCTACCAATCCAGTCAGCTTCTGTATATAAACAGGAATGGGCGGCGGTGGTGGTGGTGGTATCTTTATGTTTCAGTGAATTGTCCTGAGTGTGCCCTGGGAAAGCTGTTTTCTGCCTTTGGGAAAAATGTGGTTTTGCATCAAGGAAGCTAATGTAGATTATTCACAATGTGTGCTTTCTTCCTACGTTTGGGCATGCAAGAGAGAAATGTATAGAATTGCTGGGCCTTTCTTGGTCATCAAGATGTCCAAATTGTCAGTGGAAATTCAGTATACCTGTTGTCTGAGATGCACTGATGGTTAGTAAAATGGGACTGTTTACATCGGATATTGAAGAGCATGGGTCATGGATTTTACCCAGTAATAGATACTGGTATTCAAACAGTATTCAAAGCCTTCAGAACAATGGACTTGAAATGTACCCTGACAGAGTTACAGTGTTTCCAGACCACCCTGAAAGCTGAAATGTGCTGCACATATAAACCACAACATGCTGATTACTAGAAAAGTCTTAAAGTAGGCCGCTAATAGTATAGCTGAACATAGAGTTTGGATGTTTGGATTTGGAAGATAAAATTTCACTATTAGTCAGACATATAGCTAGTTCAAGGAGAATATGAGCCTTATATCAGAGATGGGGAATCTGTCATTCCAGATGTTATTGAGCTACAGATTCTATCATAGAATCAGACCTGGAAGAGATTCAGTGGAAGGCCATTGAATCCAACTCCCTGCCATGTAGGAATACACAATTAAAACACCCCCAACAGAAGGCCATCCAGCCTCTGCTTAGAATCCTCCAAAGAAGGAGACTCCACCACAATCTGGGCAGCATATCCCACTGTTTAACTGTTCTCATAATCAGGAAGTTTTTCCTAATGTTTAGGTGGAGTCTCTTCCCTGTAGCTTGAAGCCACTGCTCTCTGTCCTCGTCTTTGGAGCAGCAGAAAACAAGCTTGCTGTATCCTCCATATGACATCCCTTCAAATATTTAAGCATGGCTATCATGTCACCTCTTAACCTTGTCGTCTCCAGGCTAAACATATCCAGCCCCCTCAGCTGCTCCTCATAGGGCATGGTTTCATGCCTGATCATTGTCTGTTTTGGTTTGATGAGGATTGAAGTCAAACAACATCCAGAGGGCCACAAGTTGTCCAGATATTAATAAATATTTACACAGAGACATTTTTGGGTATTCATCCCAACATTGATACACCCTCACAGCTTTTTGTCTGCTTCCCATGTTGGCTAATACATACAGGAGTTTACCTCAATACATCTAGAATGCACTAGGTTGTTCACTCTGATTAATTTATGAAACTTAGGAAGGGGTGTCTCAGCCATATGTTCTTTCCTTACCCCTCTTGTCCCTTCATTTTATTGTAGACATGGATTTAGTATCTGATCTTCCTTGTCATATGGGATCTAGGAGAGCTCACAATAAAATAAAATATGGTTAAAACAACATAATACATGTGCTTAAAAAGCAATTAAGCTTTTTAACCATCTATTAAAAACATTAATTTAAAACAGTTTTACAAGTCTGTTAAACTGCAATATTTGTAAAAATACAGCACACTCTGTTTAACGGAACATTTGTAACACTCAAAGGCTTGGTTAAGCAGAAAGTCTTCACCTGTCAGCAGAAAGAGTACAGAGGGGGACCAACTAAGCTTCCTGTGGGAAGGAAGTCCACAGTGTGGGAGCAGCTACCGAGAAAGTACTCTGCGGTGTCCCCACCAAACATGCCTGTGATTATGGTAGGAAAGCCCTCCTCCTGAAGATTTTAAAACGTGGATGGATTCATGTTAGGAGATATGTTTTTTCAGATAGTCTGTGCCCAAACCTTTGCAGATCAGATCTGACACTGAAAGCTTAGCTTGCATGAAATCAAAGGCCCCCATTATGTCCAAAACAGAGAATTCTGGTTTAATGATAGTTAAACTAACCGGGATATTAAGGCAGAATATGATTAGTAAATAAGAGTTTGATATTTATGAAAAATGGGACTGGTTTAATGTAAATCAGTATCACTGTCCCAAATCCACTACACTAGAGGAGGATTGATGGAGTTTATTGTTCCTTGATAAACCATGGTTTATAAGCATTGGATGAATGTCCAGAATGGGCAATGTATGCATATTCTTAATATAATCAAGAATGAGTGGAAACATGGGCATGAAAGGACCAAAGAAAATAAAGCAGAAATACTGGAAGCACAGTCGGAGGGAACTGTAGTAAGTGGTTAGGAATTATGTAGAACACAGATGATTTCAGAATCATTAATCTGGAATAACTGTCCCCATGGTGTTGCACAGTCGCTCAGTAAAACCACTTAGAAGTGTTATTTTACCAGCATGTACTGCTATGTTTACCGTATGGTATCCTTCCCTGCTGGAAAGATCCCCTTTGACTTTGGAGCAGAAATATCCTGTTTTGAAACATTTCTCCATAACCATGTGAGACGAAGACAGGCTTGTTTTTTTTGAAGGAGAGATTATTGGAAGAAAGCTCCTCAAATAAAGTTTTCCTTTTGCACATTCCTCTATAGCATCAGTTAGATGGACGACAACCAATGAAGAGTACCTGCTCCTCAAGAAGCCAAGACCCTTATCTGGACACAAGCAAGAAACATAAGGTAGGATGGGACCTTAAACCAGAAGTGATGATCATGGAGCCCTCCATATATTATAGTGCTTCAACATTCCTTACCATTAGCTATGCTAGCTAGGGTTGTTGAGGAGTACAGACCAAAAACTTTTAGGAAGCCTTACAGTTATTTTTGGGTCAGCCAAAAGGTCATCTTTGTCTATGATAGTTAATTCTTGACTGTGAAAGGGCTCCTATTAATTAACAACTATATTATAGGAGAGAGTTTTGTTGATATGATTTCTTCATCAGTATTTTTGGTGGTCAGTTTGTCTTCTGTTGCTTTTGGTACCTTGATGCTGCCTTAGTTTCTATCAGAAGTAAAGGCTGAAGTTTGGTGATGCATACTTGGGCCTAGGCATCTCCAAACAAGAAATACTTCCTCATGGCAGTTTTGAAAGGTTTCTTTTTTGGCCTACAATTCCCACAATCCCCCAAACAACATGGTCAGTAGTTGGTGGCTGTATGACTGGGGAAATCCTCTAGCCAGCATAGCTGGGTGGGAAATTCTGAAGAGTTGAGATTCAGAAAAGCAGTTTTTCCAATTTCTGTCTAATGGTTCTCTAAAACCAAGAGAATCTATGATATATCTCACAGGAACATAGCAGGTATCTTATACCAGGTCAGAGCCTGTCTGTCTAGCTCAGTATTCCCGATTTGACCAAAAGTGACTGCTGTCGGAGAACTTTCCAGTTACCTATTATCTGGCCCATTTAACTGAAGACTGCAGGGATTTGAGCCTGGGACCTTTTGAATGCAAATCTTGTGCTTTGCTTCAGTGCTCTGTTCTCTGTCCTGACAAGGCTGGCATTGCTGAAGTTAAACAGGACACTGAGCTGATTATCTATAGAGAGAGATGTCTTGTAAACCCGGCTTAGCATTCAGTCCTATGGACATGTACTCAAAAGTATGTCCCATTTATTTCAGTGGGGCTTTCTCTCAAGTAGGTGACTATAGAATTGAACCTAAAATAAATTTTGTCACAGAGCAGAGAGGTGCTAGATCATGCTTCTGAGGTAATGCATTTCTAGTTATGTCTGATACTTGAATAGTGAGCTTGTGTTTTTCCACCAATTGGTCTGGATTTGTGGTCAGGGGAAACTGGGCAATGTGGTGTGCTATGAAAGATGGTTGGTACACTGAGCTTGGAAATGTTACTTGTTTGGTTGTTGTTGTTGTGTGCGCCTTCAAGTTGTTTCTGACATATGGTGATCACAAGGCAAACCTATCACAAAGTTTTCTGGGGCTGTGTGATGCACCCAAGATCACCTAGTGGATTTCCATGGCTGGACGGGGAATTAAATCCCAGGTCTCCTGAGTCATAGTCCAAAGCTCAAATCAATATACCACTACAACATTTTGGCAGTTGTATTTAAAAAGTAATTATTTATGAGCTCTGACTGAACATGTGTGATGGAAAAATCCAAATAACACAAGGAATGTTTTGCTTTTTCTTTCTGCTGATGGTGCTGTTTTTAGTTTGGAGATAAGTGCATTACTAAAAGTTTGAGCAGGCACTGTGCAGTATTTTTCTTAAGTGAAAGGAGAATTGACTGGCATCTCTGACTTCTTTTCCTGTGCATATGTTGACTTTTACATACTTTCTATAAGGTGCCCCTCCTGGTTCTGAACAAGCCTCTGCTCGAAATGCAGCTGCATGAGAATGATATGCATCTACCTGTATGCCTTGGGCAAACCATCACCTGCATCTCTTCTCATCCAGACATAGTTCCCACCACTATTGAATCTGCAGCATGCCTCAGCTGCGACAGCAGTCAAGGAAATAGCCTGAGAAGTCAATTATTCTCTTCTGCAGAGACAGTAAAACTGAAATGACCCAAGGTCATGGTGTCAGCGAGGAAAGGCCTTGGCTGGCTGTTGAGGATATGTTCTGTGTTCCATGGTCAGTGACGTTTGTAGGCATATTGAAGGCATGTTTGCAGCTGTTTGGTCTGTTTGAAACTAAACAAATCAAGTCATAACTAAATACCAAGGCACTTCATTGAGTGATGTGATCATGAAAGGAACTGGGCTCATTTAGCATTTCTGGAATTATTGTTTCTATTGAACAGTTGTGGGGTAACTTTGGCCCCCCAAACGTTTTAACTAGGACTTCCACAATCCTTCATTACAGGCCACAGTGGCTAGGGATTCTCAGAATAGAATTCCATCATATCTGAGGGCCAAAGGTTTCCACTCCTGCTGTAGAATTTTTGCAAGTATTTTGACATGTCTGCATTATGGACGGATGGTGGGAGGAGGCCTACGTAGTGGGTGGCTGTACCTCGATCTGTCATGGCATTGGCCTAGATATCCTTTTGATATCTTCCCATGATTGCACAAAAAGAAAAGCTGCAATTATGGAATGCCTAATATCGAGGGCAATATGGGGGTATTTTTTTCGTAGATAACAATATTTCTTCAGAGGAAATATTTTATGCAATGTATGTAGATCATAAGATACTATTCTAAATGTGTTTTTGAGGTTTCTATGACCGAAATCCAGTTGTAAACCCAATTAGAATAGACTCATTGAATCGATGCCTGAATGGTAAACCAACATTTCTGTAACTCCCATTAATTTAATGGGTCTACTCTAGTTGGTACTAGCACTTGAATTTGGGCTTATATATGTTGTGTGCCTTCGAGCCGTTTCTGACTTATAGAGACCATAAGGTGAATCTATGATGGGGTTTTCTGGGGGCTGAAAGTGTATGATGCGCCCAAAGTCACCCAGTGAGTTTCCATGGCTGAGCGGGGAATCGAACTTTGGTCTCCAGTGTCGTAGCCCAGTGCTCAAATCACTTCACAATGCTGGCTCTCTGGGCTTATAAAAGACAATGTAGTGTAGAGATTTGAGGATTGGACTAGGATTCTGGGAGACCAGGACTGAAATCCCCAGTGCATGGCCTTGAGCAAGTTACACTCTCTGTCAGGAGGAAGGAAATGGCAAACCTCCTCCAAATAAATCTTACCAAGAAAGCCTTCTGACAGGGTCAACATAAATTGGAGTTGACTTGAAGAAACAAAACAACAACAAACAGTTGATCCATTTAGTCCAAGGTTTCTTTTTTGTGTGTTGTCATGGAAAACATTTGGATGGTTGGATGAAGGAACACTGTGTAAATATTTTTTTAATATGGAGGACAGGCTTATAGAATTCAGAGGTCCCACTGCTAATGGCTAGGGAAACACGAATGTTATGACAGGCAATCTGCAAATAGACAAGAGAAAAAAGTGTCCCTTTCTTGAAGCCCAAGGGTAAATTTTGAAGTGTACATGCCCGTATTCAGGCTCCAAGGAGAGTTCAAAACATAGGTTGATGTGTTGATTGGTATCAGCAACCCAGTTCTAGCAGTTTTCTTCTTGATAGGAGTGGGTCTTTTGTAAAGCTGAATGACATTGGTTATCCATTCAAGACTCAATGCTTTACAATGTCAGTGGTTCTTAACCTGGGGTCTGTGGACACCAAAGGTCAGTGGAGCCCTCACGTGGGCTTGGCAATCCCTGCAGCTAGATACCACCAGCAGTAACAGCAACAAGGATGTGGCAGTCAGAGGGGTGGTTGCAGGTACAGAAAATGCTCCCTTGTTTGCCTTCAAGCCACTTCAGACTTAAGGGTACCCTAAGATGAACCTATCAAAGGGGTTTTTTTGGCAAGATTTGTTGAGAGGGGCTTGCCTTTGCCTCCCTCTGAGGCTGAGAGAATGTGACTTGCCCAAGGTCACCCAGTGTCTGAGCGGGGATTTGAATCCTGGTAACCAGAAACAGTAAGTAAATAAATAAATAAATAAATAATTGAATATTTAAATCTAAATTAAATGTTTAAATCTTGAGTTAAGTCTTGGAGGTTACAGCAACAAATTATACAGTAAAGAATTATATGGTAAATAATATGGTAAAGAAAAGGTTAAGAACCACTGCTTTACATAATATACAACAAAATATCCTTTCTGGGAAAATTAATTTTTCCTAGCATCAAGTCAAGGTCAGAAGGACCAGGGATGCCTGAGGGGTGGCAGGTGGTGTCAGCAACCCTGCTAATCAAAAAGTCCTGGCATGCTTATCCTGCAAGCACTGGCTCTGATCTGCTAGACAGTTAAAGGGGGATAGGTAACTTAAGCTTAAGGTGGAGGATGGGAAATGACTTTGCTGCAACACATACAAGCAAGTCCGACAGATGGGAGGCAGAAGTGATGCTTTATACCCTGTGTAGGTGATAGCTCGCTCCTGTTGCTTTGTTTGTCCATCTGTATTGTTGGTGTTAAATGTTTCCTATTCTTAAGTATCCACTGAATTAAGATGGACCACTACCAGGCAAGTAATTAGCCTTTTTTTCCCCCTGTGGGCTCTTGCAGCTTATTCAACTTGGTTTTGAAATTCAGTTTCCAACTAGTGTTCCCTTCTCTGTGACATTTTAAGGGCCAGGTTCTATGCATGCTTAACCTTGGAATAAATTGTTGCTGCTGTTGTTATATGTCTTCAGGTTGACTGTCAATTATGGTGACCATATCATAGGCTTTTCCTGGCAGGATATATTCAGAGGATGTTTGCCATTTCCTTACTCTTATGGTGAAAGAGTGCAACTTAACCATGGTCACTCCGTGGGTTTCCATGGCTCAGTGGGAATTTCAGCCCTGGTCTCTCAGTCCTTGTCCAGCCCTCAAACCACCACACCATGCTGGCTTTCCTCTTGTAATTAAGTTCTTGTTGTCATTGTTGCTGCCATCCAATTGACTTTGACTAATGGAATGACAGACAGACATCAGCTCTCTGGTCAGGTGTTGCAGATTCAGGGCCATGGCCTCCTTGTTTGAGTTTGTCTATCTTCCTCTTTTCCCACTGCCTTTTACCTTACCAAGCATGATTGTTTTTTCTAGTGAGTCATGTCTTTTTATGATATGGCCAGAGTATGACAGCCTCAGTTAAGTAATCTTGGCTTCTAAGGTGGGTTCAGGCTTGAATTGCTCTAGGACCCATTCATTTTATGGCTAAATGTGCACAATATTAGCTGTGTAGTCTTCTCTAGAATGGACAAACTACTTTCTCGCCCTTGCAGTACAGATCCTATGCTGGACTATTTCAGGAGTGAACTCTGCAGAGGATCGTGCTGAAGGAGATAACTGGATGAGTGTTAATGCTTAGCTGGGATGAGGGAGTTCCTCATTGGAGTATATGGTATGTGCTGACTTGGTAAAATCTCCAATAGGGCTGAGTATATTACAATTTACAGGTATGGTCCCAGGGTTATTTCCCAGCTTCTATGTTTAAGATAATCTTGAGTTGAGTTTTGGGTCTGAGAGTGCAGAATTTGGGAGCTCACAGCTGCTGAGGGTCTGTAAATTTGATGCATCTCCTAGGGCGGGTTTTTAAGCCAAGGTTCTTTGGAACCCTAGGATTCCATGAGGACTCAATAGAGGTTCCACAAGAGATTGTGATTTAAAAATAAAAACTTTTTTTCTAGCTGTAGATACAATAATTTTTTGTGCATGTGTTCCCTGACACCTGAAAATTATGTCAAGGGTTCCTCCAGAGTAAAAAAGCTGAGAAGGGCTGTCTTAGGCACTGAGGGAGGGGGAATCATGCAGACTTCTAGATGTTGTTGGACTGTAGCTCCCAGCATTCCTCACCATTGACTACACTGGCTAGGATTGCTAGGAATTTGTTTGTTGGTTGGTTTTTTGCAGCTCCAGAGAGTACAACCTGAACCAGTAGATATAAAGAGATTCCAACTACACATTAGCAGGAATATCTGATGGCAAGAACAGACAATGGAACAGGTTGCCTTAGAAAATGGTGGACTTACCACCATTGATTATCTTTGAGCAGAGGTTGGGTGGCCATCTCTCAGAAATGTTTTAATTGTGGATTTTGACAAAGAGTTTGGCCAGATAACCTTCGGAGTTCCTTCCAGCTCTACAGTTCTGTGATGCATGCTCTCCAACTGTCCCAGTCTAGTGATGAATGCCCTCCAACTGTCCAGGTTTGGCAATGACAGTCGCAGTTAATCTTTTGCCATCTCACTTTTTCAGATGCTTTTGGAATGTCCCAGTTTTTCTTTCCTCCTCCCATCTTCCCCCTTAGTCCTCACCTTACTTCAGTTGCTGCAAACTGAATTCAATGTGTAAAAGTAGCTTGCGCTCAATTCAGCAGGAAGGAGAAGGCAGGTAGAATCTTGCCCCTCCCAGTAGGCTCAGGCAAAAGCAAACTGCTTCTTGTGTGTTCTTCTTCATTAATAACTTTCGTCATCTTGGCACACTCTGATGTTACTTGGCCTCATGTGCCCCATTTTTCATCTATGAAATGTTGGAGGGTATGGTGATGTTACATAACTATGTAACTTGTTATGTTATGCTGCTCATTTGTGTAACCAGAAAAGTGATAGCAATCATAATAGATGGGGGAAAGTGTTGTAATTCCCTGGAGACTGCAGCTGGTAAACAAGACCTTCTTTCAAATGTAACGTAGCACAGCTAAGAAAACTGTGAAATTCAGCTGTAGTACTGAATTTCAATTGAACAAGATGGAAGTGGATCATTCTACTTATTGGATACAGTCCATACACGAGACGGTGTTCCATTTTCTCACAGTGCTTTTGAAGAAGAGCCAGTTTGCTAATTCTGTACCATGTTCCCTTTCTCTAGGACAGGGGTGGGAATTATGTGGTCTGGGGGAGGGAGTCCCATGCATGCTTTGCCCCTGCAACTTCCAACTCCTCCCTGCAAAAACTTTTGTCTAAAAAGCACCCCACCTCCATTTTTTAAATGACTTTCCAGTTCTTGGTGTGCGTCGATGTTTGCTCTTGGGCAACAGGCAAGGCACAGAAGAACAATTTCCCATGCAACACTTGCTGCACAGCAATGTATGTAGTGATATCATAGGTATATCCAGGAGATATAGTAAAGAAAAATAGTATAAATGCAACATGTAGATGTATTAAATGGTACAATAATTTGAAGATACCTAACAACTCTGTTCTATAAAGAAAGTTAAGAGTATTTCCAAATAAGGCCAATTGCCTTGCCTCAGAACATTACCTGATAGGATTTTAATGAGACAGATACTGTCATATTCTATTTGTCACTGTTTGATGTTTTCTGCTTGTGTGTTTGCATATGCTTTCACATCTCCTGTTGACTTATAGTGACCACATGAATTTCTCCTTCCATTTTTTTCTGATCAGGAAAAAAGTATAAAGAAAGAAAGATGGAATAGCTAAACCACTTTAATGGGCACTGGCATGCTAAGGGCTTTCTGCCTGGAAATATCTTAAATCTTGGCCTGGCCACCAGTGGCTGGATGAGATATAGCTTAAGACTCCCATTTGAGTTTTTCTGGAGGAAGAAGGAAATATAGGTTGAGCCTTCCATATCCACAAATCCAAAAACCTCCAAAAACTGAAACATTTTGCCACCAGCTGCCCACTTCCATCTTCAAGCTACAGCTGTGAAGTTCCTGGTCATTCATCTCTCATATTCAAGGAGGGCCAGAGTCACCACATCAAAGATTGGCAGTTGGTGGTAAAAGAGAGAAACTGTGGATCTGTAAAATGGCAGGAGGTGCAGATTCACACTGAGCACCACACTTGGATTTCCGCCATTTTGCAGATCCTCAGTCTCTCTTCAGCCTCACATCACATAAGTAATGAATGAATGAGACACGAGGCTATTCCAAAAGGGTACTGTATTCCAAGATGTGAAAAAATCCAAAATTCAGAACAATGATATATTGTACCCCATCTGCACAATATATCAGCCGTATACTGCTGGCATGTTACTCATCTTGGCTGGGAGGGAAGAAACCAAGAAATCTTTTCCTCCCTTTTCTCTCTCTTGATAAGAATTATACAAGAAATATTGGGAGGAATGTTGTAGTGGAAGATATGTTGGAAGATATGGTATTTTTACGCTTTCTAGTATTAAGGCATACCTAACATTCTCTTAGTGTTTGGATACTTAGTGAGAGGCATGTCTCCCTAGAAATTGAAAGGCATACGTTATGTGTCTGCAACAGATTTAGAAAGGTTGGTGCAAAATGCCTCATGAATTTAGTTAATTGTTAATAAGCTTAAAAATCTAACCAATGGCATTTACATTATAAGTGCAGATGTTTTAACTATTAGGTTGATGTTAAGTTGCCATTCAAATTTAAGTTAAATGCTTGCACTAACCTTATCAGAATGAAGCTGAAAAATACCACCCATGATTTTATTCCTACCACTCCTCCTTGGGCCTTTTTTGACTTTAAGATTGAAGGGAAACAACTCAACTCAACTCTTCTTTTTTCTTTCTCTCTCCCTTGTCATTTTATCATCTATGCTTTCTTTAATCTGTATGCTTGAATCTTGTGATCTATAGCTAGTAGCCCCCTAGCCATGAGGGACTGACAAAAAACAAGGAATAATTCCTATTGTTTAGTTTAAAAATAAATTATTATAACTATTAACTTTATTTATACCCTGCATTTTCTTCAAAATTGCTACTCTAAATCTAAATCATTTTCACTTTTTACATTTGATCAGAGTTCCAAAATACTCCATGCCCTTTTGTTGATCGATGCAATTGAGTTAGACACAATGGAAATTGTTGGTAGACCTGTTTCTATCATTGAATATTTCTCTCTCTGTAACCATTATTTTTCAAGGACTTTGTGGGCACTGTGGATCCAAATGTGTGGGGGAAGGGGCTTTGCAGCAAAGTAAACCCCACAAAGTCCCATGACTCTTTAAAGATGAACAAATTTATTATAGATTGAACTTTTTATAGACTATAGCCCACAACATGAGAGGTGAGAAATGTTCTGCAGAGTTTATATACAGCACACGTGGTTAGAAGTGCTGACAGCAACAATTAAATTAGTAACCATTCACCAAACTGTTGATGACAGCACAAAGCATCCTGACACTTGGAAAGCCAATTGAGGTGAAAAGAAACCATTATTCTTTTTCAGGCCTCTGGTGACAACAGTGGAATTTCTTAATAAATTGTAATTTGGTAGTCTTGATTGCTACACTTGGAACTGCTTGCCTTAGCCAATTTTCTCAGCAGCTAGTGGGACATACATATATTTTCTTGTTCTTAGTAGTAATATCATCACTGTTATCATCATCACCTGTTATAAGTAATAGTTTAAAACTATTAACATTTTTACTTTATAAAAATGTTTTATGCTCATACTCAAATGTGTTCAGCACCAAGGCAGTAGAACCAAATACTACTTTATTAAGAGTTATGGTGTTGCCTTGAATTAAGTGCATTTAAAGTGTAAACTGCATATACCTAATCAGGGTTAACAGATATTCAGATTTGGATGTGTTTGGGTGTTAACATATAGGAAATGTAGCACTTCGAATGTGTAGCATAGAGTGGTGGCAGAGGAGAGTAATATGGTGTGTTTCAACAATTCTGCATAAGCTCAGAGTCTAAAATCACATAACTGTACCACTGGCTTAGGGTCTAAAGTACATAGTTACACCACTGATGCATGGGGAGAGTCACTGTGAATTGTGTTGTCAGAGAGGGAAGTGAAATGTGGAAAGTATGGATAATTATGTTGTGAACAGTGGCCACTGAAAAAGCAGTTGGTAGTTTTTGGTTTTGCTAAGAAGGTTTATTGAAACAAAATTCCAGTTCTAAATTGGAGCTGTTCTTTTTATCATTCCTAGTTTTACAATGCACAGTGTATATATGCTTGTTATATCTCTGGTTTAGAGAAAGGCAAACATGAAATCTATATTAACTGTCTGTTTCTGCATGCATAGCCCAATCCTGGCTGTGATCGCTCAGGAATCATAGAATCATAGAAATTCAGAGTTGGAAGAGACCACACAGGCCATCCAGTCCAACCCCCTGCCATGCAAGAACACCCTCAAATCAATCCCGACAGATGGCCATCAAGCCTCTGCTTAAAAACCTCCAAGGAAGGAGACTCCACTACACTCCGAGGCAGCTGATTCCACTGCCGGACAGCCCTGACTGTCAGGAAGTTCTTCCTGAGGTTCAGGTGGAATCTCCTTTCCTGCAGCTTGAATCCATTGCTCCTTGTCCTGGTCTCTGGAGCAGCAGAAAACAAGTCCCCTCCTTCCTCTATGTGGCATCCCTTCAAATATTTAAACATGGCTATCATGTCCCCTCTTAACCTCCTCTTCTGCAGACTAAACATACCCAGCTCTCTAAGTCTATCCTCATAGGGCATGGCTTCCAGGCCTCTCACCATTTTGGTCGCCCTCCTCTGGACTTGCTCCAGCTTGTCAATATCCTTCTTGAATTGGGGTGCCCAGAACTGGACACAGTATTCAAGATGGGGTCTAACCAAAGCAGAGTAGAGTGGTACCAGTACCTCCCTCGATCTAGACACCATACTCCTATTGATGCAGCTGAGAATTGCATTGGCTTTCTTGGCTGCCGCATCACACTGCTGACTCATGTTCAGCTTGTGGTCTATGAAGACTCCTAGATCCCTTTCACACGTACTGCTATCCAGCCACGTGTCCCCCATCCTATATTTGTGGATTCCATTATTTCTGCCTAAGTGTAGGACCTTACATTTCTCTCTGTTGAATTTCATTTTGTTCGCCCTGGCCCAGCTCTCCAATCTATCCAGGTCATTTTGAATTTTGATCCTGTCCTCTGGCGTATTAGCAACCCCTCCCAATTTGGTGTCATCTGCAAATTTGATGAGCATGCCCTCTATTCCTTCATCCAAGTCATTGATAAAAATATTGAACAGCACTGGGCCCAGGACAGAACCCTGTGGCACCTAATTGCTTCCCAGGGACAATCAGCATGCTTATGTTGGAGCAATGGGATCACTGGACTGTCGGCTATGCCAGAACCAATTGTCAGGCAGAGAGAAGAAGAGAGCAAGCCTTCTAAATAGACCTGCCTTCAGAGCTTGGAAAAGTTACATTTTAGGCTGCGCGTCTCTGAATGCTGGCTGGGGCATTTGGGGAGTTGTAGTCCAAAAAGCAACTTCTCAGCTTTCCCCTTTCTCCCCTCCCCATTCTCATCATAGTTTTTTTTAAAAACACCTTTAACACCCAGATGTGATGAATGTAGAGACGGTAGGACCTCATCATTACCTCCCATAGACTTTTTAAAAAAATCTTTCTATAAATTATAACCAAATTATAATCGTTTACACTACACAGTTAGCAGTCGTGAGCTTATCTGCCATGGGAGAGATGAGGCAGCAAGTAAAACTTTCTGGCTGAGGATTCCCTTCAACTCCAAACCCCACGATTCCACAAGATGTTGCGCAGGCAGTTAAAGTGGGATCACAGCGCGATAACTGGGTAGTGTGAAAGGATTCCACAAGCCTCTTCTTCCACCTTCCCCCCATAAGGAACATTTTCCAAGCTCTACAACAGACAGATCATTGTCTCTCTTGCAGCTCTGGGCAGGTTATGGCTCGGATGTGCACGTGAGGGCTTTGCACGAACGGTCAGTTAGGCCATTTCCGCACTGGGCTGTTATAGCGCGATGATTCCACTTTCAACCTCCTCTGGAATCCTGGGGTTTGCAGTTTCGGGAGGGGCCGGCCGGCCCCTCCCGAAACTGCAAACCCCAGGATTCCAGAGGAGGTTGAAAGTGGAATCATCGCGCTATAACAGCCCAGTGCGGAAATGGCCTTCCTCTTGCTTCTCCAGCCACTCCGCCTGCAGCAACAGCATCTTCTTCTTCTTCTCCATCAACGGCTCGGCGCTCTCTGGCAACGGCTCGCCTGGCACGCTCCCTGGCGCCCTGGAAAGGAAAAGGGACTCCAGGGCGCCTCTCGAGGCTCCGCCTGCGTAGCCTTCCCTTTTCTTTTTTAATCTCGCCCTCTCATTGGATAGGCTGTCTAGAGTCTTGTTTCACGTTCAGGCGGCGAGGCCACGCCCCCTCCCCTTTTCCTGCTTCCCCATTGGTCATTCGCAACTCGGATTGGGCGAAAGTTCCCATTCGGTATATTTTCATTGGCTGCGACGGGCCCTCCCAGGAAGTTTTAAAGAAAGAGAGAAAAAAGTTTCTTCTCGGTGGATCGAAGGAGTTGGGAAGAGCCGAGGAGACGGAGGGAGAGGCGGGAGCTGGGAGATGGACCTCGGGGGCGGCGGCTGCTGCTGCTGGCGGTGACTCCGGCTTCGCTCGATCTGGCTGTTTTTACGCTGCGCAGGGAGACGGGTGGCCCTTCAGCTTAGCCTGCGGCATGACGGTAAATTACGACTTTTTTGCGGGGTAACTTCGGCCATTTCCGCACGAGCCTGTTACAGCGCGATGATTCCACTTTCAACATCAACTGCAAACCCCAGGATTCCAGAGGAGGTTGAAAGTGGAATCATCGCGCTATAACAGGCTAGTGCGGCAATGGCCCTCGTTGCCTTTCAACCCGTAATTGTCCAGAAGCTTCTTTTAAGGGCTGGAGGAGGGTGTGTTCGGGTTCGAGTTGCGCCGTCCTAAGCAGTTAGTTGCGCTTCGAATGTAAGGCCATTTCCGCACGAGCCTGTTATAGCGCGATGATTCCACTTTCAACCTCCTCTGGCATCCTGGGGTTTGCACTGCAAACTGCAAACCCCAGGATGCCAGAGGAGGTTGAAAGTGGAATCATCGCGCTATAACAGGCTCGTGTGGAAATGTCTTAATATTCGGATTTCTGGTAGGTTTTTTTTTTTTCTTTCAGGAGGAAAATGGGGGTGTGGGGGTTCTAAGCAACCACTTCCTCTTTTTCTAACGCCCACCGTTAAAACGTTTCCGTAACCTGTTCTCTTTGGCTGGTAGTGTTTGGCTGTTCTCTTTGGCTGGTGGGTGGGGAGGATGGGGTACATTTTAATGTTTTGATGTATTTATATATTTTTGTAATGCGGCCTCGATCCACTGGGAGAGGCGGGATAAAAATAAATTTTATTATTATTATTATTATCATTATTATCATTATTATTACTGTTGTCTCTCTCTTAGGCCTCACCTTTCCACCGCTCGGATTATGCAAAGGCTGGCAGGGTTCACACATTGTCAATGTGGGTGTGTTGGAATATGGGGGGGATCACCTCTTTTCTTCCCCTTGGAGGGCTGGATCCACACGATATGGGTAACACGGGTGCCGTATGAGGTCGCCTTCAGTTGTGCTGGCGCGCGCGCGCGTCTTTTGGGGTTCAAAGGAAACCCACCGGATTCCTCGTCGGAATCTGATAGGAAGACTCCCGTGTTCGTTTGTACGCTGGCGTACCTTTGTTCCCCGTAGAAGGCTATTCACGGGAACGGGTCAGGGAGAGGTCTTCCTCGCTGTTTCCCTGGAATTATCATCAGCATCAGCCTCTGCTGTCTGCTAAACAGACATGTGGGTAACCAGGAAGAGCCTCCCCGTCTGCTAGCGGGTCAGGGAAATGCTGTTTCCTTGTCCAGGGAGGGATCCGCCTTCCCTCCTGCTCTGTGGGGGGGGGGCAGGAGAAGCCAGCCTTGCCGAGCTGCAGCTCTTTCCTCCCACCTCTTTCCTCCCCCATCCTGGCCTCCTGGGAGTGGGAGGTCTCCTGTAATCACGGAATGGAGCAATTTGGAGATGGACATTATGCTGATTTGGAAGGCCTTCCTGGACTTTTTAAATTTTTGTCTGCAGTGTGTGTTCTTTCCTCCCCCTGCTTTTTGAAAACTTGGTAGAGATAACACGTTAGAGGATTTTGCTCTTTGCTTTTAAAGCAGCCAAAGGAGAGATTTATTACCAAAAAGGCATGGCCCCAGGGTCTGTCTCACCTCATAACCTTCCTGTTTGCTTTCCAGTTTTGTATGTGTGTGGGTTTTTTTTTTCCCTTTTCTGCTCAGGTTTTAAAAAACAGCAGTTCGCTTGTTTGCTTTCTTCTGTTCCAGTTTTATGGGGGTGCTGAGTTCCAAGGCATAACTGTTGGAAGAATTCAAGCAGTGCTTCTCAGGCTATCGGATGTGAGGGACTGGCATTTTTTTCTTCAGTGTGCCAACAACGGACACCATGGTTGTGCCCATTGGCTACATTTTTTTCCATATTTTGTGGTAACAAACCAGAGACCTGTAGCCAATGATTTGGTAATTGGGACTAGTCCTGGTCCAGGAATCATCACTTCAAGTAATACTGAATGAAAATGACATAGACTTTCAGCATGCCTCAGTCCAGCTCCTGTTATAAATCAATATATAAACACCATTATTAAGTATAATAGACTTCCACCAGTGGGAGAGGAGCAGGGACTGAAAAACTAACCACTTTGGGCTACATCTCTCAGAATCTTGCTGCCAGCATCAGGGTCTGAGAGTTGGAGTCCAGGCTCTAAGGAGCAGAATATTCTCCAAGTAAAGATGAGCATGATGTGTGTACAACCAGAGGAACGTGTGTGGACGTGAATGGTAGGACAGCTAGTGGTGAGGCAACAACAGGATTTGGTGTAGAGCCTCAGTTTGTCCCCTGGCCCTCAATCATCAGAAGTGGTGAGAGACAGTTCTCTAGTGATGTGTGACCCAGAAAATTGTATACAGCTTGTCAGATATGTGATGTCTTAGCACAGTTCCTCTGAGCTGGCTTTTTTCAGATAGGTTTGTTATAAGCTACATTGAATCCTGTACTGAGGGAAAGGCAGAATATAAATCAAATAAGTAAATAATAATGAATAATAATAATAAATATGCTGGTCTTTAGCTGACTGGAGTGATAGGAATTGTATCTGAGGTGTGCCAATTGGGGAAGAAAGCACGACTGTCAGTTCAATTGCATACCTTGCCTTCAAGCTAGTTAGCTAGCTGCAAAAAGAGTTGTCAAGAAACCTTTTGCAGCTGGTAGTCAACTTTCAGGTAGGTAGTTAATAGAAAAGCTGGGCTGTTGAACACACAGGTGAAAAAGAATCTTGTCTTCTTTTTCTTTCAGATTTCAGATCTAGGACAATGGTAGACAACTCGGTGGCCTTGTAGGTCTGTTGTGCTGCAGCTTCCATGCTCTCTGATCATTGGCCATGCTGGCTGGTGTAGTCTAAACTACCTATAAGGCATCAGGATGTGCTCCCTTGTTCTCTAGGCCATGTAATGTGCAGGCTTCTATGTGTGTGTTTCAGGGGGAGCAAAGGTGAAGGAAGATTTTGAGTCTGGCTAGGCTGTGAGGTTTCTGGTGAAGTGAGGTTGGGTGGGAGAGGGATGGCATTTAGTTGTAGCTGACTGTGTGAAGAATGGAAGTTTACAAAGAGCACACATCCATATTAGGGGAAAGGAATGACCCTGAGCTCTGCCTGTGCTTCCTACTGCCTGCTAATATCCTGCAGCCCTTCCTATCCTTCCTAGAGGCATACCACTCCTTTTCCTTTTTGTTTCTTTCCCTCACCCCACCTCACTGAAGTCAAGGATAATTACTGCCAGGGATAGTCACTGATTGTGTGAGAGAGGAAAAAAATTGAGAACTCCCCCATACACACACTTTTGGGGGCCTAAGGGTAGAATTGTGGAATATTTCCCGTCCTGTGTAATAGCAGCGTGATGACTCCAAACACCCATGCCCTTCCTTTCCATGTTAATTTTATATTCCTCTTGCTTTTTAGGAAAACATGGAATGTCTTTGGTTGATAGCCAAGCTTTGCCTGGGAGTGCAGAAAGGGAACTGTTTTAATCTCTAGGAGTGTTGGGATTCCATCTCATCAGATACGCAAGACTGGAGTAGGCAATGAGGCAACGTGTGCGCCCCCTCTCTTGCTCTTTTCCTCCTTGCCAGCACAGTCTTGTTCCCAGTTTACTGTCTGCAGATTCCTACACAGGATTAATTTGTGGTGATTGTTTCTCCCATGGACATTGTTCTGATTGCCTTTGCATGCAAATAATAAGTTGCATTTTCCCCCAAGTACATAACTGGGTAGAAGGGTGCTGGTAATCCTTAGCTGTAGTGCTAGAAACAAAGGCATTAGTTTCTCTTGTAAGGATAGGGCTTGGAAAAGTCGCTTCTTGGTCTACAGCTCCCAAATCCCTTGGAGAGCATGGCCAGTGGCCCTCTGATCAGTGGATGCCAAGGCATCCTTTTGATTTCTTAAATCTCCACCTACCTATGTTTCCAAATTTGTCTCACAAGTCATGAAGAGAAGAAGAAAACTTTTCTTATAAGGAAAGATGAGGTTCTAAAAATAACAATATTTCAAAGTCAAAAAGTAGATTCTCTTCAGACTTTGGAAGCATTCCTTTTGGGGACGACACCTCTGAGAATTCCTCAGCTGGTATAACCATAAATTGTGATCATACTGATTGTGGATTCGGGGAATTGTAAACCCAAAAGAGGATTTTTTCCTACCATTGGTTAGGAAGACATGTCTGCTATACTATAAATTCTTCTTTGTCTCAGTTCACTCCTTTTTTACACAAAGGGCTGGATAAATAACAGTTCAGCAAATAGTAAGCTATGGCAGTATCCATAGATACAATGCCATAGAACTACACGCCAAGTAAATAGCAATACAACCCCAAGCTGCTTGCAGTTACAAGAATAAACCCAGAAAAGCCTCAGGCTTATTAATTTTCTCTTCACTTTATAGAGTTGGAAATATCTCATCCTTGTGGCATTTTGTCTTCACAGACAAACTGTGGTTTGCCCTGCCCTACAAATTAGGGTCTGTTATGACCCTGGTTTGCAGACCCTTATGAAAAACACTCTGCCTGTTAAGATGATACACCAAAGTGTGCCTTAGTGCAAGCAAGAATTAAACATTTCTAATGTGCAAGAGGAAAAGAGTACATGTGGATAACCATGATTTAACATTCCAGTTGAACAACCTCAAAGTAATGAGCTTTTTAGCTTGTCTCAGCCTCTGAATGTACTCCTCTCCTTTAATTCTTTTTGTTAGAGTTGCCCATGTGTTAATGCTGTTAATTACTTTGGTCTAAAGCAAAAGCTCATGAGGTAGCTTAGGTCCAGGGCATGTAGTTGCATAGTTATTTTATTTTTAACATTCTTTAAAGGTACTTTCACTGGAAAAAAAAATAAAACAGCGCCAATGGTAGCAACTGTTATATTAATGCTCACTTCCTGGATGTGCTACCAATTTCTGTAGCAGCTGTCTTGTCTGATAATGCAACTCCTGTAGAGTAGGAGTCTTTCCTGATTGTTGTACATCAGAGCAGAATTGCCCTTGGCTGTTTTCAAGGCCAGGACAAAGATTCTTTATTTGCATTCAGTCACACTTCCCTGGAATCTCCACAAGCTGAGCTAGGCACCTCTTAATTTACTTTATCCCACTGAAGTTGGGAGATGTGGAAAATAGACGAGAACGAATAGAGCTGATGCTTGCGGCAGCATAACATTACCGTTTGCTTGCCTTGGTCTTCTCTCTAAAGTAGTAAGCCAACAGATGTCAATTCGATGCTTTCCAGTTGTTTTAGACTGAAACTCTCAGCCTTAGCCAGCAGTGCAAGTGGTAAGGCATTGTGAGAGTTGTACTCCGAAGTGGGCTCTGAAGACCGGGGTTAGCCATGGGAACCCACTGGGTGATCTTGAACAAGTCACACTATCTCAGCCTCTAAGGAGGGCAAAGGCAAACTCCCTCTGACTAGATCTTGCCAAGAAAAACCCATGATACAGTCACCATAAGTTGGAAATGACTTGAAGAGCCCACAACAACAGTCAAAAGTATCTAGCCACAGTGGTATGGTTTTAGAATATCTTTTGATATATCTTCAATATATCTTCTGATCCCTTTCAATGGCAGAGATTTATCAAATATTCAGTTTTCAGATTTTACTAGAATTCAGGGATTCTTGATCTGTGGATGCCAACGTTCATCATGCTAAATCATGAAGTACCCTAAAATTTTTAATAGTCTTAGGTATTTATTTTTGGCTGTTTGGGATGTATTCTCAGTAAGAACTGCTAAATCCCCAGCCTTTTATTTCTGTCACATAAAGTTACAGCTAGTCAACATGTGGCTTTTGTTAGTCATTTCTGGTACATGGGTGGGAGTAGAAGAAGGGAGTAAACCAACACCTGGTTTACAGCGCTAAATCTTGGTCACTCAAGGAAGATTTGTACACAACAAGGCAACCAGTTGTCTTACTGTGTTTTATTACTTTTCTAAAAAAGTTGTGATGATTTTTTAAAAGATCCTGTTATTACTTGTGTTGTGATGTTTCACTATGAGGCTATGGAACACCACAGATCACAGATAACAATGGACCTGGTCAAGAAGCCTACGTTTTGAAAATTGGAAAGTGGGGCTTTACTTATTCGTATCATGTTTCTTTATTCAAGTAATTCAAGGCAGCAAATATGGTTGTCATCTTCCTCCCTTTAGTCTCACAACAGCCTTGCAAGGTAGGTCAGCCAGAGAGAAAAGGAAGTGGCCTGAGATAGCCCAGTGTTTTTCAGTAGAGATTAGCATTTGGGGGAGATAAGTTCCAATCCAGCACTGTAATTATGATATCGCATTAAGCGTCTTTCAGAGAAAATGGGGTAAATTATTTTTCTGTCTCCCTTCCTCCAACATCTGTTTGTTCTGTCATAATTCCACCTACAATGTATTGAATGGCTCCAAATGAAATCTAGTTAGCAGAAGAAAAAGGAAGATACATACTGGCTTAAATCATACAATTGTGAAGTTGAAAGGACATTTGGAAGTAATGTGAGCAAGGCAGAGGCAGAAATTATATACGGTTGGTTCTCCACATTCACTAGGGTTAAGGGTGAGGACCCTCACAAAGTGATAAACCTGCAAATACCAAAATATGTGTTTTTCTCGGTGGGAAGTAGGCTTAAGGCACTGTGGGAGAACAAAGGTGGATCAACATAATAGCCCTCTACTTCCTCTCTTGCCTATCTCCTGCCTTGAATGTGTGTTGTGTGGGGGGCATTGGGAGAGGGGTTATGATACTGAGAAATTGGGCAGCAATTCATCTTAGCCGGGCAGGCAGCGTCTGGTGGAGGAAGAGGAGGAGGACCCGAAGCAGGTTTATAAAAGCTGCAAGGTCTAATTGTAACCACCGAGGGGGAAGATTTCCCTGGAAAAGAAGAGTTTGTGGTGGGGAGGGGGCAAGGGTTGGAGAAATTAGCAAATAAGCAAATCTGTGAAAGTTAGAGGCACAAATGCGGAGGGACGACTGTACTGGATGTTTCCTCTGGGAGAGGACAGTTGTCCAGCCTCTGGGATGGGGGTCTGAAGGTATTTATAGTGCAACTTATTCCTTGTATTTTCTGCTTCTTACTTCCTGTTGACACAACTTTGGTTTTAATTCCTTTTTATTGTAATATGTTATAAGTGCTGTTTTTTTGCTGATGAACTCAAAGTTGGATCACAATTTGGTTTTGAGGCTGATCTTGGTTTCCTCAGCTGATAGTGATTCTTGTTCTTGGGAAACAATGGTCTTTCCTTCTGGGATTCGTTTGCTAGATAGACATTTACAAGTAAGAGATGTGGAGAAGGTTGGTCCTAAAAAAGAAAGAAAGAAAGAAATCTCAATCTAGGAACTTGGAGCTCCTAGTCTTACGGAAATTAGTCTGTGAACTCCATAAATTGATTTTCCAAAGGAGCTAGATAGGACCCTTTTTCTGCAGCAGAAGAAAGAAACACTAAGGAGGTCCTCAAGCCCCAGAACTTTGACAATTTGCTTTGTGAGAATGCAACTCCCAGAATCCCCCAGCGTAGGGGATTCTGGAGATTGCAGTCCAAAAAAAATCTTTTTACAAGTTCTGACTTGTAAAGCTTACAAAAATGGGAATTGTAAGGGTTAAGACTGAAACTAGGAACAGCATGTTATGTTTAGTTTTCTCTTTGTAATCAATATTCTGTCCACTTTATCTTGTCCCTATCAGTTCCATAACCTTTAAATAAAGTGTTGTTTTTCTCCCACCTTCCTAGATACAAAGTCCTGTTTGTTTTTAAGTGCATCAGGCGGGGGGGCTCAGTGTTCGGTTGACATGAGCTGACTACTGACTTGATGGAGTTCTCAGATCCTAAGTATTTTTGCTGCAGGCAAGACATAAACAGGGCTTTTTGGAGGTATCTGGGGTAAAGGGGGGGATTCATAGGGTTGGAAGCCCTTTACCGGCACAAGTAACTTCTGAATCCTACTAACATGGTTTGGTTGAAAGCAGTTCTCTTTTGCAAAGGACACACATGGCACATGTGTGGCACAACCACAGTGGGGATCATGAATGCATTTTATGAATCCATTAAAGATGAAAAATTCAGTTGTACTGATTACCTGCCTAATCTGATAATGAATGGCATTTTTAATATAAATCAACACAGCTAGTTAATTTTATTGTGTTATCAAGCAGAATGGATTTTAATTGGCACCGCCTTTCATATTCCAAAATTTGTCTTAGGAGTCTTGAGAAACAGGCCATTGTTTTCAACCCTGAGAAACTTCAGGTGAAGGATGTCATGAGGAATATGTCTCCCTTGCCTGCCACATAATTAAGACATGGGTAGGGCAGGGGGATAAGACTCAAATTCAGGTCCTCTAGATGATCAAATCCAGCTCCCATTTTGCTAAGGCACTGCTTCCAGATGTTCTGCCAGTGAACTCTTGAATGATAGTGTAGAAAATTCTTGTGTTGCTTAACTTTTGTTCACTTAAATTTATTAGCTGGTGTTGATGGTATGTTTTATTCACTGAAAAAAAATGCATATTTTTCTCCAAGGTCTACCTCTTTGTTCAGTTACTCCAGTTGAATATGAGCATGTGGCAGGAGTGTGAGGGGATGTGTTAAAGATGCTGCTGACATGTTGTTTTATAAAATCTGTTGGGCTTAGTGTCCAAAGAGTGCTCAAGGTCTGTGTCATTTGAATTATTGAAACATCTCTTAGAAGTAGATATGAGTAAACAAATAGTAACTTTTCCAGAAAAGTCGGTATGATTAATGGCTAAGAAAGGTTCTTTGGTTAAATACTTGGTTCCTCACAGCAGAAGCCAGAATTTTTTTAATGTCTTTTGCACCAAGATGCAAAAGTAATTTGTTGAACCCCGCCCTCAATTGTTCATCAGTTTTGTTTTTGAAAGGTAAAGTAACACTTTACATTACTTGTTGCTTTTTCATTAAATGTTTTTTGGAGAAGAAAAAACCCTTGAGGCTTGTTAAGAGCATGGTATCTGGAAAAAACATGAGTTCCTGTGTTACAGCTTCCTGGGTTTTGTTGGTTATCATTATCTCCATGTCCTCTCATTCCATTTTTTATTTTATTTTATTTGTAGCAGTTTCTTGGATCTGTCCTAGGACTCTTCCAGGTTTTTAAAACTAGAGCACAATTTGCTGAGGTGATCTTATGTTCTGAAGGGAAAGTTTTGTCCCTATTTTTTCCCTTATAATTATGCTGTGTTACAAGGTAAAACTACCATTTCACTGATTTACTGTTGCAGAATAATGTTGTAACTCCAAAAAAAGGGGGAGAAGGGGGATAAAAGGGAATAGAAGAGAAAGATACTTTTTGTTTTGATACTTCTCAGGATTAAAAAGAAACCCAGTTGAGGATGAGAATAACATACTGCAGCTGATGCTGAGAATTGCCAGAAAATGGTCTTGGAGAATAGAAACGTTGTTTGGTTGTTTTTAAAAACCCAGGAAGTGAAAGAGCAAATACCAGAACCTGCAGCAACCTGTTGACACATTTGCTCCACCTGGAGAAGCACGTGTAATGCTTTAGAGGCCCTTTAGAAGTAGAAAAAGTTTTCCATTATACCAAAAAGTAACATTGTGGCCTTACCTTTTGAAGTGTAACTTCATTACACCCTCATTACCCTGATAACTGCTTCCTTTTGAACTGTATTGCCATGGTGACCCTAGTATCCTAATACACGTGAATATCCCCCTCTATCTCCATCTATCTGGGCATTGTTCTTCCCCCAAGATCTCTTTCCATTTCTGTCTGCTGGTGGGAAATCTTCCAGTTCCAGATCAGCCTTTGGGCAGGTTGCATCTTACTATGATTTAGCTTTCATCCTAAGCAATATAAATGAAGGAGACCATAGTCTCCTGTTAACCTGTAGGGTATTTGTCCTCCTGTCAGTAGACTTTGGACTGCCTTTAATCAATTTAGTTGTAGACTTCTGCTGGAACTAACATCTTTTTCTATGTGTCTTGTGAACATTCTTTCTTGCTCTTTACCCATTAGTGCCATCTCAAGCAATTCCTTTCCTTCTTTGGTGTTCGCATTCTTCGGATGCTTCCACACTACTATAATGTGTCCCCCTCCCCTGTAGATCTGATTTTTGCCAGACTAAGCATATTTAGTTCTTTTTCATCTCTTCAGGCAACGCAGCCCCTTCAACCTTTCATATAGGTATTGTTTTGTTTTGTTTCCATATCTAACAGCATGATGGCTTAAGGATGAAATCTAATACTTGGAACACTTTCCAAAGGGATAACTCAGTTTGTTGCAGCAAAAACACGATAGAACTCTCTGGCAAAACAAATCAGTGTATAATCAACTGGTTAGTCTGTACAATGCCACGGGATTATTTCTGCCTCTGCCCCACAACACTTGGGGTGTAATTAAATAGAACTTGGATGTCTATTCCTTTAAATTACTGTCATATACGGAGTTTAAAATGACCACAACTTTGAAGAGTTCTCAGTAATACAACTGCCAAAATCAGTGGCCGTGCTTTTTGGGAGTTTCCAAGAGCTGAAGTCCAAAAAACATGGATTTCCAATCTCTGAAAATAATGCTTTCTGCTGACCCATCTACTTTGGTTTGACAGCTACAATTCCTTCTTAAATACTTGTGTTGTAATGTTCTCCTATCTTTTGCACATTTCTATTTTGTCTCTTTTTGAGCTTACTATGCTCTTTCAACAGACAGGAAGGTTGCGGCTAAGCGACAGAGCACCTGCATTGCATGCAGAAGGCCCCAAGTTCAATCCCTTTATAGAAGATCATACATTAGAGACCTATGTTCTTTCAGGTGTGGTCTTCAACACCCATCTCCACCATGGTGAACATTTGCAGGGAACGACAGAGGACTAGAGTGGTCACATATGGAAATACCTAGGTTGAAGAAAGCTGATGTGCAACTTTGGAATCATTGCTTTTTGAACTATAGCTTCTAGAATTCCTAGCCGGTATGGCTATTGGATTTTGGCAGTTCTAGTCCAAGGTGATTATTCCATGCTACATGCTGATGAAGACGGTGCTTTATGAGATGTGCACAAACCCTGAATTGGTGCTTTTTTCTGAAGGTACTGCTGTTTAAGGCTCTTTAAGGCATCATCTGAACTTCTGGTCAGAGCACAAAATGCAGAAAGTGTGGTGATGCTGGAAGTTGGAAGGGTAGTTGGGAGGCAAGAAGCAAAGACAAACTGCTTGCTTGCTGTGTTTCTTGGCTTCGGTATGTGTAGCCTAAAAGATTGAAGGCTCAGGTCTACCTGAACCCACAGCTGCTGTCAGGTTCCTTAGACACTGACACAATATATGAAAGAGTTGGGTGCAAATTGAGTAGGTGTCCCATTGCCCGCACCCCTGCAGCTGGTCTCTCCTCACAGAATGATTCCTTTTGTGTGGATGAACAGAGTAATAAGTTTTGTGGCCTCATTTAGAAAGCTCTGTTAGGGACTGATGTCTCATTCTTTCAAAAGCGGTGCCTCAATTTATTTATTCGATGTGCTTTAAACTGTCTACTAGCCAAAGTTCTCTAGGTGATGTGCAGTCTGTTAAAAGTGTAAAATGCAACAGTGTGGAAATAGTGCAATAAAAAATGGGTAAAAAGACAGTGGAACATGAAGCCCACATAAAAACGGCAACAGAGAACAAAAGCTTTCAACATAAACATTCAAGGTAAAGTTGGGAGAAGGGTGAGAATGCACAGAATTAGACATGGCCATTCTCAATTTATCTGGGAGAATAAAAAGGCTTTCACCTGTGGCAAAAAGCTTCCCTGTCGTATGAACACCAGGCAAGCCTCTCTGGGGAGGAAATTCTGCAGAGAAGATGCCACCAGTAGGAGGACTTTTGCTTGTAACATCTCAGTTTGTCTTGCCCAATGATAACTTTTCCCCCTGCTAATGGAGTTTTGCTCATAGTGTTTTAGCAGAGTTATTAGTTTGCTGCTTCTATGATGCTTTTTTGTATAAAAATACTTCTTGGAGCTGTTGCTGTTCCTCCTTTTAAAAAGTGGTTTCCAGCATATAATGTGTAGGAATCACCTCAGTACAATGCTGATAGGGAGATGCCATATATTTGAAATAGGATTTCATTGTTAGGAATCAAACCCATCAGTGCAAACTTTGTGTGTGTGCACATGTCTATGTATGTGTGTGCATACACACACACGAAAGATTGGAAGCCATCTAGTTATGTTTCATCCTGGCCTAGTGTATCCTGCAAATACAGCCTAATATTATGTTTAGATTTTTTCCTCTGGGGACAATACTTGACACACCATGTGCCTTCATTAAATCAATGTGCTTCATTTTATTACTTTGATGTTTATTATGAGTAGTATTACCACTGCTTCTAATCTGCATGGCAGCCTGTTCTATTTGGGCTTTAAATGCCATGGAAACACAGTCTCACGTTTTGGCTGAATCATGTAAATACATTACACAGACTGCATTCCTTTAGCCCACTCTAGATTTTGGGTGTAACTAGCTGGAGTTATCTGTTATGATCATTTGCTGTTTGTGTTTCTGTAGCCATCTAAATACCTAGGGATTTGCTTGCAAAACTTCTCATGTATTTCTTTTCTGGGGAATGGTAACGTGGACATTGGTAGCTAACCTGGAATGTGATGGATGATTCTAGGAAGAAGGCATGGATGAGAGCATGGTGCTCTGGGGATTTGATCAGTAATGCCAGAGTTCTTCTGATCCGTCAGAAGTTTGACAAAACACATGTCTTGTGGATAGATTCTGTGATTAAACAGAGCTTTCATCTCAGTAGTTCAAATTAAACTAAAGCTTCAAGCTGAACCAGTTTGAAAATCAGTGAACGTGTTCCACGCTTTCCATTGTATGGAGTTCTACCAGTTTTGTTGAAAACCATGGCTTTGTGATTGTGATTTTTTTTTTTGAAAGTGGGGTACAATTTGATATTCTTAGAGGCATGCTTTAATATGTCAAGTGGGGAGACGTGTGATCTTCCAGGTCTCGATGATTTACTGGGGCCATCATCTCTTATGTCTTGATGTAGTACTAGTCCAGCCATCTCTGACAATTGGCCTGGCCAGAAGGAATTGATGGGAACTGGTATCCAACAGTATTGGTGGGTGGGACCACGTGTTTGCATGCCCCAGGTTATGTCATTGTGACCATTATTCTTCACTTGCCTTCATCCTTTTACTGGGATGACAGTGTGTGCAGTAACCTCCCACCCTTGCCCTTGTTCCTAGTTGAAGCAAAATTGACAGTCATTTTCTAAATAAACTTGTTCTAACATCGTTTGTCAGCAGGGCTCAGCCAGGACAAAATTCCTCATCCCTCGATTCAAGATTCAGAAATGAGAGTTTACAGTTAATTCTTTACTTAGATGACAAGACAGCATTGCTCATTGTACCTGAACAGGACAATAGGAAAACTTAGGGGACACAAGACCAGTCATGTGTCTGTCTTCCAACATCCCACTGCTGCTCTGTGGCCAGAGACTGCCTCACTTGGCCTAATGCTAGAGCTGGCCCTGTTCTGTAGGTTCAGACAAGGTCACTGTGGCTCTGGCATTTTTCCCTCCCCCTTGCCAATATGCTGCTCAAGCAATTGTTTTGGGACTTGTGCTCCAGCAAATGTTTAGACAGTGTTTGTGTTTATCAAACTTCAGTTGTTAGCATCTGTTCTTGGCTTTCTGTTTCCTTCTCTTTCTTACTTTATTGCTGATCCAGTTATGTGAAGTCCGTGGGATTTAACTCAGTGTTAGCTTTTGAACAAGTTTGTGTTGTAATATTTCTGTTGAAGGTGTGAGATACTCAGATGATTTTGAGTTAACAAATAAACATACATAATCTTAATTTGTTTCTTGTCCAAATTAAAGCATCACAATGACTGCATGGGGATGAGGGGCAAAATCAAAAGCAGATTCTTTTTTTATTTATTTAAAAAGGCACCCGTTTCTTAAAAAAAAAAAAAGCTCAGCATTTTATAGTTAGTGAGTGGCCATGTGTGTATATGGCTGCTGTTTTTGTGTACCCTCAAGTCATTTCCAGCTTTTAATGACCCAAAGGTGAACCTATCAAGGGTTTTTTTTTGTTGTTTTTTTTGTTTTTTTGTTGTTGTTTTGTGGTGTTGGGGGGTCTGAGAGCATGTGGCATGCCCGAGGTCATGCACTGACTTTCCATGGCTGTGTGGGGGAATTGAACCCTGGTTTCCAGGAGCCATAGGCCAATGCTGATACCACTACTCCATGCTGGCTCGATTCTCACTTTACTGTGGTTATTTTTAAACTACATTATCCTTCTCTTTAACAAAGTGCTGATTGTTCCCAAATTCTAGCATTAAATCAGCAGGGATAAAAACTCTTTTTTAGTACTTTACCCATGATTGTACTGTGAGGTTAAAATGTGAAACTGTAAATACTTAGAGTAAGTCTTTTCAGGAACATGGAAGGTGCTGTAAGGTGTACAAAGGCAAAGGGGATAGGTGGGTAGAGGTGGATTGTGCACAGCCATCTAAAGGAGGAGCCTAGTAAGATCATGAAGTCCAGGGTCTAAAAATCAGTGCTCCACACTGTACAGAGTCTGTAGATTTTTTTTTTCATGATCTTTATTGTTTATTTACGTCTGTGCTTTCTCCTTACCCCTAGCCACCCCTCTTCTCCCTGCATTTGGCAACCCTGGAGGTGAAGAGTGAGGCAACCTGGGTCATCCAGCTCTAGTTTCCATGTGGGTTTTCTTTTTCCCCTTTCCAGTTGACATCCAGTTTCTGCAATCGGATACCCCGGCCATGCATGTCTGCAATAGGCTGGGAGTCACGGTTGTGGAAACAGGTGAACCTCTCCTGCATCCAATCAAGTTGTACAGACTGGGCTGGGCCAGGATGTCAGCCTGCTTCTAAGTTTGGGTGTAACCCAAGAACTCAGCAGTTGCAAATGAAAGCAGGGAAAGGTTCACAGAGCTGGGTTTGCAGGGTCACCTTGCACGCAGTGGATGCTTTCTTCAGAGTCTTGGAAGCCCCAGCTAAACACCTGCTCTGGAAGTGCTGAACTCCTCCCCATGCTTCCTTCCTCATTAGTGAAGTATGTGGCAACTGGGTCCTCTGTACGGCTTTCCTGTGAATGGCTTTCTTGATGCAGACAGCTCTGTGGTATGGACATGCCTTCTTCTCTCTTGTTAACGTTTCCTGATTCATAAGTGGTAAGAAGGATTCGGCTTAGGTTGTGTTTGGTGTAACTAGAGCATGGAAAATTTCTGGGAGTATTTTTTTTTTTTTTGTATGCCCATTCCCCCCCCCAAAAAAAAACCTCACCATCCTCTGGATGTAATTTAAAACTTGGAATCAAGTCTATCTCTTACAGACATTTTAGTTGAAGCTTTTCCTCTTGGATGATAGACCACTTGGAAGTATTTTAAGACTTAACCTAGTCTCTGTCTAGAGCTGTGGCTGCCTTGGGCACTATCTATCTGAAAAACTTGGGGTTTGGTAGGAAGCAGATCTTCCCTGTCTTTCCCAGAAAGGGATCTGAACAGCTGGGAACAAGGGAAGGTGGCGGTTGAGGGGGGGGGATATAATAAGTCTTCACTGAAGTGGGAAACAGAGAAGGCATGATTAGCAGAGCTTGGAAGAAACTAACCTCAAACAAGTTATTTTTAATTTGTTCCCTTTGTCAGTAACTAAAGCATAACTAAGTTATGTTGGAGTTGTAATGAAAGAAAGGATAGCTTCACCCTTTTTGTAATTTGTCTAATTGTTTTAGTTAATCTTATAAATAATAAACTCTGTGTGGCCTCAGTCCTTAGGGTGTGTGTTTCTACACCACAAGCCAGCAACATGTGACACTGTTTTTAAAAAGGAATCCAGAGGTTAACTCTTTTAGTTATTTTTGCGTACAGAGAAAGCAGAGTTTCTTCTCAAAGTTGCAACTATACCAGCGACAAGCTACCATCTCCGTACAACTGTACCTAATTACAGTTTGAAAGCAACTGTCTGTGTTCTGTTCATTAGAAGGTGCTTTCAACTCAGGATTTGATGAGATATTTAACTGAATGAAGAGGGAGCATTTCACTTGTGAAAGGAATTTTCTAGATGAGTGGCTTTCCAGGTGATGTTGAACTATTGCTCTGCAAATCCATGACCATTGGCTATGTTGGCTGAGACTTCTAGGACCTGAAGTCTGGCAACATTTGGGGATCACTGATCTGAACATTCTCCTGTCCTTGTCCCCCCCCCTGCCTGCCCGCCCGCCCTTCTTTATGTAGTCTGTAGTGCATTCAGATATTTAATTACCTTGTCCTGATTTGTTGAGGAGTGGTAAGATTATGCCCTTTTCTAGTTTTGTGAGGCTCTTTTCTGGCTTTGTGTTCCTGTGTCAGCTGTTTTGTACTGAGAAGCCAAACTGGTTGGGGTGCCACAGGAGCAACCATCTGTTGAGAGTGAGTGTGCAGTATTGCTGCTTTGATGTAGAATGGCATCCACCCCACTGATGTTGACACAAGGCGCCAGGATTTTGCCAGTAGGAAAAGGCAGGGAGGGGGTGAATGCATGAGACCAGTGGGAAGGGTTTTACTCATCCAAGCCTTGCTTCTTAAGAAGATGTTTGTAGTCTTATATCTGATTTGTTCCATAGCCTGGGGCAGATTATTTTAATACATGTTTGTTTAGTCATCTCCTGTGTAGACAGGACAGAATTTAATGCTTGTTTGCTTGTTTCCTGTGGTGTGTAGATGGAAGTGCACCTTTAACAAAAGTGACAGATAGTATTGGGTTACCACCTTAAAAACACAAAAAAGGACCCAGTGTTTTCATACCATAATGATCCCAGTAAATTAGTGAAAGAATGCTGTTTCAAGGAGGAGGAGCAATTGATGTCCCTGGCCTGTAAAAGATGGCATTGAAATTCCCAGGCATATGGTCTTGAGAGACTTCAGGATTCATAATGATACCTCAGTGTCAGAGGCACTCAGGATGTCATGACTGCCATTACAACTATAGACCTGTTCCAGATGGCTTCCTAGTCTCACACATCCAAGTGAGCAGACTTAAGGACTCTTTTTTTTCCTTGTGAGATACTAAAGGAGGGACATTTCATTGAATTTTTTGTTATGATTTGGCTACTGTCTGATGAGGTAATCAGCTACTGCTGTAAATTATCCAGACCTTTGTAAGTATAGATGTATCTTAAAATGTTCTGCTTCTTGTGTTTGAGAGTCTATATGATTTTTCTGATACTTCTTAGCAGAGTTCCACACAAACCTGTGAATATTGATTTGTGGGGTTCCTCAGAGTTCTAATCTGTCCTTCCATATTTTCTAATATCAGTATGAAACTGCTGGGAGTTGTTGTTTGCAAGTACAAAGTCTTCAGTATGCTGGAGATACATGACTCTTGCTCTCTTTCCTTCTAAAGCATGACTGTAAATTGGGGTGAAAATCATGCAGCAATCCAAAAGGCATTTGATTGCAGTTACCATCACCCCTCACTATTCATTATCCTAGCTAGGGTAGATGGGAGCTGCAGTTCAAAAATACCAAGGGGACACAAGTTGCCCACCCCGTAGATGTCCTAGAACCAGCCCTTCACATGTGTTGGATACAACCTCCAGTCTGTTCAGTGGCTCATGTGGAAGGTTGCAAAAAGTGATGCAACTGCTACATCGAATCTTAATTGTGCAAATGTGTGTCTGGCTACAGCTAAAATCCTAGCTCTAGGGCAAAGTCCAAAGGTGCTCCTAAATAGGAAGCTTGAGTTTTCAAAGAAGGTTTGGAGTCTCTTCTAATAGTGTCTCTCTGAACATCAAAACTGAAGTCCTTCATACTATTTGAAAGAATTTTTGTCAGGTTTGGATTTAGTTTCGGTTTGTAAAACCCACTTCTAGATCATTACTGACATCAAATGCTGGTTTAGAACTGCCTTTCCTAACTGGTATTCTCCAAATATATAGAAGAACATTCTTAACATTAACATTGCTGCCATAGGATGATGACCAACAAGGCTTACGACATGACCAGCAACATATTAGAAATCTTGTTCAACCTCAGATTGCAGATTTATTTTAGATTTCCACTTTCTGTGTCTTAATATCATGCCCTTTATTAAACTGTTGTGTGGTCTTCTCTCATTCCAGCCAGATCTTCTCAATTTCAAGAAGGGATGGATGTCCATATTGAATGAACCAGGAGAGGTAAGGTTGAGGAATTCAGAAAGTAATTTCCTTCTTCTTTCCCCTCTTGACTTCTTTAAGTTTTCTTTAGCAATCCTTTTTGAAGAAGTATGAATGAGAGCTGTTTTTGACTTTTCCTTGTGACTTATTGTATTCCTCTTTTAAAAAAAAGGCTACCCAGCATGGATCAAAATCTTATTGGATTAAAAAGTAAAGCACTGAAAATGGACCTCTCCAGAGCAATCTGTAGAATTCCTTTTAGAATAAAACCAAATGGATATAGAAATGAGAACGTGGGAAGGGCATATTCACAAGAACAGAATGTGTTCTACTCCTTTACCTAGCATGCATTGTGTATTCCGTAGTCTCTCTTGAATGTTTCCTGTCTAAACACTGCCCATATCTCATTAAATAAACAGGAAGAGAGGTGTCTTTGAGGAAAAATGGAGCAGCCAGGTCTGGCTTTGACTTCTTTTTCTGTTTGGGGGTGTAAGTCTGAAAGGTCAGTGGCTTCGTTGTGCTTCTGTGGACTCTTTAATATACCTTTTCCCTCTTGTCTTGTCCTTTCCTTTCCCTTCCCACAATGGTTCTGTCTGCAGTGGACGAAGCACTGGTTTGTGCTAACAGATTCAAGCTTGAAATATTACAGGGACTCCAATGCTGAAGAGGTAAGGGAGTGTCCTGACCTGTATGATCTTTCTTGCTGGGGGTACTCAGGTGTCTGTTGAGTGAATAAATGTGAGGCAAGTTGAGCTCATTGAAAGATATGGCATAATTATTGTGTATAATTAGTTAGGCAGCAAATGAATAGAAGGGCTGAAAGGAGATGGTGGAGACTATCATGGCAACATGTAATTGTTGGTATTAACCGAATCTGCTTGCACTTGGCAAGAATTATCCAAGAGGAGTAGACAGGTTGTACAGGGCTGGTGTTCTCATTCTTGTTCTCAGTGTCTCAAGCAAGGGTGGACAACTGCAGCAGATCTAGGAGTCAGTTTCTACCCAGGGACCCTCCAGAGGTTCCGTGAGGTTCATAGGCTGCCAAATATACCAAAAGAAAAAGAAAAGAAACAGAGCAAGAAATCTACCCATAGTGTTTGAAAAATTGGATGTTTTTAAATGTTGAACAGTATAAAAGTGACCTCCAATCTACTTAAAAGATGAGTAGTTGCTTCTGCAGGATATCCAGAGTTGGCTGTTCTTTTGCTTTCTTTTTTCATCCCCAAAAGGGGAGCCTGAAGAGGCTGAGAGCCACAAAACCAGCTTTAGAAGCTGTATTTACAGTCTGGGTATTGTCAAGTTGCCATTTTCATCTACAGTTTCCCCAATCCAACATTCTAGGAGCTGTAGTCCATAGAAGTGACTTTTCTTAACTTTGGTTAAGGCAAGCATTGAAGGGTTAGCAGTTAGATTAGATTAAGTCTTTAGCTTCTCCTTGTGGTCTGGAATTCATTTCAGGCAGATGACCTTGATGGGGAAATTGACCTACGATCTTGCACCGACGTGACGGAATATGCAGTGCAGCGGAACTACGGTTTCCAAATACATGTGAGTATGTAGCATATGTAGAGGTGTGGGGCAGTCCTCAGTGTCCAGCACCAAAGTGTTGGAGATGGTGGAATAAAAAGATAGTAGTCCCGTCTTCATAGTGGGGGAAAAAATTAAAGATGGTGGCACAGTTTCTTGCTGGATATTGTTCTTAAAATTGTGATCGTTACATTAGAGGCGTGAGAGCTCCTGCGGTGCCAAACGCTGACACTTTACTGCTATTAGCTGAGCTTTATTGGTAGTAAATGATGCAGTAGATAGAATACAGCAGAGAAGCATTCCAGCCCTTTTGCTGATGCAATCCAGCATCTCCTCACAGCCAGTGGTAGAACTGAGGCCATAAAGAACTAATTCTATCCAGACTATGCATTGCTTGTTAAATTGAGACCCCTGGGCTGGGGTACTCCTCTCTGGTTGAGACCAGTGGAAGATGGACTGCCAAAAGTTATATAAGGCAGAAGCAAACAAAGAAAATCACAGTTTGCAAGTATGATCTATCTTTTCCTTGCCTAACTGTGAGAACTCTGCGGTCAGGTTAGTAACAGAGGAAGATGCACTCCCCCAGTCTGTTCCCAGTCTTCATATATTTTCTTAGCCTCAAATTGCCAAGCTGATACAAAAAGTATCAGAGTCAGCAATACTGATTAACCCTATCTGAAGCACTGGACAGCTGTTAACATTTGCTCACAATGCCAAAAAGGACTCAGAAAATCCATTCATGGGTGGCAGAAGCCAACTCACTACAAAGACAGTTTCCTTGAGGATATGATATGTAACAAGAGAGATACCTTTAGTCCTGCAGATGCTTAGCACTACATCTCCCATAGTACCTTGTCTTTGACCAGTCTGGCTGGGTTATCTGGCAGCTGAAGTCCAAAAAATTAGGTAGCCAAAATTCACTCCACTTCAGGCAGGCAGTGTAATAGTTCAGCAAGATGGATGTTGCATATATGTATATTCTGTTGCTGGAGATGGGCAAAGTAGCCTACTGTTGTACGGTATGTTTTTTCCTTTAAGTAATAAAAATATGGTTTATTTAAACATTTCTATTCCACTCATACCTGAGGATCTCTAGGATTATTTCTTATCTATTCCCAACAGAAGGAATGTGAATCATTGACTCCATTGAATCCCAATTCAAAGGTTCAGGTATCTTTGAGATGAATTGATTAAGTCACTGTTGGGCACATATTTATAATTAAGTGGGTTTAATCATCAATTGAAAATAATGAATTTGTATCAGGGTTGGGGAATCTTTGACTTTCCAGATGCCTTCACCTATGACTTCTATCAGCACCACCAAGCATGGCCAATGATAAGGAATTGTGGGATTTATAGTCCAAAATATCTGGAAGGCCAGATCTTCTCCACTGCTGGTATATATGGAAGTACATTGTTTGGCTTTATCCACAGTATACTGCCAACTTTAAAAAGATTGTTCTGTTTAGTTAGAACTCAGATTTTAGAACAATCTTAACTGTGAATATTTGTAGGATTCAGTGTCCCATATCGGTTTTGCATCATTACCTTCAAGCCTCTTTCCTTTAGTGAAGATAAAGTACATGGCTGTTTGGAATATACGGCCAAACCACATATAATGTTTCTTTTCCAGACTAAAGATGGTGTCTTCACATTATCTGCAATGACATCAGGAATCAGACGGAACTGGATTGAGGCTTTGAGGAAAAGTATACGCCCTACCAGTGTCCCAGATGTCACAAAGTATGTTCACTGGGAATGTTTTATTATGTTCTTCCAGTCTGGTCACTGAATTATGATTTTCAAGCTTCGTTTGAAACTACCACACTATCCGTTCCAAATACCCTGTATTTCTATTATCTCTATTTTTCTGTGGCTAAGTGTGTGTTTCCCAAAGTGCTGTGAGGGCTGTGTCACTAAGAGTCTAAAACAATTTTACTCAGGAGCATCAGTTTTAGTATTTTACACAGCTGGGCAAAGTAACTTTTTGGGGCTAGAGTTCCTAGAATCCTCCATCCAACATGGCCAGTGGGCACTGTAACATTTCCAATCTCTACTAATTTTTTCCGAGCCAATGTGATGATTTATTTATAAGGTGGGGCATAAGTCATAAATAAGTTAAGTTAAAGACAGTTTGCCAGTTTATTGAAAGGCAATGTATTCATTTTGGCAGGAGTAAATAAATCTGCTTTTGCTTCTTAGTCTGAGACACACAGCACCAAACCAGCATGTGCTGCAGGAGTGAGTAAGATGTGATTGGCAGACCACACACAGCTCCCCTCAGGGCTGTTTGTGCATCTCCTGAGGGCTCTTGGCATCCAAAAAACTTTGTTTTATTTTTGTTTCTCAAAATTCCCCCAACATAGGACATTCTGGCTAAGGGAGGGAGATAGAATTCCCACAACTATAACATTGTGATCTTTCTTGTTCCAAGCCTTTTCTCGTATTTATCACTTATTTATTTAATTTGTATTTATCTCTTATTATTTAATTTGTTGTTTAATTTATGGGACACAAGATGACTAACAAATTAAAAACAGATATAGTTAATGGATAGTTCAAAAGCTTTTTGGTTTTTTTTAAAACCCAATTGTATTAAAAACATGGTGTGGTGGCTTGAATGCTGGACTAGAATTCTGGGAAACCTAAGTTCAAATATCTGCTGAGCCATGGAAACCCATTGGGTGGCCTTGAGCAAGTCACACACTCCCAGCCTTGGAAGAAGGCAGAGGCAAACTCCCTTTGAACAAATCTTGCCAAGAAAACTCCATAACAGGTTTGCTTTAGGGTTCCTACAAGTCAGAAATAACTTGAATTCACACAGCAACAAAAGCGAAAACATTAATTAAAAACAGCTTTTAAATGGGCATTTAAAATATAATAATAACAATAAATGTACAAATACAAATCCAACACCACACAGTTAAAAGATCTCTGCACTAGGCAGTTAGCACTCAAAGGCTTGGGTAAAAAGTCTTTGCTTGTTGACAGCAGGAGAACAGACAGGAGTGAACCTGACTTCCTGCTCTTATGCCAAGTAGGACTTGTGTGTTTTTGGTGTTTGTTTGTTTTTTTTATATGCTCCTAGCTGCTTAGACCCAGTGGCTATGCTAGACGGGCTGTTCTGGAGTTTTTGTACAAAAAACAAGTAACTCTTTCAAACTTGCATCTTTGTTTATGTACTTGCTTAAAAACTTATGCTCTGTGCAGCACTACATGGTACTAAGGCAGCTCCCAGGACTGGGTGTGACCACATACACTGGGGTTCAAGAACATGTGTGGGCAACTTTCCCAGTCATTGCCTGTGCAGTTCCCCCCTCTAAGCTTTTGCATGTGTTTCTTCCTGCTTCCAGGCTGTCTGATTGCAATAAGGAGAACTCCTTCCGCAGCTACGGGTCCCCCAAGAGCTCCGTCCGGTCTGAGGAGCAGCGGTCCAGCACAGGACCAGAGGTCATAAGCAGGGGTGGCAGCAGGAAAGGGGATGCGCAGCACCATGCCTTTGACTATGTGGAGCTGTCCCCTTTGCACCAGGGATCCCCATTGAGCCAGGGGTCACCACAACGGACAAGAGGGAGTGTAAGATCAATGGATTCTGCAGCCAAGCGTGAGGAGCTGGAGCGGGACCTGGCCCTCCGCTCAGAGGAAAGGAGAAAATGGTTCGAGTCTCCAGCCAGTGGGGTCTTGCAGACAGATGGCCCAGTGAGGGATCTCTGCCAAAAGGCGGGGGGGCAGGAATCTCCAGGGCCTCCCCTCTCAGAGGCTCAGAAGAGTCGGCTGAGTGAAGAGATTGAGAAGAAGTGGCAGGAGCTGGAGCGTCTCCCACTGAAGGACTCCAAGCGGGTACCACTGATGGCACTGCTGAACCAAGGCCAAGGGAGCCAAGGGGATAAAAACGAAGCTCTGGAGAAAGAGGTAGGGACAAGTAAAATGTGTCACTGTGTTCAGAAAGAGATTTTTTTTTTTTAAAAAAAATTGTCTTTAGCGATGTGTGCATTTGAATTAAGGCTATTCTTAATAAATTGCCTTGTTGCAGAGAAACAGAAGTGTATGGAATCAAGCACTAAAGCACTTTACCTGTTTGAGTAAGAGGAAAAGAAAGAAGCTACACAAAACTTAGCTTGTGAGCAGTTGACCCTGGTTGCTTTCTCTCCCTTGATAAATTCAAAAATCCACATGAGTGTAACACCTTTATTACTTACTTACTTATTTTTTTTATTTGTAGGTTGTCTTTCTTCTGGGCTGACACCCAAGGTGGCTTGCTACAAGGCTAAAACAAGTTAACACTAAAAAACCGATAAAACACGATTAAATTACTGTATTAAAATGCCATTATGTTTTTAAAAGTGTGAAATCATTTAAAATATAACAATAAAGCTGCTTCTTCGTGGTCTCTGTGACTCACACAATTGGGTTTTGCGCCTGCGCAGAGCAGCATTTGGAACCTTCTAGAAATCCAAAAGTAGGCATTTTGAGCATTGAACCCTCCCCATCCTCCAGGGTATAAGAGCCCCCACCTGCTCCAATGATCAGTTCCTTTCTTTCCACCACATTAGCAGCATCTAAGGAGCCTTTCGCTAGTGTTTGTCTTGAATAAACAGTTTTCTTTGACTTTGGTATGGTTGACAATGATTTTTTCTTGGTGTTTCAGACTTACTGAACTGTGGATTTACTGGACTGATGACAAACTGTGTTTTTCGGTTTTTTGGATTTTTTGGATTTGGATTTGGCACTATTGCAGTGTATGGCAACCAAAGTGTTTAAGCTCTATACAATGTGTAAAGGCAAGATACCCAATCGAGAAGGGCATTCAAAGTGCCTTTTGTGTCTGGGAGAAGGCCATAACGTGAATTCTTATACATACTGCCAGGAATTCACTCCTCAGACTAGACGTGTAATAGAGCAAGCAGCTTACAAGCTTTGCTGTGGGAACAAGTGTTGTCTGCATCAGATCCTGCGAGTTGTGCAAAGACATCTGGCACTAAATCCAGGATGGTCCAGACTTCCTCAACTCTGTCGTCTCGTCAGTTGACTTCTTCATCGGTGCCGAGATCGACGTCGACATCTCAATCTCGGGAGTCAAGATCAGAGGAGGATGCGAAGAAAGTGTCTGATGTTGGTGAAAGTTTAGCCTCTCCTTCTGTGTTAAGAAAGAAGGAGAAGGATAAGAAGAGGAAGCTGAAAGAGTCTTCAGACCAAGCTTCAGTGGAGAAACATAAAAAGGAAGATAGACATGTGGGTCCATCTTCTCCGATGTCTCTGATGCTAGTTACATCTGAGCGCAATGTGGAGGCGCAGATTGAGTCATTGTCTCCTGCTAGACGTCTAGAGCAGGCATTGAATCCTCCTTTGGAGATACAAGTAGTCTGAGTGGAGTCGGAGGGAGAAATTGTTGATTCTTCTCCTTTGATGAATGTGGGACCATGGCCTCAAGTTCAAGATTGACCTCGAGATGCAAGGCGATTGGTGTCAGTGCAGAGAATTTCATAGCAGGAGGTAGTGACTCCTAGACGCTGTAAGAGAACACCTCCTTCACTTCCAAGTCCGTTTCGTAGGTCGAGAAGTAGAGATATTGTTACAGATATACAACTCCTCCCAGATACTATGAATGTTACCTTGATGAGGTTTCTGTTGATTCAAGGGACATTTCACCTTATTCTGAGGACTATGGTGATTATAGACATTATCGGTGCTGTGCCAATTCTCAGACTTGGTACTTTCGTTCTGAGTACTATACGTCGAGATCTCTGTCGCCTCAATGTCAAGGGGTTTCAGTAGTGGAGGTGGAGAAGGTAGCCCCTCAATGAGACCAGTGGAGTGGTCAAGACACTTCCCATAAGGAGGTTGCTGTTGAACCTCGAGAAAGATTGAAGGACAGATCTGTGCCTTCTCATTTGGAGAGATCGATTTCTGTATCAAGTTTGTTGGCATCTAATTGTTCCGTAGATGCCAACAAACACTGTCCTCTGCTGGTGTCGGATGCTGAGAGGATTTCTCCAACGAGTGATGTTCGATCTTTTTCAGATCTTGTTTTGAAGATGTCTTATTCTCTTAATCTCACAACTAATATGGAGAAAGAGGACTTGAAAGACCCTATTTTTCAGGAGCTTCAAGATAGAGCGCCTGCAACTTCAATGGTAGCTCCTTTACCGTATTTGTTGCAGACTGTCAAGAAGTCATGGACGACTCTTTCCTCAGTACCATCAACTTCAAAAAAACTAGAATCTCTTTATCGTGTTATTGAAGATGAACAAGACTGGTTGAGTCATCACCCCAAAACAAATTCTATTGTGGTTGATGCTGCACAGTCGAGGTAGTCACAGAGACTACACGTTACTCCTGCCGATAGAGAAGGGAAGAAGTTGGAGACCTGGGGAAGGAAAGTGTACTCTGGTACTGCATTGTTGTTTTGAACTTCCAATTACGCAGCATGTATGGGAGCGTATCAACAATTATTGCGGTCCAGACTTAAGACTTTCATTGACATGTTACCTGATGATGGCTAAACATATAACTGATTGTAGTGGTAAAGCACTTGCAGGAGCTATAGCTTTTCGTAGACATGCATGGCTGAGATCGTCTGGGCTGTCTCAGTAAGCTAAGAATATGATTGAGGACTTGCTTTTTGATGCTGTTGGATTATTCGATACTGGTACAGATGATAAGCTAGAACATGCTCAAAAGATGAGGAGCACTGCAAGAAAATATGGATTTCCATCTTCATATTATCCATCCGGGTACCAGTATAGAAAGTATCAGCCGTTTTCAAGGAGACCGACGAGTCCAACTCAAACACAACATCAAAGACAGACTACACCACAAGATCAAACTTCAAGGAAGTTTCCTTCAGCAAGGTTAAAGTAGCCTCAATACAAGAAACGTCAGCCTGAACAAGCTAAATGTAGGGTTTGACAATCAAGGGTGCGATGCTGATGTCTTTCCAGATGTAAGCACCATGTTGAAGGATGCTGCTCTGCAGATTGTTCAAAGTCTTAAGTTGTCAAAGAGGTCATCACGGTACCAAAGAGACACGTCTAAGTATGGGTGTAACACCTCCCTTTGGGGACAGATTGAAGAGGCATTACCAGACGTGGCGATCCATACCAGCAGATCGGTGGGTTCTGGGCATAATAGACCAAGGTTATTCTATAGAATTCCGAACCCTGCCTACCATAGGGAGAGTTCGACGTACCAAACCATCACCGCAACTGCAGGCAGAGATCAATGCCTTGTTGTTGAAGGGGGCCATAGAAAAAATCTCCAATCTGCAACTCAAGAGAAGTTTTACATCAAGGTACTTTCTGGTGTCAAAAAAGGACAGCGGTCTTCACCCCATTTTGGATCTGAGAGGGGTGATTTATTTTATAACCCCGAAAAGATTTTGGATGGTGACTCTCTCTACCATAATGCCATTGCTACATCTAAAGGATTGGTTTGCTACGCTAGACCTCAAAGATGCCTACTTCCATATTGCTATCAGGTCAGAGCACAGGAAGTACCTTGCTTTTGCTATAGGTGGTCAAGGGTACTGTTTTCGAGTCCTACCCTTCGGTATCTGTACAGCTCCAAGGGTGTTTACAAAGTGTATGTCTGTCATGGCTGCTCATTTGAGAAAGAAAGGTATCGCAGTGTTGCCATATATAGATGACTGGTTAATAGTGGCGCTAACAAAAGATTGGCTGTTGGCAGATCTGAACAGGGTGGTGTGTTGTCTACAAGACTTAGAACTGATGATAAACTACTCAAAATGTGCATTGATACCGTTGAAGAAGATCAGGTTCATAGGAGCCATACTGGACTTTTTGCAGCAAAAACCATTTTTACAAGAAGACAGAAGGGCAAAAATGGTGAAGGTGTTCAGTCTGATTCGGCAACAAAGAAGAGCCAGAGCAAAGACAGTTCAAGTGGCGCTGGGGCTGATGGCTTCAACAATGGTGGTGACGCCATTAGCGAAATTGAAGATGCGGCCCCTGCAGAGATGGTTTACAAAGATCTTTGATCCACTACAGGACCAGCAAAGCATGTTTCTGACGGTCCAGAGACCGATCTTACAGTCATTGCTGTGGTGGATAGATCCAAGCAACATGTTGATATGAATGCCATTTGTACCTCCTCAACCTTGAGTGGTAGTGACAACAGATGTGTCATTGGAAGGATGGGGAGCGCATCTGCAGAATCTGACTGTGAGAGGGAGATGGCATTAGTCAGAGAAAAAGTTACACATCAATGTGTTGGAATTGAAGGCTGTGATAAAGGTGTTCAAAACTTTCCAGCATTACCTTCGGGGAAATTCTATTCAGGTTGTTACTGACAACACGACCGTGATGTATTACATAAACAAGCAGGACGGAACAAGATCTCAGGTACTGTTAGATCTAACCCTGCATTTATGGGATTGGTGTCTGTCGAAGAGGATCACTCCCTCAGTGGTGCACCTGGCGGGAGAAGAGAATGTGTTGGCAGACATGCTCAGCAGGACTCCTCTGTCATGCCACGAGTGAGAGATGGACAGAGAGATTCTGCTCGACATCTTTTGGGACTTGGCTTGCCTCAGATAGACCTCTTTGCTTCCAGCGAGAACAGATAATGCAAACTGTATTGTTCACGACTGAAGAGGGATGTCAAGTCCCTGGGAGACACTTTTGTGTTCAACTGGTCTTTATGTATTCCCACCTTTCCCTCTGATCACAAAGGTGATATCCAAAATTCATCAAGACCAGGCAACCGTGATCCTGATAACACCTTGGTGGCCGAGACAACCTTGGTTCGCAAATCTGATGCATCTAGCCAACCAATGGTATTGAGCGTTGCTGTGCAAACCAGTTTTGATTTCCATCCACAATGGGACAGTGTTCCATCCAAATGTTCAATTCTTGAGACTGACGACGTGGAACCTGTTAAATTGAATGACTTACCAGACACTGTGAAGAGGATTTTGATGGCAGCGCATAAGCCATCCACATCTAAGTCATATACTTATAAATGGAACAAGTTTATTAAGTATTTGAATGACGTAAATGTTGATGTTCAAAGTTATGCTGTGGTTAATGTACTTGACTTTTTGTCAAGGTTGACGACAGAGGAACTAACACTGTCGTCAGTCAAATCTTACTTGGCGGCTCTTTCTTGGTGCCGTCAACAGGATGGTAAACCATCCCTATTTCGGGATCCTGTGGTTAAGAGGTTCTTGCAAGGGTATAAACGTTTACACCCTTCAGTTAAACATCCTATACTGTCTTGGGATTTGAATGCTGTGTTAAGCGGGTTGACTGGTAAACCTTTTGAACCTATGGAAGCCTGTGATTTACATCTCTTAATATGGAAAACAGCTTTCTTATTGGCGATAACGTCGGCTAGAAGGGCTAGTGAGTTACGTGCATTGAGGGTTGACTCACCTTATTTACGTTTTCATAAGAGTGAGGTAGTTCTTAAACCAGATATCACATTTTTGCCCAAAGTTGTATCATCCCTTCACTTAAATCAGGAGATCATTTTACCTGCATATTTTCAGAATCCAGAATCTGATATGGAATGAAGGTTACATTGTTTAGATGTCAGAAGAGCGCTAGCTTTTTATGTACAGCACAGGGCTAGTGTTAGAAAAACTAATAAGTTGTTTGTCTGTTATTCTGTATCTAATAAAGGGATGCCTGTTTCATCCCAAAGGTTAGCAAAATGGGTTGTTGCTACTATTAAATTGGCTTATGACCTGGTAAGGAAAAAGCTATCTGAAGGGGTTAGAAGCCATTCGACTAGAGCATTGGCTGCTCCCACTGGGGGTTCCGCTGGATGATATATGCAAGGCGGCTACTTGGTCACAACCGATAACCTTTATATCTCATTATAGAATTGATAATAGAGAAAAAAAGAGATGCTAACTTCGGAAGAGCAATTTTATTATCTGCTATTAATTAATATTTCTTCCTCACAAGCAACTAATTGTAATGAAATAAACATGTTCTCTTTGTTGTAGTCATCAAGTATGAGGACGATTTTTTGAGCGGTTGTTAATTGACTTGAGGTGGAGTTGGTTTTAGCGTGACATCCCATCATCCTTGTAATAATAGCTTGCTAGTCTCCCAATTGTGTGTGTTACAGAGACCATGAAGAAGAACAACAGGTTGCTTACCTGTAACAGTGGTTCTTCGAGTGGTCTTCTGTGAACTCACACAAACCTTCCCATCCTCCCCTCTATATGTCCTGCTAATGTGTTGGTTCCATTAATGCTGCTATAGTGGCGAAATGGAACTGACCATTGGAGCAGGTGGGGGCTCTTATACCCTGGAGGCTGGGGGAGGGGTTCAATGGTCAAAATGCCTACTTTTGGATTTCTAGAAGGTTCCAAATGCTGTTCTGCACAGGCGCAAAACCCAATTGTGTGAGTTCACAGAAGACCACTTGAAGAACCACAGTTACAGATAAGTAACCTGTTCATACAGTGCCTATCCTTTCCCCTAAAAAAGATTCCCTGAAAGTGATTAATCGTTAAATGCTTGTTTGGCTAAAAAGGTCTTGGTCTGCCAGCGAAAGGAGAGCAGAGAGGGGACTAGCAAGGCCTCCCATGGAAGGGAATTCCACAGCCTGTGAGCAGCCACTGAAAAGGCGTAGCTAATCTGAAAGGCACAAAATATATGCAGGCTCTTGAGATATCCAGATTGCTTCATCAGGCAAAGTATTACAAAAACATCTTAGGCAGAAGCAGGTGAAAACAAACTCAGTATTGAAGCCGTGATGTCTATGTGATGTCCTAAAAGGGAACGAAGAAGAAGGGGTCTGCAGATACTCAAACCAGGCTGTACTGTGTGATATGATGGTTTCTGATTTTGCCAGGAATAAATCCTCAGACCCAGTATGGTGTAGTGGTTTGAAGTATTGGGCTATGACCCTGGAGGCCAGAGTTCCATTTCCCACTCAGCTATGGTGACCTTAGGCATGTTACACACTCTCAGCCCCAGAAAACCCCATGATAGATTCACGTTAGTTGAAGACACACAACAGCAAACTCTCCAGAGTGCTGGGAGTAAAAGGTCCTAGCTCCCAGACTTACCCAGAGGTTACTCTCAGTAGAACCTGAAACCTAAAACCATCACTTCACTTCACCTGCCAGAGTAGGAATCAGCAAGCTTGAGAGGTCCAGGAGCTAATTTCCTGCAGAAAAACTCACAGAGCCCCAAAGCTAAATGAAAACTTTAAAAAAATCTGAAGTCCACTTCTAATTTGGAAAAATAAATACTTATTTGAAAGTTGGCAAAGGACAAGTTTGTTTAAAAGATGAATGCCATGTCTGGAGACTTCTAGCAATTATGGCTTTCCTTATTTTTTTCCCCTGGGGGTGGACCTGGGACAGGCCAGAGTGCACAGAAATCACCATGGAGGGACATGTGGACCACAGGATTCCCTCCTCATAACAGAGCCTAATAAATGTATTATACTAATCAAGATTTTTTAATTTTTCTTATACTTGGTACAGATGTCTTTGATAATTGTGGATGAAAGAAGCCTAGGAAGGGCAAATGTGGGTAATTTCCTATTTGTGTCATATTCACAGGGAGAAGTAGTATGAGACTTGGTGACTTTTTTTTTATTTAGCAGGGAACGACTTTCTTCTTTGTTTCTTGTTTTAATCCTTTTCACAAGACCTACCTAAAGATAATTAGAAACGTTTCTGTGTTTTGAGTCATTCTGTGGATGCATTAATGATACTTGAAAGCTGTTCTATATATGTCTTGCCCAGTATACATTGCTACTGAGTAATCTGAATGATAATTAAGTTTTGAATATTGCCACCTTCTTGTAAACCCACCACCATATTAAGCATTTTCACTGACTTGGAGATAATGGCTAAAATGGCTAATTAGCACAATCAGTATGTACAGTGATTTACAGAGTATTGATCTGTGGTGTGAATTGTGTGAGACTTTTGGAATATTAATTTTTTTTTTAAAAAAAGTAGACTTTTTAAATTGACATGGCATTGTATCAGCATGACCCTAACTCTTCGATTTAGTATCCATTAGACAGATACACACACATCTCCCTCCATGCATCCCAGCCTAAATTCCCTAAAAGCACCAGATCCCATCTGATCATGGAAACTGAACAGGATCAGCCCCGTTTAGTACTTGGCGGGGAGACCACCAATGGATACAAGGTGCTGTTGGCTATTTTTCAGAGAAGGGAATTGGCAAAACCATCTCTGAGTATTCCTTGCCTAAGAAAACCGTATTAAATTCATGGAGTCACCATAAGTCTACAAGCAATTCACATGTGTGTGCACACCTGCATCTACATACATGCATACATACATACATTCCTGCAGGGAGCTCAGGATGGTATATGTGGCTTTCCTCCTTACTAATTTATCCTCAGCAACAATCCTGAGTTAGGGCAGAATTATAGAGGATCACCCAGTGAGTTTTACGGTTCTGTGAGGACATGAAACTACATCTCTCACATCCTAGTCCAACACTTTAACCACTGTACTATGCTGGCTTTCCAGTGTCTGTGTAGGGGAAGGAATGATGCATGTGCATATGCTCTTTCCTGTCTAGACAGGATGCAGCAGGTTGATTGAAATCCAATGCCTTTTGTTTTCTCCTTCAGTGTGGCTAACCCCTTTTTCCTGGCACAGGTCCAGGCCCTGAGGTCACAGCTGGAGTCCTTTCGTGCCCACAGTGCGGCAAAATCTCACAGAGATGGACAGGTGCCGCGAGGCTACATCTCTCAGGTAATGGCGTAGTCCAGCATCTTCTTTCTTAATCTGTTTGTCATGTTTTCCTGTTCCCACTGCAGTACCCCAGCCATACATTGGGATTTGCTTGTACTGCATAGATATTGCTACTATAGCAACCATAAATCAGACACATCTATAATCAATGTTAATTATGTTTAGCTGCTGCATTCAAGGATCTCCCCACTTAACATGTGGCCAAAGCAATAAGCTTTGGCGGGGGGCTGGAAATCAGAAGACAAAGTACTGTCACTTAGTGATGTTTACATTGCTCAGTTAATGCAGCACCACATGCCTCGAAGTGTGAACTTTACATCCAGAAAAAAGTGGGGGGGAAATCTAGTGCCTTTTCACACTGTATAGTTATACTGTTATAATTCTACATTAATTGGTATGGTAACAGTATGGTATGGGATTTGCAGTTTGGTGCAAGTTCAAAGTGAATGTTTCAGTTTTCTCATACTGTCAAGGTTTTTGAGTTGATAGAACATCTGTGTCGTGGTCTGAAAGTGGAACTGCAGTACACACAGTATCAAGGCTACTGGGGTTCCTTTGGAGCCACACCACTCCTCTTTTGAGAATATTATGTAGTGGTTAGGGTGTTGGACTAGAATGTAGGGGGTCCTTGGGCCAATTACTGGGTGACCTTGGGCCAATTACTCAGCCTGGCCTACCTTCCAGGGTTGTTGTGAGGAGGCGAGTAGTCATTCTGGGAAAGGCTGGATTTAAAAGGAATCAAAAGTACATTTTACACACACAGTTCAACTAACAGATAGAGGAATTTTAAAATGCCTTTGTGCATAAACTGGAGAATGTCGACACCGAGGTTGCCAGGTATGCTCAGATGCAGCACAGATAAAATCACCTTATGTCTGGTAGCAATGTTTTGGCTGACCAGAATTAGACAGACTGAGACTGTCTAATGGTTTTAGTATAGTCTTCTTTATAATAAGTCAGAGCTAGGCAATTGGCCCCTACCCCCAGGAGACCTTGGAGAGCCATACACACATACACACAAAATCAGTTTTGGCCTCAAATGCCCATTAGAGGCATTTCTGCCAGGTTTTTGGGCCCCATGCCATTGTAGGCCCAGGAAGGATCTTTTTTACAACAGGAGGAGACTTAAAAAGGGCCTGTCCTAGGCTTCTGGTAACATATATGAACACAAAACTGGTACCTTCACATACCCCAAGGAGATGTTGGGCGACATTATAGAACAAAAGTAATTTTTGTCCCCTAGGGGGATTTGGAGCTCACAAAAGCAGCCCTGGGGCCACATCTGGCCACACTTTGCCCACTCTGGTCTAAATCAGTACTGCAGTGTTGAGAGTCCCCCCTCCCCGGCAACTCAACAGAAAACAGGAAAAATGAGTAGAAAATAGCCCAGACGCAGGTTTCATACATACTTTAGAATAGCAGCAGAGAAGTGTTCTGGTCTCTGGAGGTGGGACTAGATGATGTCATAGGAGTCAGATCCTCACCCCAAGTCTCTCACTCTTTACCTGTCGATGTCTAATGCCATCTCCTCCCTGAAACTATGTTCTCCTCTGTACATCTCTCTGCCATTGCTGTCTCTGATCACAGATAAGACGACCTCTGTCTCACTCAAAACTAGACCAAAGATAATTGTGGGATTTTCTCCACTTCTTAGAAATGTAAGAAGGGGGAAGAATCCCACTAATATCTTTGATGTGGAGTGAGATTTACACTATTTTATTTGATGATGGAGGGGAAGCCTGCTGTAATCCCAATCTCTCACTAGTAATAGCAGCATGATTACTTCCCCCATTTGTTTTCTCCGTTGAGAACTTAAGCAGCAAGGTGGGGTGGTGGTGGAATCTAAACAAATCAGAGTATGGGGAGAACAGAACTTTCAGGAGGGAGAGGAGAAACCCTAGATTCTTCATTGACCAAATCTGGATCCTTTGCAGTCTGAATGAGCCCCATGAGTTGGAGGTTTCCAGTGGTAACAGCTGATTGAGAATGGTACAAGAACTAATGGGCACTTATTTTCTGGAGGTTGGGCAGTCATTGCTTAGGGATTCTGTAGTTGCTTCTTGCATTTTAGAGACTCCCTTAGGCAGCCAAAAAAAGTAGTGTTTTTACCTAACCTAAAAATTCTATTATTCCTTTGGAACTTAATCACTTGTTATAGCTGTGAGCAAACACTTGCCTCAGGAATGGAGGTAGGGAACTGTCTTGACTAGATCGTGGTTCGAAGATGGAGTCCACATGTATCAATGTTTGCCAAAGAAGGAATCACTACTATTGCTTGGACTTTAATGTGTGATGTTTAATGCAGAGTGACAAATTTTTCAACGATGTCTCTGTTCCACAGTCTTTCTTGTTGCTGTTGAAAAACAGTTGGCTAGCTAGTTGCTGGTGAAATTCAGAAACAGATGTGCAGCCCCCCCCCCAAAAAAATAACCCTGAAGCTATTGAGGAGAAGAGTGGGTGGATCTCCTTCTTATTTTTCCTGTTAACACGATTTCTGTTTTGTCCAAAGTAGTCATTGATTGTGTTCAAATAAAGATCAGTGCACTATGTCACAAAACCACCCTGAGTGCCTTCCTGTCTGCAAGTGTGTAAAGGAAATCACTTGCCTGCACACACTTCTACCATTGCATTGTGTCTGTCAGAGTGCCATGATCCAAATCCAGCAAGCTGTTCTTAGCAGGATGATGCCGTTTGCCCTATGCAAGTGACTGAAAGGCAAAGAGTTGGGAGCAAGGCAAAGGATGAGGTGGAGACTGTCCATGAAAGGATGTGGTGGGTAGGGGGCCTTGATTCACATCAGAAGACAGGAAGAATCACAGCACAATTCAGGGACAACATTTTCCTTTTGTTAGGAACTTGGTATCCAGGTCACAAATGGCTTCATGTTAGCTGTTGCCCATCCTGAAATCAAAGTTGCTTCCTTCTGAAATAGAAGACTATCATCTGCTTATCTCAGAGTTCTCTGCTATCTGGCCAGCACAATATTGCATTGTGTAAGGAATCTAGTTTTGTTTTGTTTTTAATATTTATGAAACTTCCAGTGTTAAGAATGAAACCTGAGAAGGAGAGTCAGGGCCAAATTTTGGACAGTTTACTTTATTTGGATTACAACTTCCAGAACCTGTTGGCCAGTATGACCCAGGTAACTTTTCCTAGCTATGACAGGGGCCATTGCCAAACTCTAGTGCTAAGATTGCTTCTTGTAATTTGGCTCTGAAGCAGGTTGTCGTGTGGTTACAGCCATGCAATTAATGGGTGAAAGCTTTTCTTTATACAAGTTGGCTTAGTCTAGAAACGTACATATTATTAGCTGCCTGATTTCTGTCTTGAGACAGACAAGGATCTATTAGCTATATTTGGATGTAACACTAAACCAGGAAAGACAAACTTTTCAGGTTGGAGGGTCCAAACTGGAAGTCCTTTGGTGGTCACAGCCTTCTACCACTGGTGCTGGCACTCCTCAAATTCATTGCCTTGTCAAGGAATGTGATCTGTAAGACCATAGACCAGAGATCTCACAGGGTTCAGAAATGAGGTTGGGGTGGGGAGTAGGAATAGAAGGTAACTTTGCTGTTACAAAGAAAGGGATTAGCAGTGTAGCATCAGCTTCAGTTTTGTTTTGAGTGAGAGCCCACTGCCAATTTTGCTGGCAGCAGGGAATCATGGCCACAAAAGCTGCTTGGAGAGGTTCAAGCAACGCACAAGCCATGTATTACCTTCTTCTGCATTAAACTATGGTTTAGTGTTGTGAGTGAGGCATAAGAGCCTCAGACTCCTCAACCTACCACTTTGCAGTTGTCAGGAGGCGATCAGAAATTTGTATTTCTGTTTTTGGTTTACTTCAAACAGAGGTGTGATCCAAACCTGGAATGCCCCTGGTCAATCTTAATTGAGTAATTCTGACAAGCCAGTTGCATGAATTACAGTAAAAATTTGATGCCTTTTAACAAAGAGCAGTTGAGATGAATAGTTTGTCCATTTTTGGATAACACGACAAGCTGCAATTAAACTAAAATGGAAGCGAAATCTACCAAAGAACACCCTTATGGTAGGACCCCCAGTGGACATGAGACTGGAGTTTGCTGTGGCTCATTTTTGAAATTCTGATCTATGGTTTAGCACTGTTTCCAAATCAGAGTTTAGAAATGTTGCTCTTTTGGGGACTACAAATTGTAGATCTCCCAACCAGTGTGTCCAACCAGCACTGGTCCAAACAAGGTCGTTGTTAAGTAGGAGGTTTGAGATATGTGTATCTGATTAGAAATTAACTGAGTGATGCCTGGATTACCACTGCTCAGAGGGACCTGAAGCCTACGGTGCAGAATGAATGAGTGAATTAATGAATGAATAAATGCATTGTTACTCAGTGTAATAGCAAAAGCAGGATTGATACCTAGACTGGGGTGGTAACTTGCACAGACTGCCAAAAGTGCCAAGAAGAGGAAGGAGAGGGAGCAGTAGTAATGTAGCTATGCATGTTAGCACATATTTAAGAAAAAAGAGAGGTAAAATCCTTGTAAAGAACCAGGACATCTTGCTTTGGGATGTTGTTTTCTTTTTAACACAGTTTTGCCCCTGTGGAGGTATGGTTCTGTCAGCTAGCCCTCATAGAATTGTTTTGTTCAGCCTTTCTTAACCGAGAGTCTTCTAGATCATTTGCACTACAGTTCCCATAAACCCTAGCCAGAAGGGTGATTGATGGGATTTATAGTCCAAAAATCTGGAGAGGCCATCAGGTTGGGGAAGGGCACTATCATTTTTCTTTCTGTTAATAATGTGGTGAGAATTTCCTGTTGCTTTTCTGAGATTCTTTACTCTCTATATGCCCCCACGTGGTGAGCAGAGATAAAGCAGTTGGGAGAGAAATGTTGTTAGGTCCTGTCAAGTCAACTTTGACTTAAGACTACCCTGTGAATGAGAGACTTCTATGTTTCATCAACAGTTTTGCTCAGGTCTTGCAGACTCAGGGCTGTGGCTTCCTTGATTGAGTTTATGCATCTGTAATTCATATTCCTCTTTTCCTACTGCCTTCTACCTTACCAAACACTGTCTTTTCTTGTGAGTTATGTCTTATCATGATATGTCCAAAGTGCTTTTCAGTATTTCTGTTTGTCATGTAAGGGCCTGTCAGGGATGAGCTGATCACTATGAAGAAAGCTTCAGGATACTATTTTTCTCAAATATTTTAAATGTATATTAGAACTGGGAAATAAAGAGTCACAGGAGTTCCCTGTAATGAGCATTGAAAGGACAGCCCTGTTGGCCATAAAACAACAATAACAACATCCAAAATCCATCCTTTATGAGGCCAACCAAAATAGATCATGATAGCCTTTGAAGCTTCACAAGCTTTATCATCATATAGAGATGGTAGAATAGCATACAAGGGGAATATAATGACAGTGTTGTGGTCCCAGCATCTACATTCTGCTTTAGATGTTATAGGAAGCATGTGTAAACAAAAAGTGAGGCCCCTTCCCCTGTCTCATGGTGGGAGAGTGGGAATGAAGGCAGTAAAACAGAATCTTACTTCTGCATTTGAATTTACAAAGCATCCCTTTTAGAAATTACTTGAATCTGTCCAATTTGAAGCTGTAATAATAATAGTAGTAGTAATAGTAATAATAATAATAATAGTAGTAGTAGTAGTAGTAGTAGTAGTAATAATAATAATAATAATAATAATAATAATAATAATAATAATAATAATATTTATTTATTTATTTGTATCCCGCTCTCCACACGGATCGAGGCGGCGAACAACATGAAATGCATTATACATTACAAATAGCATGTATTTCTATACCGCTTATCAGCTAAGTGCTCTCTAAGTGGTTTACAATGTGTTTTAGCTAATTTCCCCCAACAAGCTGGGTACTCATTTTACCAACCTGCGGAAGGATGGAAGGCTGAGTCAGCCTGGAGCCCAGCAGGATCGAACTCACAACCTTGTGGCTGCAGTACTGGCATTTAACCACTGCGCCACCAGGCCACTGTGATCTAAGTATTAGTGTCTCTCTTTTATAAAAAGAGAAGAATGTGTTGAAATTAAATTTTAAAATGAATATGAGTGGGAATAACACTGCTTTATTGGTCAATCCTTTAGTCATTAAGCTTAAAGGGCACTGAGGCTCTATGATTCATGTGAGCCTGTCTGAATTTTCAGTTCTTAAAGGGAGGGCTTTCTCTCAGTCCTACCACCACCGCTGGACACTTGAGACACTTCTTGGTGACTGTTCCCAAACTGTGGCAATCCCATCTACAGGAAGTTAGTCCCCCTCTGCTCTTTACCCAAGCCTTTCATTGTTGTCTGTTGCAGAAGGTCTTTTAATTGGGGTGTGTGGTATCTGTATTTGTATCACTATTAAATATTTTAACAGTCTTTTTAACATGTTTAAATTAATGTTTTTAATATGACTGCTTAATTGCTTTCTAAATTTTGTATAATCCATTGTTTTAATTCAAACTGTGACCATTCCTCAGGTCCCATATTGGGAGAAAGGCAAGATAGAAATTAATTAAGGCAGGAATTTTTCAAGTTTTTCCTGTCATTTTCTTACCAGCAGTAAGCTCCCCACAGTGGAAAATGTAATGAGTTTCCTAACAAGTCACATCCCAAGTATTATAACAAGTAACAGCAACAATTTTTCTTACAAACACTACAAAAAGTAATGGGAACAAATTACCTTTTTAAAAAGTAACTTCTCAGCTTCTAGCTTACATAGCTACCTGAAAAATCTGTATGTGAGGTGTTTGTCCTGGTTTGCCAAACCCAGCTAAAGTTCCCCTTTTAAGTTCTTCCTTACAAAGCTAGCAAGTAGGATGCTATCCAGCTTACTATACCCCATTCTTTCTCTTCTCCTGCCACCTTCTCAAATTAATCTGATAGGAGGCCTGTGAACGCAGTTTAGCTGAGATGGAAACGTCCCACCAGCAAGTCATGGTAGAGATGCAGCGGCACCACCAGCGAGAGATGGAACGGTTGCAGTTGGAGAAAGAGCGGCTTCTGGCCGAGGAGGCAGCTGCCACAGCTGCAGGTAGGAGCTACTGTGTGTCTTTGTGGGGGTGTGGAGCGTTCTCCTTTCCTTGAACATCTCTTTTGTTTTAAAGTTATATGCTTTATTAAAAGCAATATCTTCTAGTAGGGAATTTTGTCTATCTGAGTTGGTGAGGTGTAGTGGTTGAATGGCAGATAAGGACATAGGGAGAACTGGATTCATTTCATTTCAGTCTGGATTCAAAATGAGTGATTTGGGGTCAATTAACTTCTCTCAGCCTAACCTTACTTTACAGGGTTGTTTGAAGATGGCAAAGACAGGTCTCTCTCTTAACCAGTTTTACTATTTTTATTGTCTTTTGTCAGATAATATTTATGTATCACTGTTACATATATATAAAATGCAATATAATTATATTTAATGTATGTGTATAAGAATCTTGTGCATTTTTAAGAGTACACACACTACTAGTATTACTACTGTTATAAAAATCACTGACATATATGATTTGGTAGGTACGTATAGTATAACAGCAGCAGTGAATGCCTGACCCTTCAGATAAGTAGGGACTACTGCTCTCATCAACCCTTACTTAAGCATGCTGGCTAAGGATAATGAGAAATTTTGTACAGGAGCATCTGGAATACTGCATGTTCCCCATCCAAGTATACATATATGTACCTTCACACATACCATATGACTGTAAATGCCTTAATAATGTATAAAGATATATGCATCTCATGACATATGTCTTTGATATATAGAATAGACATAATCAGATTTGATCCACCAGACCGCTGAACTTAAGAAACTGCCATATCTATACCATTGGCCTATTTAGACTTTTGTCTGTTGTGACTGGAAGCAGCTGTCTAGGGCTTCAGACAGAAGTTGTTTCTTGTCAGCTGCCTACCTGATCCTTTGATGCTAGGAACAAAGCTGAACCCTAGTTTCTTGTGATAGGAAGGAGGAAAAGGTGCTCTGCTCTCCAAGTTAGTAAATGTCATCATCAACATCTCTTCCATTTCTTCCCCCACTTCTCTTCTTTTCATTTTATTTTTATTCTAGCAATTGAAGCACTGAAGAAGGCACATAGAGATGAACTGAATAAAGAGCTGGGCAGAACCCGCATTTTCCAGAAGGGAGGTTCAGATGCAGAGATACTCCAACAACAGCATCAGTAAGTAGCTATTCTAGAATGGCCATTTGCCTTCTTTGAGGTGTTGAATGCTGACCCCTGAATTGAGAGAGATGGGATTGTTGTGTGTTCCTAAGTGTAGGCCTCTGTACCATTGGGCTGAAGCAATGGGAGATGCTGCTGTCTTGATTGCTATATATGCCTGTCCAAGGATTGAAATCTGCTGAAGGGATCCTCCTTTGTGTCCTACCAGTGGGACCATCACACTCTGTGAGGACATGGGGGAGGACCTTCTCCATTATGGCACCCTAGTTGTGGAATGCTTTACTCTTGGAAGCCTAGTTGGACACAATGTTGGCTTCATTTTGGCATCAAATGGGCCTGAAAATTTCATCCTGATCTGTGTTCAAACATGGTCTTAGAAAAATTCTTCAATTGTTTAATATGTTTTTAGAATGTTCAATATTATTTTTACTGTTTTAAATGGTTTATGACTAATTTTATTGTAAGCCCCATATAAAGATCTTATAAATGGGCTATAAATGCAGGTATACCTCAATTAACAAAGTCTGACAAAGGAGTTCCTTTTTACAAAGTCTTTTACAACTGTCCAGACCCTCCTTTTCTCCCTCATCCTCTATCTACCTGGAAGTTTTCTAGTAGTATCAGCATTGAGAAGATGGAAAAGGAGGGCTGGAAAAACATAGACGTTTGTTGCTAGGTTGCTCCGGTGTATCTTGAGTAAAAAATGCAATAAAGCTTGAGCTGGGAAAAAATGGGATTCTTCTCTAGCTGATTCTACTGTAATTGTATTTACCTTGCCTATAACAGACAAGGTAAACAGCAGCAGCCCCCGGAATCCCTCAACTGAGTGTGCATGAATAGTAAAACAGAGGGAAAAGGAGAAAGTAAACAAGCCTGCTTTATAGCAGTTAGCAGTTATTAGCAGTTACATTTCTATACCGCTTATCAGTGTAAAGCACTCCCTAACTGGTTTACAGTGTTGTAAGCTAATTACCCCCAAGAAGCTGGGTACTCATTTTACCAACCTACGAAAGAATGGAAGGCTGAGTTAGCCTGGAGCCCTGTAGGATCAAACTCACAACATTGTGGCTGCAGTACCAGCATTTAACCACTGCGTTACCAAGTATATATTTGGCCACAAAAAATGGAAATCATAAGAAATGTGTATTCTGGTGAAAGATTAATACATCCCTGGGTGTATTTTGGAAGAAGTTTTCAAGTGGTCTCTATAAGGATCAAAATATTTTTGTTCACTTATGCAAAGCTTACCTAATCTAATTGAACATATGAAAGAAATACATTGTTAGTTTTGGACTAAAAGTTTGCTGAAATGCATTGAACTGTTCTCCATTTTTGTGGTGCAGGAACCTATCTCTATTCTTTCCATGTTTTTTCTCTCTCTGGTACCAAATTTTCTGTTAAAGAGTAATGTCCAGGAACACATCTATTTTATTGACTGAAGTATACCTGTATTTTAAGAAATAAATACATCTCCTGTTATCTTAAGCAAAAGGGCTATAGAAATAGCTGTTACCACTGGAAGCCTCACTCCTCCTCCTGACTGTTACTACTGGCCGTGAGAGCCCTGGGGCCCTTTCACACTACACCGTTGAAGCACTATGATTCTACTTTAATTACGATGGTTCCACCCTATGAAACCTTGGGATTTGTAGTTTAGGAAGAATTCTAGGGCTTCACCAAATTACAAAATCCTAGATTTCATAGGATGCAGTTAATGGCAGTTAAAACAGAATTTAGTACTATAATTGAATAGCATGAAAAGGCCCTGAATACTTCAATCTCTTGTCCAGAATGTTCTGTCATCTGGCCAAAATAGTTTCTGTAATCCACAGTGGAAAACCCTGAGATAGCAGTAGAGGGGATTGTCCTGGGCATAAAAAACTTGGTGGTGAGGAATGGTGGAGGTAGATGGTGTTTGCATCAGGGACTAGAATGAATAATACTTCCTGGTGACAACATTCTGACCTGTGCTGTAGGTCTGATGTAGAGTCCCTGAAGCGGGAACTGCAGGTCCTTTCAGAGCAGTATTCCCAGAAGTGTCTGGAGATTGGGGATCTTGTGAATAAGGCAGAAGAGCAGGAGCAAATGCTGCAGCACTGCCAGCAGGAGGGGAAAGAACTGCTACGGCAAAACCAGGCAAGTGGCTCATTATGACTCCAAGGGCAGGAAATAAAACAGGGGAATGAACAGTCAGTCGCTTAGAGGTACCCATTGGTGCAAGTCACCTGGCAGTGATAAGAAATTGGTCCAGAACTTGCTTTTTTTCTCACCCCTTTTTCCAGTTCTTATTCCTTGCAACATTTTAAAGCTATTCATTGCTATTGCTTATTGCCACACTGAATGTGGTACATCACATTGCTTAGTTTTACATTATTTTTGACCATTTAAGAAAAAAAACTGTCAAAAGACCTTAAAATACCCTTTTAAAGTAAAATTACTTGAAAATTTACTTGTAAAGTGGTACTATTTCCTTTTCTTAGTATAGTATCCTTTTTCAAAGTTCAATAAATTACCTATAACTATATAATCATTAATCTTAATCTTTGAAACTAGTTATAAAAAACTTATTTAATGTAAATTTAATAAAAAATTTAACTACGTTTATTGTTTTACTATAATTATGCTTTTATTTTGTTACCTGTAGTAATGCTACAATATAAAAAGAATGTAATGCTCTATAATAATATATCTAGCCATATTATTCAAATTCAACTATTGATTGTCTCCCACCACAACACACACCTTGTAGAAATGTTATCACCTTCTCCCAGTGTTTCTTAAACTCATTCAGTGACCTTTCTTTAATTGAGGTTGTCAGTTTGTCCATCTCAGCCATGTCCAAGTCGTCCCAAAGTTCATGATTCTTGCCTGGCTTGCTATCAAGAAGTTGCCAGTAGGTTATAACTCTGAATACTTTGGCCACAAAATGTTCATGACTATCATAGAATCATAGAGTTGGAAGAAACCACAGGGGCCATCCAGTCCAGTCCCCTGCCATGCAAGAAGCCACATCAAAGCACTCTTGACAGATGGCCATCCAGCCTCTGCTTAAAAACCTACAAAGAAGGAGACTCCACCACACTCCGAGGCAGCATATTCCACTGCCGAACAGCTCTGACCATCAGGAAGTTCTTCCTGAGGTTTAAGCGGAATCTCTTTTGCTGCAGTTTGAATCCATTGCTCTTTGACCTAGTCTCTGGAGCAGCGGAAAACAAGCCTGCTCCCTCCTTGGCATGACATCCTTTCATACATTTAAACATGGCTATCATGTCCCCTCTTAACCTTCTCTTCTGCAGACTAAACATCCCTAGCTCCCTAAGCAGCTTCTTATAGGGCATGGCTTCCAGATCCTTCACCATTTTGGTCGCCCTCCTCTGGACATGCTCCAGCTTGTCAATATCCTTCTTGAACTGGTGTGCCCAGAACTGGACACAGTATTCCAGATGAGATCTAACCAAAGCAGAATAGAGTGGTACTATTACTTCCCTTGATCAAGACACCATACTCCTGTTGAAGCAACCAAGAATTGTATTGGCTTTCTTGGCTGCCACATCACATTGCTGACTCATCATGTTCAGCTTGTGATCCACCAAGATTCCTAGATCTCTTTCACATGTACTGTTATCCAGCCATGGTCCCCCATCCTATATTTGTCATGTTTTGAAATTTTAAGATTTTGAAGTGAAAAATGGGCAGAAAAATAGTATAAACTAAATTAAAGCTGGAGAAAGGATTGAAAGGTTTGGGAAAGTGCACTTTACAAGATGGCAGTCTCTTCCCTCTTCATTTAAACAAGCCAATGTCCACCCTTCTTGTCCTTGTCTCCAGGAGTTACAGAGGCGACTGTCAGAGGAGATCGGGCAGTTGCGGGCATTCATCACAGCCCAGGCCTCGAGTGATGACACTTCACACAACAGTGAAAGGAACTCTTGTGAGCTAGAGGTGAGAAGTGACTGCTTTTTCCATGACTAAACATTGATTGTTTGCTGAATATGTTGGAAAATTACTTGAGAAGCATTGAGAATCCCAAGCCTCATGACCTCTAACTATGCTGGCTAGGGGGACTGGCAGTTCTGTTTCAAAAAGTAATTTCTCCAATTTTTGAGGAAGGAAGGGCAATATTCTTAGGGAGCATATAGGCATGGTGTGTGTATAACTCAGGACTGAAGGGTTTCAAGGGCTATTAGTGGGACAAAAAGAAGATTTGGTGTGAGGTATCACTGTCTTCCCTATTGCAACCAGACATATTGGGACACAATTTTCTTTTCTCTTATTTACTTGTTAAAATATCTCTATCCTGCGCTGTATCACAAACTTTTCAGGGCAGTGTACAGAAAAAAATCAGTGTAGAACAGTTTAAAACACTAAGGAAACACTACCTGTTTTCTTCTGTTGGTTTGTATTGAAAACTCACTTCTTTAGACAACTCCTTGTAGTTAGCCGTGTGGACTAGGGGATTCTTGGAATTCCAACTCCACAAATGTAATTTCCCTCAAGGTCTGGTGTTAGAGATGAAATGCTGTTGACATCTGAAAGTCTGTTTTTCAAAGAACTGTGAAAACAGTAAATTGATTGGAAAGGAGGAAGTACAAAGGCTGGAAAGGGAGGTGTTTACTAATGTCTGCTGGGACCTGCTTGGAGTAATTCTGTACCTGAGAAGACATTAGAGGAAATAAGAGAGTAATTTGATGTACTCTGAGGTGCATCAGAGTGTCTGGTTTAGACTATGGTGTATGGCTGGACAACCTTTTTGTGAACTGGATGGAACCCACTATTATCTCTGATCAGTAAGCAGAGATAAGAATCTGTTAAAAGCAGGAAAGAGAGCTCTGCTTTCTGGCCCAGAGTTGCAGTTGCATTGGGACTTAAAACTTGAGTCACCATGCATGAAAGTGTGTTCTCCTGTCCTTGAAGGGGAAACATCCAGTGTGATAACAGTTACATCAAGTCTTGTCAACTGTGCTTTAGCTTTAGCATTAACCCTGGGCCCTTGCAAAGTTGGAACTTAGTCTCTGGTGCAAATACCCTTAGTTTTGATTTTGCTAACTGGCCTTGCTTTGCCTATAAGTGAAACTAATGGTTAATGAATACAAAAAAGACTGCACAGCATTTATACACTAAAAGTTCTCAAGGAAAATTATAACTGAGCTGTATGTTCATAGAGCAAGAAATTGTTGTACCCAATATAGTGTGACCCATGGATCACATGTGGCCACTGAGTCTCACTTTTGTGCCCCACTTCCTCAGCCCAACTGGTGACTATGTCAAGTGCCAAACCTTTAATTTTTTTTAAAAAAAAGTTTCTTGCCAATTTGGGGATGAAAAACAACTGAAAATTTTCTGCAAATGCAGCAGCTTATTCCTCCTATCTTCCACATAAACCTGATTTTTAGAAAAACAGGCAGACAGAAGCCATGTGACATCACTTCTAGTGCAGTCAAAATGTGACATTATGGCCTGCTGACTCTCCTTGTTCCTGCTTCTCTTGGAAGACTCAAGGTGCAGTGATTTGTTTTTTGAGTAATTTGCAGGGTACACCTCTCTTCAGTATAAACGTTTAGTGTTTTCGAAAAGGAGGAAGGACTTTCTAACTACTTCTGCTTTGGCTTCTTTGGGGTTTTTCTCTCCTCATTTTCAGGACATTTGAGGCCAAAATACATTTTGGCATTGGTGTCCATGTAGCGTCCAGAGGATCCAGGATCCTTGGACCCACCAAAGTAACTCACTTCCTTACATAGTTGGTTTACTGACTAAGGAATCCTGTGAAACCCATGATGAGGGATCAGCTATAAAAGCATGAGAAATAAAGCAACCTCAACATTTAACTTGATTTGTCCTGGGTATGCTGAAAATAAATGAATCTAAAAATAATTGTCTGCTTTTTCAAACAGAAATGTCTTTTTCCACAAAAAGAAGTATAAATCTGGAGTCAAGTGTACAATTTGTGAGCCCTTTGCACAACAATTTTAACATGCAGTGCCCATGTAGGAATAAGCATTCAGCTTTGGCTACTGATGTAGTTTGCACTGAAAGGCTAATGACATGCTAAATTCATGTTGAATTTAAAACATAGTACAGATGCACTTACCCTGTTTGTGCTTTTGGCAAATGTGACTAGAATTTGCCAGTGGCTCCCTTTCTTCTTCCACCAGTTGTAAAATGGCTATCTGAAGTCTCTGCTATTGCATTCAGGATGGATTATTTTTTGAATCTGGTTGAACTCTGGCCAGCTTCAAGAGTTGTTTTTTACTTGTGGTGACCCTATCTTGGTACAATTTGTTCACAGGGGGTTTGCCTTTCCCTTCCTCTGCGTTGAGAGAGTGTAATTTGCCCAGGGTCACACAGTGGGTTTCCATGGCTGAGTGGGGATTCACACCCAGGTCTCCAGAGTCCTAGTTTAATACCCGAATCACTATACCATGCTGGCTAGTTGCAAGAATACTTACCAATACATTAAAAACCACTTGACTTGTTCATATGAAATTGCATATTCCAACCCCTACTTTCAACCAGATGGCATTTCAACGTAACATGCTATGCAGCAGACTTAAGTCAGTTTAGATTTTGATTTTGTCTGTAGCAATGTAAAATTTCTTTTACTTACTTACTGCAAACTACCCCGCTTGGCAGGTGCTCAGACATCAGACCATTCTTTTAATACCTCTTCCCCTTCTACCCTTCTCTGCAGGTGCTGCTCCGAGTGAAAGAGAATGAGCTTCAGTACCTGAAACAAGAAGTCCAGTGTCTTAGAGATGAAATCCAAATGATGCAAAAGGTAGATTCTGAGCAGCAATTAAATTTAATCATCTTGGAAAACCTGTTTCCCTCTGCATGGTGGTGGATTCAGACACCCATTGTTCCTGGCCATTATGGCTGAGGCTTATGGGAGTAAGAGTCCAGAAACATTAACAGGACCACAGAATTCCCACCTGTCTTAGAGGTAAACATAAAGGGCCAATTTACATAGTGTTCTGATCACTGTAGAGTGTACTTTGAATCCCTTGTCTGTGCTAACTGCATCTTAATTCCCTTCTACATAATCAGTCAGTTTGTCAACTCAAAATAAGCCTCTCTCTTACATTCTTGTCTTCTGTTTTTCTGGGCTATAGGGCTGAGTTTGCAGGAAACTTCAAAAAATGTGTTTATCAGCAAATAGTCTTGACTCAGAGTAATGCAAGGGAATATATAAAGTATCCTAACAGACCTCATATCCTATTCTGCCACATTCCGCATTGTACATGGGGAGCATGTGGCTCTCCAAATGTTGTTGGACTGCAGTTCTTCTCACCATTGGCTATGCTGGCTATAAGGCAGCTGTCCAACCATATCTGGCATGGGATGGGAGGAAGCTCGCATTTTCCATCCCTGCTGCAGAAGATCCTAGAGAAAGCAATTCAAGCCAGATACCTTTTGTCCAAAACATTTTTTAAAAAGGAACATCACAGCTAAGGAATCTTTCCTTATTCTCTTCAGGATAAGAGGTTTGCATCAGGAAAATACCAAGATGTCTACGCAGAGCTGAACCACATCAAGCGGCGGTCAGAGCGAGAGATTGAGCAGCTGAAAGAGCACCTGCGCCTGGCCATGGCAGCCCTCCAAGAGAAAGAGATGATGCACAACAGTATTGGCAAGTAGAGGAGGGGGACTGCCAGGCACAAGGAGGGTATAAAGCTGAACTGACCAGTTGAGGGGGAAAGGATTTGGAATGTTACCTTTCCCATCTGTGTCAGAGTAGGCACCCTTGTTCACTACTTGCTGGGGATCAAAGCCAGCCTTAGCAAAAAGTAGGGTGCTTCAAGCAGAAATGTTCAAGGGGGTGCAATTTCCATAAAGTCAATCTTTCGTCATTAACAGAGCTATCTATGCCATTAGGCAGAGTGAAGTGACCACTGTAGATGGCAGATTTGGGGACTAAGACAAGCAGGAGCAGCTGTTTTTCCTTCTCCTTTGTTGGTGTACATAATTGTGTATACTAGATAACCTATCCCAGGTCATTTAAAGTAGCCTGCTGCTTTAGGAATGGTGGAGGACACTAGTCTGTCTGGCTTCTCTGCATGAAACAGAAGTTAGAATTATTTCCTGGGTTTAACCTACAGATCTCGTGATCAGTGGCCATACTGGTTGGAAGAATCTGGGAACCCATAGTACAAGATAGATAGATGGATAGACAGACAGACAGACAGGTGGGTAGGTAAATACATCTTTTATAAGCTCTGGCACAGGATGGCATGATAACTTACACTTTTCCATAGGCAGCAGATAACCAGCCCTGTGCATATAAAACAAAAACAGAGTAACAGTGCTGTGATGAAGATGTCCTCAGTGCCAATCACTATGTTTTCTTAGACACTGTGCACATACAAAAAGTGGGTGGAGCTGGGACAGCCACTGGGGAAGAGAAGAGAAATATAGAGTGATGGTAATTGGGAAGGGAAATGACAGAAAGCTCTAGACAAGGGTCTAGACCAGGAGTGGCAAAGTGTAGCCTGTGAGCTGCACATGGCTGTGTGGGCCACAACAGGAAGTGACTCAATTTGCTGGAGTTTTCCTGCCTATTTGGTTCATGTTCTGCTGCTGCTTATTTTGGCTTGTTGCTTAATGGCTTGATGTATGTTTTTAATTATATGTGTGTGTTTGGAAGGCCAAGTGATGTATAAATGTTTATTTCTTTCCAAAATAATTTTTATCTATTTTTTTTAAATTTTAAAAAGTTAGTCTTTTTGTATTAGAGTTCCATAGCAAATGCACAGATCCCAACTCTCTCTTGTAGGCTTCTAGGCTTCCTTGTAATGGACAGAACAAAAATATCTCAGCTTGGTTATTTTCAATATGCATGTCATAGACTGAATAGTAGAGAAGCAAAGAAGCAATGACTCGTATTGCCCGTTTCTTTTTTTTTTTTTCTTCTTCTTCTTCTATGCTTTTTGTCAGTGCTGGCAACTGGGAAGAAAACCCACAGGCAGAGACAAGCCAGGATAATGAGTTCAAATGTCATGACAAGCCATGGTTTAAACAAGCCGGAGTTTGTAAGCCAAGTACAAATCATGGGTTCAGATTGTGTTTTGTGACTGGCTAACAAACCATGGCTTTCAGCAGAAGTTGTTTGACACATCACAAGTGAAAATTCAGCAAACCACATCATGACTCTTTCATGACATGCAGCCGTTAACAGTGTTTTGCAGAAATGTACATTCCCTAGAAAATATGCGTTCCAGTCTGTTTTTGAAGACAGGAGAAACAAAAGCAGTATTCCTGAGAACTTCACGGTGTCATTCTCACATCAGCGTGAGAGCATGATATGAGAGCTTAGCTCACTCCTGTATCTGGACATCTGAAAATGTTACACTTCTGCCTAAAGATCTGGATACTTTTCCTCAGTTTTGTATAGCAAGGGAACTTTTTTTTTCTATTCAGGGGTTGAGTGCCTTTGAGGTAATTTATCTGAGGCTGCATACCAGTGGTGAATGAGAATGAGACCAGCGCCAAAAGTGGACAAGGTCATTCCTTTGCTTTCTCTTCCCTCTCACCCAAAAAGCTAGCAGAGGAGAAATGAGTCACACTTGTTCCAGAGGTTGTGGGCAGGAGTGGGCAACATCAGTGGTTCTGGAAGTCAGTTTTTCATTCTTAGGGTCCACTACAGGCTATTCCAGACCCAGAAATGCTAAAAATAAACAAACCAGCAGTGAGAGACCATTGGATTATTTTTTTCAACATTTGAGGGAGGTTAAGGACAGTGGACCCTGTTCCAAGCAAAAACCTGATGCTTCAGGGGGCCTTCAGAAATGGGAAAATGCATTTTTCCACTGAAAGAAGTCTGGGTTTGGGGGAAGCAAAAACACCATCGGGTCTGTGGCTGACACTTTTCCCATCTGTGGGCTAAACTCATCTTTCACAGAAGGCCTTGTGAAATAAAACTATGGGCCCTAGGTACCATTCCTGCCTTTCAGGGTCTGCTTTGAAATACTTTTCTAGACCCAAATGGTGGTGTAAAGAATCGCAACACAGTTCTGGGTCTAAAACCAAATTATAAGCAGAAATTGTGAAAACTGAAATGTATTGAGTATTTTTTTTCAAAGATCTTCATGTCTTAATATGTTTCAAATGTAAATTCATTTTCTTAACTCTTGCTGCCTATTTATTCCATAGGTTAGTTTGCTTTCTTCCATGGCTTTGGAGGGGAAAGGTGTATCTGAGTGACCAATGTCCCCCTCCAGGAAACAGGACCAAGTTTCCATCAGACCATCCACTGCGTGCACCTGCATAACTCAGCATATTTGGGGCTGGATCCTATTATTTGCACCTTCATCAGGATTTTATACATGAAAATATATTTTGTATGGTGTGGGGGGGTTACATTATGAAATACTATGCTATGTTTTTAACCAGCAGTTGACCAGAGCAATGAATCAGATCCTTTATCCCAACCTCTCTTTAGTTATAGTTGATCCCTCCTCCAAATCCTATAAACACAAATGACAGGAAAAACTACCTGTTTAAACAAAAGAAGCAAAATTGCACACATCTAACTGTATTATGAGTCGTCTTAGATGGAAGGTATTGCTTCACAGTGATCCATGATTTGAGATGCATTGCGCTGGAAGAATGTATTGTGACGGTTTTGTATTGTGACTATTTTGTTGGAGGAACCAGTTTTGTCCAGAGACTGTGTAGAGTTTCTGTTTTGTTTTGTTTGTTTTTTAATTAAGGATCTGGGACTAGCCATTTGTTTTCTTGTACTTGAAACAAAGGCAGATATTTCTATGTTGATGAAAACCTCCATGCATCCTACTACAAAGTCAGCACCCACTGCATTCCAGAAGCTCATCTTCCACCTCTGTGTTACTGGGGTGAAGAGAGACTTCACTGCTGACATCGCCAGAGCCAAACAATGAAGGCGGCTGATTTTTCTTTCTTTCTGCACAGCTATAAACTAACTTAATAAAAATCCTCAAGATACCAAAAAGGTGGTGGTGCTTCTTTGTTTGGGCAGCCGTTATCACTGGGGTCAGAACTACAATGAGGCCCATTGAAGCAACCCAGGGCCCATTCTGGTTTTGACATGGTAGGCAGTGACATGTCCACACCATTGTCACTATGGGAACGGATGATGAAGACACTTGCAGCAGCTCCAGCATCCTCTACACACTGAAAGAGGCTGGTTATTACTTTTAATGCCTGTGCCCAAGGTCCTTGAAATTAAGGCGCTGTGGAGAAGGGAAGAGATGGCCAGATGTATTGTCTGTGTGGTTTTGCAACAACACAGGAGCACATCTTTCCTCCTCCTTTCTGTCTCTTGTTTTGCAGACCTAATCTGATCATTTCCTGGTTTTGTCAGCCTTAGCTTTGCTTTCTTCAACAACAGACAATCAGTTGTTTGGTGCTATGGCCACTCAGCTGTTTGCCTGGCTGATCTTTTGCTTTGCTGTCATAGTGGCAAAGTTCTTGGCCTGTTCACACTTGGGTTTTTGGTATTCTGTTTCTGACTTCTTCATTGCTTCAGCTGCAGTTGTGGCTAATGGAGATCATTTGCCATGCTACAAATTTTCTAGGGCATACAGCCCTTCTTCAATACTGAGCCACAGCTTTAGGCTGGTTGCTGCCTATTGAAGCGCTTCACTCCCCGGCTGCCATATTCTGCTGCTTGCCATGCTTCATCAGTTGCTACTTGTGAGTAGCATCTCCACATTTTACTTGGCCACATCAAAGGTGCACCTGCTTTATAAATAACAGTTTAAACGTGGTATGTGAAAGATACTAGAGCTGCTACCACCATCTTGATTGTTCACCTCTTGTCCTTTCCTATGGCAGGGAGGGTGTAGAGGTTCCACTCACATCTGTCTTCTCTTCATTTCCCTCCTCCTGGCTCATCCAGGAGCAAGGAGCTTGGCTGGATGATTGCACTGCTGTGCATGCCAGCAGTTGGAGGAGCAACCCTGCATAAGGTGGGGAGAGGGGAGTGGTGCTTATGTCTTACCTCGGGTAGCAGGAGAACTCAGGTTGTCCCTGCTTATGAGTGCTCTCTTTATGGTAAATTAAAACTTTGTATTTCTGCTTTAACAGAAGATGCTGCTCTCACATCATAATCAACACTTAGTGTTCATCAGCACCAGCCCTGCCATGTGGGAAAGTGAGGGAGCGACCTCAAGTTGCAGATGTTGGAAGCAGCAGAAAGGTGTTGTAGAAAGGACATGTATGCCCTGCAGCTAGACCAGTGTCTCCTAAATAACCGTGAGGTTGAATATAAGTTGCTGTGGAATTATAAGTGTTAAAGAGAGGCTTAGTTACCAGTCCAGTCACCTTGTATAGAATGGCAAAGGAATACCAACTTGTTTTTCACCTCAGGCAGCAGAATGCCTTAAGTTGCCTTGCTTATCACTGAGTGTTTAAAGAACTTCAACTGTTTTTTCCTAATTTTTAGAATGGTTGATAGGCTGGAGCAGCCAGAAGCTGGATGAGGATCTATTTGAAGACTAGTAGATGATTTGCAGTAGATGGACTCATGTTGGCAGCCCCCACCCCCCAAAAATCAAGAGCAAGATACAAATGCCCATCTTCAGATTTCATTAGTATACTCTTTCTGCCTTTATGGGTGCTTCTTATATATTTGTTCAATTGCTGTCAAGGATGAGGAGCTATACCTGGCACTGAAAATTTCAGCCCACAAGCAGGACTAGAAACCTGCTTCTTGAAATGCATTGTTTTAAAAAAAAGATGCTGAGATTTTCTGTGGGCAGTATTCTGTTTGTGTTCTAAGTTTATGCTAAGTGGATTCCTTGACTCTAGTGTACTGACCATTGCAGCCACTGAATGAGCTTTCAGAAAACATTTGTGCTCAAACACCTCCTCCTTTGATTGAATCATGTTGTTGCTTCTTAAGCCGGAGTGCAAGTGAGTCTCTTCTGTAACAGTAGTTTTATTGTGGAACTTCCTCCTTCCAGATACTCATCTTGGCATAGGGTGTTTTAGTGCCTTATTCTCCAGATGCTTTGAGAAAAATCCATTCTTGATTTCTTTGTGGTGTATCTTGTTTGTTGTGTGCCTTCAAGTCATTTTCAACCGACAGCAACTCCAAGGTGAACCAATCATGGAGTTTTTCTTGGCAGGATTTGTTGTCTTTGCCTTCACCTTCCTCTGAAGTTGAGAGAGTGTGACTTGCCTAAGGTCACCCAGTGGGTTTCCATGGCCAAGTGGGGATTCAAACCCTAGCCTCTAGAGAAATAGTCTAATGCTCAAACCATTATACCACACTGGCTCTGTAGTGTATCTACTCCTGCCTTTTTAACAGTAAGTCTATTACAGTCAATATATTTAGTGTGTTATATGCAGCATGATGTTTTTGGGAAATATACTGGGCACAAAGCAGTATGCACATAGCCTGCCCTAAGCACTTCTCAATGATGGTGAACACCTGTTGAACAACTGAAAGATTGGACTACAAAATGGTGGACTGTTTGGCTTGAATCTCACTTTTGCCACTTGTTCACTAGATGTCCTTGGAGAATCATTCTGTTTCAGTCCTACCCCATTAGCTGTATCTTACACATTTGTTGTAAATAATAATAAAATATCTGTGTGAGAGTGCAAACAGAGCTCCGTCAGTGATAAGTGTTTTGACAGTGAAAATACATCATAAAAGACACACCTACTCTTCAGTTTTGTCATATTAGGGAAAAGTCTGTGTGCATTCTGCTTGTTTCCTAATTTTCTCTTCATCATGCTTCATATTTTTAATTGTAGCCCGCTTTGGATATTTTGTCCACTCTACTATGTGACTGTAAGATGGTCTAAAATTCTAAATGCAAGTGCCAATAGGCTGTGTGCCATATTTTAAAAAATACAGGAATAGAGGTAGGTACTGACATGAGCTATTTGCTTATCCTGAATTGAAGGAAAGTTGGATCTAAAATGTGCATACCCTGCAACTGTTTGGGCTGTTGTTTCCATAGGGTGAAACAGCAAGCAATGGTCCTTACAAAATCTTGCCTCTATGTGTACTTTTATTTTCAAAACTGTATCTAATTTGCCTTTACAAGTGACCTTGAAAACATCAGGATGAAACTAAAGAAGGGTAAGGAGCACCTTAAAGGCTTTAAGGAACTTAAAGCATTTAGGGTCATCTCAAGATGCTTTGCAATTCATGGCAAAGGACAAGACGACACTTCCATCTTAGGTAGACAACTGGGGTTTGTTGGATCTTTCTTCTGCATAGCAACATAATAGTATTCTCTACACCTGCTGGTAGCAAGTTTGTGGGAGAGCATGACAGGGATGTACATAGTTCTGTCCTCCATGAGGGAAATAGGCAGCGATCTCAGGAAGAATTGTGGCCTCATATGCTTACACTGGTTGTTTTAGTCTGCCTAATGTTAGGGTTGGTCCTGATGCCTGTGCTGGACTCTTGTCTAGACTGTGTTTCTAGAATCAGATTGATGCTTGTAGGAAGGGGACTACAGAGTTAGTTCTGTATGTCAGCTTGCATAAATGAGAATTGAGTACTTCTGAACAAATCTTACCAAGAAAACTCCGATAGGTTCATCTTGGGACTGCCATGAATCAGAAATGACGAGAGCACACAGCAATAACCTCTCACTCTATCCATTGATGTTGTGTGTCTCCAAGTCATTCCCAACTTATGGCAACCCTAAAGTGAACATATTAGAGGGCTTTCTGGGGGCTGAGAGTGTGTGATATGTCCAAGGCTGCCCAGTGGGTTTCCATGGCAAAGTGGGTCTCCAGGGTTGTAGTCCCAACACTCGAACCAGTACATGGCACTGGCTCTCATAATCCTATCTATGCTATGCAATAATAACTGATAAACCTATGCTCCATGAATTCACATACACTTCTTTTCTAAAAGCAGCCATTCTGTTTGTCAGCACCTTATGTTGTTGTAGGAAGGGCTTGTAATAATTTACTGCATTTGGGAAATGGCTGGGCATTCAAATACTGAGCGTGCTTTTCAAATAGCCATTTCACCCTACAACAGAATGGCTCCTATTTATGCATCACCCACACCCATTTTTGTTAACTTGCATGTGCTAAGTTATATGTTCAGGTAGAAAATCAGAATTTTTTTTTTATTAATAAACAGAATTGCAATTTATCTCACCAAAATGAGGGAGATTGTAAACAGACGACCTGGGTGTCAATGAAGATGTGAATGAGCAGGTCCTATTACTCCTGCCTTAATAGTTCTCTGTAAATCAGCTTTGGACAGGACAGCCCTGCAAACTGAAGACGCCGTGAAGATTCGGCTTATCTTCTGGCAGCCCTTCAGATGTTCTCCCTTCTCTAACAGCAATTTGCTAAAGCAGTCGCCATAGTTGTATGTATAGACTGTTCTCTCCATTTTCAATTCCTTTTTTTTAAATGGAATTTTCTTGGCCACAGGCAATGTCGGTCTGTCAAATGACTTAAGCTAGCCTTTAAATATCTCCTATATACGTATATGTATGTATGTTTGTTTATTTTCTGTCAGCATCGTGCCTTCCTCCGGTGTTTAGTCAGGTAGTGGTTAAAACTAGAGTGAAAATGACGACTCCAGGGGCGAGCCACAGACAGGAAGTCAATATAGTCGGTACTTGAAAGGATTCTGCTGAGGTAGCTTCGATCCCTAAAACAAAGGAAGTGAAATGTCGCTTGTTACTGACGAGGACGAAACCTCCAAAAATGCGTTACGCCGTGCCTGCGTAATGAGAACGACATCTCCCCCCCCCCAAAACATGATGGTGTTGTGGCGCGCAGTCCTCGCCCCAGACAAAGAAAGGCGCGCTTGAGAAACATTCTCCATTTGCGAGCGTCGGCGGAGACGGATCAAAGTATTTGTTTAGCTTGGTAGTTGCTCCTCTTTTGAGGGGTGCTTGGGCTGAGGGGGTTGGAGAGAGACGCCAATTCGCCGACTACATTTCCCACAAGACACTGCTCGAGCATGCTACGGCGGCTGGGAGCGGGGAAACGCCACTTTGCCTCGACTGTCCCCCCTCTTTAAGAAAATACCCAGCTGGCGGAGGAAAGGCTCTTCAAAGCAATTATGACAACTGTCAACAGATCACTGTCAACCGGGTCTTATGCACGGGGTTGCTTTGTCGACTAAAGTACTTGCTGATCCGCCTCAGTTTTTTCTCTCAATGTTTGGTACAGACCTAAAATAACAGTCCTTTCCGACCGCAAAACCAAATCCCACCTTCTACTTCCAGTGATTTCACTGAAAACACCCCACTCGTAACTTTCTAGAAGAAAGAAATTGCAACTGTGGCCATTTCCGCACGAGCCTGTTATAGCGCGATGATTCCACTTTCAACCTCCTCTGGAATCCTGGGGTTTGCAGTTTCGGGAGGGGCCGGCCGGCCCCTCCCGAAACTGCAAACCCCAGGATTCCAGAGGAGGTTGAAAGTGGAATCATCGCGCTATAACAGGCTCGTGCGGAAATGGCCAGAGTGAGCGCTGCACTTCTGATGTTTGGTTTATAAGGTTCTCATTGCAGATACCTTTCTGCCCTCATCGAGAGATTTCAGTCTTCTCTCCCCTCCCGCTTTAAAATATTGGGGTGCTGTGGGAGCAACTCCGAAATTACACTGAGTGTGTAATTCCAAAGACCTCTTTAGTGCGCTTTCTCGGTAGGAAAAATCAAGGAAAAAGGAGGCGGGAGGGACAGGCAGTATCACAACAGCACCTTATTATCTTCCCCGCCCACCATCAACTTTGCCAAGTTTAATTGGTTTAATAGCAGCCCAAATACAAAAGCAAAATTGATCTTACAAGTACACCAGGATTGTGGCGAGAGGGTGGAGAAGAGTGAGAGAAATAAACAAAGCAAAGCCCCAGACCCTTGCATTTTGGTCAACGAAGCAAACCCTTCCGCAGACTTTCCCATGTTTTGAAGGCGAATTAATTGAAACGGGATGGGGGAATAGGGGCTGATCCCCCCACCCTCCACCCCACCTCCTGCGGTTATCATCTCACTTTGAAACTGAGTAACTTCTGGTGTTACTTAGTAGTGTCGTGGCTTAATAGCATCGGGACTGCAGTTCTCTTTCACACGCTGAGCAGAATCCCCCCCCCAAACACACACACACACACTCACTGTACTTAAGTAGTGTCTTATTCCAAGGCGACAAACACCTGTCCGATTGTTTTTTGGAGAAATTAAAAACTGATGAAAGAAAATGTGTGGGCATTTCAAATACCTGGGCGTCAGCTCCTCTACGGCCGCACCACCGCACCCTTAAAAAGACTTAAATGCACGTTACCCACTATGTGGGGGTGTCTTGGGGGTGATGGGAAGTGGGAGTCAGACAGAAGTGCCCAAGTCCCCTTATGTATATTTTTGTTGCTGGTGTTCTCCGTGTTGCTAGGATGCCAGCTTAATTGTATCTTTTTTTCTCCCCCAGTAGGTGTTTTGAATCCCCTTCCCCAGTTAAGTCGATATTGCAGGGCTGGGGCTCCGGATCGTTCACATCGCATCCACGACGCCTTCAATTAATACATTTCTGAAGGTGTGGGGTGGAGGTGGTGGGAATGAGGAGAGAGGAGATGGGGGGAAAACAACCTCAGTTCTTCCAGCAAGATGGCGATGGCACGTACATTTAATCTCTTAACAACAGTCAAGCACTCCCCCAGGACTGAAAAACTGGTGTTAATGCATGGAGTGAAACCGCTCTGCGCCCCACTCCTTGCCAAGCCCCCCCCTCCAAGAAAGTTAGGGGAAGAAAGTGGTTTTTAAGTGACAGGATCGACTCCACCTTGAAAAAGCCAAGAAGGAATAAAGCAACCCAAATAAATTTCCAAAGCACGATAGTGGGGGATCAAATAATGGAGGAGCCAGAGGGGACATGTTCAAAGCGGGGGGAGGTCATGAGGGGTGTCTGGAAAAGTCCCGGGACCAGTCTGCCCCGGATCTGGGGGGAGCTGTTTTGTCCCCCCTCCCCAATTCCGTCTTCTTGTAAAGGCAAACTCATTATTTACTACTGCAGTCAGGGAATTTCTTTTTGGGGGGACCAGGAATGGGGGAGGCGAGGCTCAGACCCGGCCCTTGTCACCTCTTCCCCTTAGTCTAGGCAAGGGGGGACCCTGCCTGCCGGCCATGAGCCCCCCAACTCCCAGCAAAAGCTGCCAGGTGCTCCTTGGGGGAGGGGATGGCTGTAAACTTCTTATCGAAGAAAAAGGAAAGTTTGTGCGGCTCTGGGGCTCCCCAGAAGGGGCGGCTGGAGGAGGGGGCCCACGGGACAGGAGAGAGGGGTCCCCCCGGGGAACCCCCACCCTTGGGGGAGCCACTCCTCCCCCCTTCCCAGCCAGGTCTGAGCCGAGCCTCGCCTGGCTCGGGGCTCCCTGTGTTAGTTGGGGTCTGCTCCCGGGGGCCCTGCGCGGCTCCCGGGGCTCCGAGAGAGTCGGGAGAGGGGTCCCCGGGCGGCCCAGGGGTGCCCCTTCCTCCTCGCCAGGCCTCCTGCCCGGGCTCCCCTCGGCCGCTTCGCTATGGGGGAGCAAAGGGGAAATGTCGCTGCGCCCCACTCGCACCCAGCGCCGTTTGGGGCGTCCTGAGGAAGGCAGGGACGGCGGCAGGGGGAGCCGGCCGCTGGGCCCGAGAGCTGAAGGACCGGAGCAGCGGGCGGCGGCGCTGCGGGGCCCCGACGCCGCCGGGAGACGCGGGAAAAAGCCGCTTTAGGCGGCGGAAGAAACACAGATGTCGGCGGCGCGGCGCCATTCGGGGCCTGAACAGGCAGCCAGCAGCCCTGTCCTCACCGCGGTCCGCGCCTGAGCGCTAAATACCCGGATGCGCCGGCTGCTGCCTAGAGAGCCAGACACAGAGCAAGAGGCAGAGATAGCAGCGCAGCTGAGCCTGTCAGAAGGAGTGGGGAATTGCGCCCCAGAGAGCAAAGGGAAGCGGGGCCAGCCGAGCCGAGCCGAGCCGTTGCAAAAGAGCGGCCCGGGCGCCTGGCAGCGAGCCCTGGCTCCAAGAGGAGGCTGGTCCGGCTGACAGGCCTTAGCCAGAGCTAAGTTTCAGGGGACGTTCTTTGGGAAGGCTGCCCTGAGACCACACCCTGCCTGCCACCAGCTGCCTGGAAGAGACCTTAAGGGGGCGACATCCCGCTTGTGCATTAAAGGGGGAGAAATCTGCAAAGAACATTGTGGGGGAAAGTTGGAGCCGTCTCATCAACAAGAACCTCTGCAACAAGAGGGCTGTCGGGAAGGCGCCCCACGTGCCCAGAGGAAGCCTGAGAGCAGCTTCGAAGCCAAGTGGCCTAGATCAAGAACGCTCCCTTCCTGAAGGGACATTTGCAAGACAGGATGACTGAGAACTCTGCCGCAGCACCTGCTGCCAAGCCCAAGCGGGCCAAGGCAGCCAAGAAATCAACAGACCACCCCAAGTACTCTGACATGATTGTGGCCGCCATACAGGCGGAAAAGAGCCGGGCCGGCTCCTCTCGTCAGTCCATCCAGAAATACATCAAGAGTCACTACAAGGTGGGGGAGAACGCGGACTCCCAAATCAAATTGTCCATCAAGAGGTTGGTGACAACAGGTGTCCTCAAGCAGACCAAAGGGGTTGGTGCCTCAGGTTCCTTCCGCCTGGCCAAGGGCGACGAGCCCAAGAAAGCTCCAGTCAAGAAGGCCAAAAAAGAAGTCAAGAAGGCTGTGACTCCCAAGAAAGCAGCTAAGCCCAAGAAGGCTGCTGCCAAGTCGCCAGCCAAGAAGCCCAAGCCTGCGGCAAAGAAAGCCAAAAAGAAGGCAGCGCCTGCTCCAAAGAAAGCCAAGAAGCCAAAGACTGTTAAGGCCAAGCCAGTGAAGGCATCAAAGCCTAAAAAGGCAAAGGCATCAAAACCCAAAGCAAAGTCCAGTGCAAAAAAGTCAGCCAAGAAAAAGTGAGAAGCAAGCTTGGGACCTTCTTTCTTGGACATTCTTCTTGACCTCTACTATGTAAATAAGTTTCTCCTTTATTCCCTACTTCTTTCTACTGCAGCTTTATAAAAGACAGAACTATTCTTCTCCTATAATAGTTTAAACCAATTACTGGGAAAAAAAATCCATCAATATAGAAAGCCTTTTTTTTTTTAATTTGGATTTCCCTCTCATCACTTGTAATTTTAAATGTATTTTTATGTGTTCATCTTTGTCTCCTTGCCTCATTAAAGGTATGCAATACTTGTTTGTGTTCTGAGCATGAGGGAAGGAACAATCTGATCAGGATGTTCTTGAATGTTCCTATTGCTCGGAGAGGATTGGGGGGAGTGACTAACAAAGGGACATGGTATGGGCCCACTTTAAAAGAAGCCCCTTAAATTATGTGTTTGAGAAACATAATCATAGTGGAAGCTGCAACTGAATGCTGTAAACTTTTTTTTTAAAGAAAAATGCAACTTAAGCTTTTTGTAGGTGAATAAGATGCTAGTGTAACAGAATGCATATAGAACAGTTTGTTTCTTTTCTAGCCCTACTGAGAGCTGGATCGGCAGAGGATGATAAGCTTTCCACTGATTGCGCTTTCAGAGAACTGTATTATTATTGGGGGTGGGGGTAAAAATGGGATCAGTGAAAATTGCAAATATTTGGCTTTTTCTATTTTAATATCTATAGGTTGACCATGGTGAAGTAGAAGTAGAGTGAAGGTTTTAATTTCCTTTCTCCTTCCAAAGAAATTTAAAATATTTTCCCCCTCCGGAGTCTGACCACTGTCTCAACCCTGACAACTTCAAGGAAGGTATAACGAAAACCGTCCTTTCTCTGCCGTCCAAGTATTCCCAGCCCTGCAGTGCCTGCTTCCTAATCCACAGCTTTTCTGTTCTGTTCTCTACATTGCATCCCCTTTCTACAGCAATCTACTTTTTCAATTGTCAGTCACATAAACACATGAAGGAGGAAGGAACAAATGTAGATGGTAATGGACATGTAGCCAATATTGAATCTTTTAAGGTAGCTTTATAAAGCCGTGTATTATTACTGCTTATGTTTGGGATGGGGTGTGGTTTTGTTTCCCCCACAGGGGGATGAAAAAGATAACTTTGAGTACTCCAGTTTAAAAATAAAATAAGGGATGCTTGTTGTTTAAACAAAGGAAAATTCTCATAAGATTGATACCTGATTGTCCATTTTATTTTGTATGTGTAATTTTGTGCAAGAAGGATTTAGCAGTCTTTGTAATTTTAGGGTTTAAAATAAAATTTAAAAGAACATAATGTCTTGGGTTTCTTTCATTTCTGTCTTTGGAAAATGTAGCTGTATAAAACAAAAGACATTTTAAAATTTCAGGTTGAGTTGTCTTAAAATTAGAAGTATGATTCCTATTTCAACCTAAAAAAAGTTCAGTGTGCCAAAAAGGGAGTTTCCATCCCAATAACAGACCAATGAAAGGATGCAGAAAGTTTTATTTACACCTAAACTACCAAATCACCCTTCTGAAGGGATCTGGATATCTGACAGGTTGGAAAAAGAAAGGTTTCACCAAAGAAAAGAAGCCGATGTGATTAACCACCAGATGGCAACATAGCAAGTCATCTCACTTTACTGTGGAATAAAAACGCTGTGGTAAGCAGTTGTGTATTTTGGGGTTGGTGGAGGGACTAAGAATCAGTTTGGTATGTAAATTTGTTTGCCAAAGGATACAACCTGGTATAAACTATGCTCCAAGTAACACTTCACGTTACAAGGTTCAGTGTATGCACTGATGATGAACTAGCCTGACATTCTTCCAAACTCTGGAGGCTTGTCGTTTGCACACTAAACTTTATGAGGATTGTGGGAGACTGGGTAACTTCTTGCTGCTTAGTTAACAATACGTGAGGAGCTAAGAAGATGCCTGCAATGGTCTGTGGTTAGTATTTCAATAATAGAAAGGAATGGAGGCAGCTTCAAAACCACTAGCACACATGGAACATAGGATAGATTTGTGGAACAACTATATTTGACCCCCTAAATGTAGCCTTATGTAGAAGCAAAATTCATTGACATCTGGCTAGCATGTTGTTAGTTACAGATGCCAGTGTTTGGTTGTTGTGGAGGGAAGAATTCAACACCTGCTACATACCACTAAATCAAACCCCCTAAAATCCACTGGTTTCATGCTGACACCATGGCCATTTAGCAGTCAGTGGTGGAGAGGAGGAGGATCTAGTTATGTCTAGCTGGGCACAAAACATTGAAGGTATCCTCCAGGACCTTGCTGAGTCCTTTGGAGGTCCCAAGGGGTAACATTGTCACTGTGCATTCAGTTGTAGAACATAGCCACTGCTTACTAATGGCCATGTCTGGGTGGGCAGAGACAGATAGGTAGGTTTTATGGGAAGAGAAATGGGAGTATAATGCATTGATCTCCATTTCCTTATACCCTGTCTTCCACTGCATGATCTTCATCTATTAACATGCCTACTGGTCAGGGATAAAGAACATGTATCATTCCAAATGTTGTTGGACCACAGCTCCCGTCATTTCTCCCTACTGGCTAAGGCAAATGGGAATTTCAGTCCAACAACGTCTGGAGGGTCACATGTTTTCCACCTATGCTGTGGGGAAAACAGCCAGGTGAAATAACATTTTTGTGCACAGGTCATCATCTTACTACACTGGGGCACACATACAACAGGGAGCCACATAGTGGCTTCTCTGCGTCTAGCAATAAGGAACACATGTTTCCAAGGCAAAGTCTCATGCAATGTCCCATTTGTGAAGTATACTAAAGGCAGATGTGTTATCTGTACCGCTCTGCACTGCACATCCAGGACCAGTGATCCCACATGTCATTGTACAGTGTGGATGGAAATATGCATTCCTTATCTGCATCTTTGGTATGGGCATTCCCCAGCTACCCTTGGAGGCAGTACATTTAGTGGCAGCACATCACTAGTACGTGTGAATAATTCTGAGATTAGGAACTGGTAAATCCAAGTAAAAGTGAACCTATTGACAAAGCATGGAGTATGCAAAAAACAGTTTTGTGATGAGACCTATTACTCCAATCTTCGTTGTGTATCTGTTTGGTATGTCCAATGTAGGCTGCCCAAATCTAGAGCTTGGAAACTTTCAAAAAGTAATTAGCCATGTGGCTGTTAGAAAACCCCAAATAGTTCATTGCAATTAATGTGTATCTTTACCAAAAAAAAAGTTCCATAGTGACTCACTATATTTTGGGTCAGTTTTTCATTACTTTTTAAAAAAATAGCATAAGTGAATGACTTCAAACTTCAAAAATTTTACAAAAATGCTTCCATATGTTTTTTACAAAGTAATGAAAAGTAACTAGAAAGTTTATCATTTGTCATCACACACACACATTTAGAACAGCATTGTTCCCACTTGTTGGGTAGCTTTTGAATTTGACTTCATTAGTTCTTATTATTGACCTGCCCCTAAATGTAGTAAGTTACAGCATATTACTGATAATGTAAGCTGTAGTCCAACTTCTGCCTGGAGAAAGCATGAAAAGCTGTGCCGTGATGAGCAGGACACATTGGGAGAAAGCCTATCTACGTTACTTTACTGTAGCATTGTGTATTTAACCGAAAATACATAAACAGAAAAGCCAGTAATACAAAAGACATAAATTCTGGTAGATCGTTTGTACCCTAAGGTAGTTGCTTAGAGCAGGTGTGGGATGTAAAAGAAAGCAAGCCTTGTTATAAAAGAGGACCTTTAGCTGTGGAAAACAGATTGTAAAAGAGGAAAATGCAGTATTGTATCTTTGAGAAGTATTCAGTCCCCTCTCGTCCTCCTTCCTTCTTTATCTCCCAAGTCCTATTCTCCTTTGTGGATTCTCAGTACCTCCAGTATTTGCAGTTTTGTCTCAAACCTCTGGATAAGTAGCAGAGATACCTTTTTACTGTGGTTAGATCTATGTGAAGGCTATGTTCTGCTGCATCCTTTCAGAGGTTGTTAAACCTTACAGATGTTGTCTGTCAAGGTCATTTAATTAGAATTCAGGTCAAGTTGTATTTTTTTCTTATTTTTGTAAGTTGATTATAGTTCTCTATTTTATTGTTGTTAGCTTGAACACTCTTCTTTAGCAGAAAGGCTGTTTATTTATTGTTTGCCCTTGGGCACCAGAACCTTTTTAAAAACACACTGAGTTGTAGTGTACTGAGGGTTAGCAGTAGGGTTAGCATTGTAGTTAGAATTAAGGTTAGCTGGAGAGTTTTCCGTATACTTCTTTTATTTCTTGAACCCCTCAAGAACCCCCATGTTTCTATCAAAGGGAGGTAATCTACTGACGAGTAGTGGTTTTGTTTGTTTGGTTGATTTTTGGCATCATGGTTCACTAAAAATGGCATGGAATATTTTTTGTAATGCTGCTAAACTTGTCTGGGACAAATAGATACCAATAGATTTGTTGGGCCAGTTTTTGTCTTATCTGTCCAAACAAACATTGCAGCCAAAATCCCCAGTCATTTCTCACTTCCACCCTTGCATGTTGATCTATGGAAGGATGTTTTGCCATGATAAGTGGCAAATAAGTTCAGAAAGTGGATGTTTTCCCCTTCAGTCATGATTTGCTTCTTTTGCATATATCTGGATCTATTGTTGATTATTGTTGATTTCTGACTATAATAAAACTCCTTAAAATACATGGTAGATGGTGAGTAGTTGGAAGCTGGGGGTATGATTTCAAATTTTTAAGTGGCAATGTTTCAGAATGCTGAAGAAATAATAATGGCATTCATGCCAAAAATTACAATAACACTGTTGAGTATAAATAATATTGCTACAGTAACTGCAAAATGCACATAATATAAACACAGAACTGCTGTAGCAATACTGGGAATAGGTTTTATTGCTATCTCTAAAACATACGTGTTCAGCTGAAGCTACTTTTGTCGCTACTGGTGGTAGATGTGCCGTAGACTGAGAATCACCATCGTAAAATTCATGTCTTTATACTTTGTGCCACTTTTCCATATCAAATTTTCAGATACCTGCTGTTAACTTGTACTCACTGAGTTACTCCTGCTGACATGAAAAGGATTTTGAGGTGGCTGCTGTGGTGAAGCTCAACCGGTTTGTTGATATGGATCAACAAAGCTATCTGCATTTTGGATTCTTCTTGCAGGTGTGGCTGTCATAAGGAGCCCCTGTACTTCCAAATGTACCACTACACTGTTGCTTGTACTTCAGCAAAACATATTTAAAAAAAAAAAACCCTCTCTCTCTCTCACACACACACACACGCCTGTGAGGGTAACACTAGATATGAGACCCTTACATGAATCTGGATCACAACACAAATCCTGTAAAATTTTGATATTCACAACCAAATTAGTTTGGTGATTATTATCTGAACAATGGATTATTAAGACAGAACAAATGTTGGCTTTCAGTTATTTTGTTTTGTTTGTGCTGGAGGTTTCTCTAACATGGGTGCTGAAGAAAGCTGGAAAATGTTGCTGTAGATTTAGGTATTGTTTAGATATTCTGCATTCCAATATCTAAAGTTTACACAAACAGAATCCTGGCACACCTGAAAGGCAAGCACATCTGTTCTGTCATCTGGTGGGGCGTACAGGCAACTGCAGAAATGGGTTCCCTGGGATATGGGCACATGGGCAGGGCTTCTCACAAAAATGCAGAGCTCAGCTCCAGAAGTTTCTGACATACTCTGTATAGGTGCAAAACAATCTGTATGTGTGAGCTCACAGATGATCATTCAAAGAACAACAGTTTACAAGTAAGCAATGTGCTCTTCATCTGATTTCATAGGATGGAGCCCACTTTGTCAGTAGGCGTACAGAACATGAGCAGACGGAATGAGAGACAACAAGAGAGACGTGTTTTTATGAAGTTAGGCGAAAAGGCTGAGCTGGATTACAATCCAGAATTCAAATAAAAATAAGGCTCAAAAACACACTGCTTCTATATTAAGTTTTTATTATGAAATTGCAACATTTTGTTTTAACTGGTCATACACAAAATATCATCACCAAACTGTTGTACTCCTGTGTATTTAACGGAAGTCTCCCATCTTTTTTACAGAAACATGTTGTTATTACTGTATTGTACCTGAGGTATACATTGCCTTTTTCCATAAACTGAGATTCAAATGGCTTATTAATTAAGAATAAATGCAATAAAAGATCAATATTAAAATGGAATTAAATTGTAATCAACATTAAAAGAATGTAAACAATACAATTAAAATAATAAAAAAGCAATTGAAAAGCAGTTCAGTTAAAGCAGCACAGCCCCTTTTGAAACGTGCTTTTTTAAAAAATATTCATAAGTTTTCTCTTTGTAGACTGTCTACACCAATGCATTACCATGGGGCTGGGTGGAGGGAATGAAGGAAACTCTTCTCCTTGTGTGATGCTCCTTCATGTGATCTTGGTCACAGGGACTACTGCCCTCTCTTTTCCAAAGAAGTAAGCCCACGGCTTCATAATTTAATAAATGTAGGTTCACTTTTGCAACTGGAATGAGGGATAGCTTTCAGTACCTTCCTTTTCTCTCCTTAAAATTGGACTAATCCAAGGGAAATATAAACTATTCAGTTATGGTGTCATCAAATATTTAAAGTATTTTGCTAACTATAATTTCCAAATAACCTCAGTATACTTTATCACTCAGTGATAAAGTATACTCAGTGCACTTTATCATTTTTCTACTCTCCAAGTTAAATTGTTGTTGTTGTGTGCTCCTTCAAGTCATTTCTGATTTATGGCAACTCTATCATGGTGGGGTTTTCTTGGCAAGATTTCTTCAGAGTGGGTTTGCCATATCCTTCCTCTGAGGGAGCAACATTTACCCAAAGTCACCCAGTGGTTTTCCACGGCTAAGCTTGTCTTAAACCCTGGTCTCTAGAGTCCAACATTCAAATGACTATACCTTGCTGGCTTTCCCCAGTTAAATATTTGGGTTTAATATTTTGGCAGCAGAATTTACTATTTAAATAGTATATAAAATTAACATGATATACATTTCTAGTTTTATCTGCTAAACATAGTAAAAATAAACATGTTAAACCAGGTATCTGACGATTTAGGACAATGGAAACAATGCTGGAAATGGTTGAAATTATTTTTTTCAGAAATGCATGTCACTAGACTACTAGAAACTTTGTTTTATTGATGTGCTTAAATCTCTATGCTGATGACAACTGTTTTGTACTATGAAGTTGTTGTTGTTGTTGTTGTTGTGTGCCTTCAAGTCTTTGCTGACTTATGGGAACCCTATTACAGGGTTTTCTGGGGCTGAGAATATGCTGCGTGCCCAAGGTCACCAAGTGGGTTTCCATGGCTGAGCAGGAAATCAAACTCTGGTATCCAGGGTCGTAGTCCAATGCTCAAACCACCACACCACCATAAAGACAAAAGACCTAAATCTAATTGCTACTCCTCAGATACAGTACCTCCATTGAATCAACTGCTGGATGACAAGTTAACGTTTATGTAAATCTCATTGCTGCAGTGAGTCTACTCTATTATTTGCAACTAGCAACTGGATTTAGGTCAGATATATGTTATTTCATTGTCTGCTTCTTAAGTATACTGGCACAGAATTCCCAGAGTGATGTTCAGTCAATCAATCAATCAATAAGTTGGCCTTCCACATTCCGTAGGGTTGGGGCACAGGACTGTTGCAAAAGTAGAAAAACAGCAAATATTAAAGTGTGTGTGTCTGTAGGAAAGGGGCTAAAGAATGGCGGGAAGAGTAGGCACCCAGAATCCAAGCCAGTTCAGGGAAAGGGGAGAGGCAGGGGGTGGTTGACATGGTGGCCTTATATTTCCTCTCTCTCACCCATCTCCTTCCTTGGGTGTGTGGGAAGGCATTGGAAGAAGGTTTGTGGTACTGAGAAATTGGGCTGTAAGCTATCTTTAGCTGGCCAGGCAGCATCTGATGGAGGAGAAGGAGGACCAGAGGTGGATTTTTAAAGGGTTTCACAGCTTGGTTGGAGCTGTGAAGGTTCCCCCCGGAGAAGAAGCACCTGAGGTGGAGGAGCATGGATTGAAAAAAACTTGCAAATAATCAAAGCTCTAAAAGTCAAACCCACAAATGTGAAGGGCAACTGTACGAACATTTTTCTGTTGAAGGAAGGAATCTTAGCCCGCTGCAGCAAATACAAAAGAGGATCCTGTAGCAACAAAAAGACTGGCAAATTTTATTTTACACAGGCTTTTATGGGCTGAAGTCCACCGCATCAGATGCACAGTGTTACCACAGTTGGAAGATTGTTATAGTCATGCTTCGATCTGTGGATGTGTTGAGGACTCCCAAACTACAGCCTGAATCCTCTGGAAAAGTTCAGCCCCGCCAAGAAATAGCTGAATAGCATCACATTCAGCAGATGATCCACTAGCAGAACCTTTCCCTTCTCACAATAAAGTTTTAACATTGTTATCTATGCCACACTTCCCTGTGAAGTGAGAAACTTTGGGCATGCGGCATTCATTTGGATTTGGTTCCCTTTGGAAGGAGGCAAGTGGAGGATAGGGACTGATTGAATATTTGCTTTTATTCATTTACAAACTGAAAAACAGGTTTCCCAACAATCAGGAAACCCAAGTGGAAAGGATAATGCAGCAGCAAGACTATTGCTCGGTTTTCTCCCAGTAGTCAAACATTCCAGAGCAGTGGCTCACACTTGCGCAGCACCACCGCGGAGGGAATGGAGCCTAAGACCATTGGAAATACATATTTTCTGATGGTCTTAGGCAACCCCTGTGAACAGGTCGTTCAACCCCCAAAGGGGTCACGACCCACAGGTTGACAACTGCTGTTCTAGAGTGTTGTGGAGGTACTATTCTGCAGGTGCAAGCACTTCAGTTTTGTATATGTGTGTGCATGTGCAGCAAGCATGTTTTCTGTGCAGAAACTGCATCTTTTTCAGCACAGTAATTCTTTTGCAACACTTAACGTTCATTTTTTTCAATGGCAAGAAGGCATCTACAACAATTATTCATACTTCATGCAAGGACAAAATGGTAAAGGATTCGCATTTCTATTAGAGGCTTATGGTGTTCAGTAATAATTGAGTTTTGGTAATAATTGAATATTTATAAACATGTCTGTTGAACATAAGGAACGGAACAATTTAACACTCCAATAGTCAGTTCCACTGCTCCACATCATTTCCAGGGGCTCAGGTAGGCAGATGCTACTGCTGTACCACCAAGAATTACCACATGAGGGCAGTTGCTTTACTCTTCCTGATGGTAGGAGGACCTGCCCAGACAGGTCCAGCAGCCCAAAGGTAATTTGTGGAGTTTCCTCTATGGCCATTTCTGCACTAGCCTGTTATAGCGCGATGATTCCACTTTCAACCTCCTCTGGAATCCTGGGGTTTGCAGTTTCGGGAGGGCCGGCTGCAAACCCCAGGATTCCAGAGGAGGTTGAAAGTGGAATCATCGCGCTATAACAGGCTAGTGCGGAAATGCCCTATGTCTCTTTTCCCGAATTCCCCGCATTTCTTTTTCTCAGAGACCTAGAATTTATTGTTCTTTGGTGAGGGGACAGTGGGGTGGCACATCCCATTCAAGATATTTCTTCCAGATATTTCTTGGCTAGCCATTTGCAACAGAGCCTGGGGGGAGTTCCTGGGGAGAGGGAGAGCTAAAATTTCCAGACTCTCCCAGCTGGCATGGCTACTGCCATGATTCTGGGAGCTGCCATTCAGAAAAGTGGCTCCTTCCAGCTCAGGAATTAGCCAGTTGTCTCCCTGACAGAGAGGGTGGAGGGTCATTTGTATTTTGAAAATGGAGAATCATCCTTTATTGCCTGTTGTTGTTTGTTGTTGTTTGTTGTTGTTGTTGTTTTTGCTTTCCTTCTTTCCAACAAGCCAAAGGGGCTATTTGAGATGAAGAAGAAAAAAACCCTGAATATTTTGATGAATCCAATTTGCATTTATTTATCATAGACCCTTCCTTATCATTAAATCTTAAGTCAAGATACCGAATAGGATATGGATTTTACCTTTTCATTCATTTCTTTTGTTTACACCCCACTTTTCTCCCAGTGTGGGATGCAAGGCAGTTTACAAGAAGGATAAAATAATATTAATTTGTATCATGAACACAACCTGCCTTTGCCTTGCCTGCTTTTTGGTAACATTTTGCCTGATGAACAAACCTGGAAGTTTTGAAAGTTTGCATAGGGTTCCCCCCCCCCCGCCATTTGGTTGATCTCACAGCTTGGAAAGAATTATTTTTTGGACCAACAGCTCCCAGACCATCAGCACAGCCACTGCATCTGAAAGGCTGGAATGAAATCCACCCAAAATCATGTTAAAATAAACTCATCTAACTAATAAAATAAAGGATGCCTCTAGATTGCTCTCCCCACCGTTCTTTTCATAATGAAATAACGAGGCTACCAATATGGAAAGAGTTCAAAAATGTCACTTTGCCAGGGTCTGGTATTACCAGGGGGATAGTGATTTTTTTTAAAGAAAACAGAGGCCATTTCCGCACTACACTCTTATAGCGCAATGATTCCACTTTCAACCTCCTCTGGAATCCTGGGGTTTGCAGTTTCGGGAGGGGCCAGTGGGCCCCTCCCGAAACTGCAAACCCCAGGATTCCAGAGGAGGTTGAAAGAGGAATCATCGCGCTATAAGAGTGTAGTGCGGAAATGGACCGCGTCTCTGATTCCGCTGACGGGTAGATAACACACCCAGCCAAAAAGTGCTTTGGTGGGCTTTTCCGCTCTGTCCCTTTAAATACTCGCCGCCGCTGATTGGTTGTAGCGGTACCCACCCCTGCTTTCCGATTGGGCCCAGCCTGGTCCATCTCTCTCTTTCTTTCTGGCCTCTCAGGGCTGAGGAGAATTCGTTGCTGGCATGTGGGGGAGCCGGTGCTTCTCCTTCTCCTTCTCCAAGGCTGCCGGGCCTTTGGGCCCGCGGGGCCACGCCGTGCGGGCCCAGTCGGCCTCGGCCCAGCTGAAGCATGTGCTGGAGGGGGAGCTGGACGGCATCCGAGGGGCCGGGACCTGGAAGAGCGAGAGGGTCATCACCTCCAAGCAAGGGCCGCATATTCACGTCGAGGGCAGCCGAGCAGGTAGGGGACGCTGGGGGGGGGCAGGGCAGGTAGAGAGCGGCCGCCCTTTAGTGCTTTTGGGGGGGGGAAGTGTCTGCCTGAGGGAAAGAAGCTTTGGGCGGAGGCTGCTTTGGAAATGAAATGCGGGAGGTTATTTTTTATTATTATATATTATTATTATATATTATTATTATTAATAATAATAATTAATAATAATAATTAATTATTATTATATAATTATTATTAATTATTATTATTATTTATTATGGATCGAGGCAGCGAGCAACTTAGCATGTATTTCGAAACATTTTTTTCTATACATGCCCCCAACAAGCTGGGTACTCATTTTACCGACCTGCGAAAGGATGGAAGGCTGAGTCAACCTCGGAGCCCGGCAGGATCGAACTCACAACCTTGTGGTTTGTGGCTTGCAGTACTGGCATTTAACCACTGCACCACCAGGGCTCCTTGGTATCAGAGGGGTGACTTGTTTGGGGGCTGGAAAGGTGGTCTCTTAGGTCGACTGGAGGAGACTCCAAAAATCCCCTATTTTGGGGCGTGGGAGAGATGAGGGGGATAGATCTGGATTTGTAGTTTGGAGGGGTGGTAATCAGAATTATTTGCTAAAGAGCTCTGCTCCACCCCCACGAGCCGCAGCAATACCTCTGTCTGGGAGAGAAATCAAAATTACACATGCTAGAATTCGGGAGGATGTGGAAATTAAGGTACAGAAGACTAAGGCCATTTCTGCCCTACACTGTTATATTGCTATTATTCCATTTTCTGCATCCTGTGGAATTCTGGGGTTTGTAGTTTTCTAGTTTCCAAATCTTTTTATTAAAATTACTATTCCATCTTCATGCTTTTCCATATCCAATATACACATATTCTGAATGGACAATCCAAAAGATAGTAAAGTCAATTAAAATATAAATTTAACACCAACGCAAAGTATATTGTCATCTTATTTTAAATCCCATAACGTCAGCTTAGCTTTTATACTCTGACAACTTAAACTTCTCCTTTTTCTCTTTTGATTGTCCTTTATTACATACAAAGCCACATAATCTATTTGTCTAGCTCAGTTCAATCTCCATTCTCACCATTTTTTAAAAAAACAAAACAATAGTTTTCTGAGGCCAAAGAGCTCTCTGACTGGGAATTTCCTAAAGGCCCCTCCCTAAACTGCAAACTCCAGGATTCCGTAAGATGTTGTAAATGGAATAATAGCACTAGAACAGTGTAGGGCGGGAATGGCCCAGGACTTGGAAGGGCAGCTATAAAGGAACTAGACAAGATCCTGAAGTGTAAAGATACATCATTGAAAACTAAAGTTAGGATTGTCTATGCTGGTCCGCATTTGCTAGGGTTAGGGACACGGCACCCTCATGAAAGTGGAAAAACTGTGAATAACTCTGGGCCCTCTTAAACCATATTTAACACACATGCAAAAAGTATGATCAGCATATTCAATCCATTGTGGATTCCTTTCAGGCATCAGGGTTCTTTCACAAGGCAGAAGTGGATGGCTGGTGGGGCTTACTGCCACCTCCACTGCTGCCTCACACCATTTTTAGTAGGGACTTGCAAGCCTTGTTTGCAGTTTCTCAGTCTCATGAGGCTTGCAATCCCTATTAAAAATGGCACAGGGAGGCAGCAGAGGTGACAGCAAATAATCTGTGAATAATCACATCCGCAACAGTTGAAACATGCAAATGTGGAGGGCTGACTTTACTTCTATTTTCTATATATGGTTGTGAAAGCTGGACAAGGAAGAAAGCAGACAGGAAAAAAAATCTAATCCTTTGAAGTGTGGTGCTGGGGAAGAGTTCTACAGATATCCTGGACTGTTGAACAGACAAATGAGTGGGTCCTAGAATAATTCAAGTCTGAACTCTCCCTAGAAGCTAAAATGACTAAATTGAGGACTTTGGCCATATCATGAGAAGACACAACTCACTAGAAAAGACAATAATGCTTGGGAAAGTGGAAGGCAGTAGGAAAAGAGGAAGACCGCATTACAGACGGATGGGTTCAGCCAAGGAGGACACGTCCCTGAATCTGGAAGACCTGGACAGGGTGGTTGGGGATAGGGTGACTTGGAGGTCTGGCATTCATATGGTTGCCATAGGTTGAAGTCAACTTGATGGCAGTTAACAACAATAGGGGCAATCTTTATCTGGCTTATGTGGACTGGGAGGACTATCTTGAGTGGGATCTATGCTGTCATTTGAATGACTCGATAAGCAGAGCAAAGCTGCAAGCTGGGAAAATTGGACAATGAGGGCCAACATATGGCTTGTAGGCATAAGCTAGGGTTCTCTGGTCTCCTCTAAACTCTCATCTCTTAGACTGGGCTGCTGTGCATGATCAGCAGGAATTGAAAGCCATACCTGTTAACTTTTCAGGGGTCTCCTACCCTAAATAAGATCACTTACTTGCGGGTACTGTAGCTCCCTCAGTTATGCAAAAGGAAGATAATACTCTTAAAGAATTTCTTGCATTAGAAGATCAGGGGCCCTTTCAAATTGCACAGTTCTAGCACTATGATTCCACTTTAACTGCCATATCAACATCCTGTCTGATGGGGCATTAGAGCTCTCTGACTGAGCATTCTAAATACTGTAAGTCCCAAATTGCCATAGGACGTTGCCACTGCAGTTCAAGTGGAATCATAGTGCTATAACTGCAGTATGAAAGGACCCCAGATCTAATAATTATGCCTGTCTGTCTACAACTCTTAGATGAAATCAGCTTTCTCAGAATATAGTAAGATCAATAGGCCAAAAATAAATGTCTGGGGAATAGGGACAACTTGTGGCTTCCATGTCAGCAAGGCAGTAAATCTGCTTAGGGTTTTAGTCAGAACTTTAAATTTTCCACCCCAAGTGCTAAACTGTATCCCTGAAATAGGTCCCTTTTAAGCTCAGACTAAAACCTGGAGCATATCCATTGACTTAGGACCCCACCAGCTGCTCTTTCCATGAAGTTGTGTGTCCCTGAAATGCTGGAGCAGCCAGAGGGGTTGAAAAGGAAGATATACGACCCACAGATCCAGCCAGTGAAACTGAACTGAATTGCATCCTCAATATTCTTTTGTTCCTTAAGAAAGGGTGGAAAATACAGGATATATTTGATTGACTTCAGGGCTTGGGCACCATTGGTATGCCTGATGTTCTGGACTGTGACTCCCAAGATCCTCTGGCACTGGTCATACTGTGCGGGATGATGGGAGTTGCACGCTAAAACATCTGGTGGAGGGCCAATATGTCCCAGCACTGAATCAATTGATATTGTAGTTGTGCTATGCTTAATTCATTGTGCAATCAGCAATAATGATATCTTACTAATTTGCATTTATTTATTTTAAGCTTGAACTCCACTTGTCTCTTAAAAGATGGCACTTAAGGTGATGTAGTTGTTGTTGCGTGCTTTCAGGTCATTTTTGCCTTATGGTGACTCTAAGGTGAACCTATTACAGGGTTTCTTGGCAGAATTTGTTCAGAGGGTGGTTACCCTTGCCTTACTCTGAGGCTGAGAGAGTATGATTTGACCAAGGTCACTCAGCGGGGTTCCATGGTCAAGTGAGAATTTGAACCCTGGTCTCCCAGAATCCCAGTCCACACTTAATCCGCAGCACTTTGTTGGCTCTCTTAAAGTGACATATAATAGTAAAAGTCAAATGGCAAACATAAATTCAGATATGCCCTCCAACAGGAATAATAGTCTAGCCAAGGCCGAAGTTGCTGAAAGAAAGCTGCTATTGGCAGGAGGTAGGGGTAGGAAGATATGTTTACATAGCCAGAAGAGTGTGGGAACAGAGATTGCTGGACACAGGGAGAAATGGAGAAGAATATAAAGTGGAGGTGCCCTTTTCAGTGGACCACTTTGGAGGTTTTTAAGCAGAGGCTGGATGGCCATCTGTTGGGAATGCTTTGATGGGTGTTCCTGCATAGCAGGGGGCTGGACTCGATGGCCCCTGGGGTCTCTTCCAGCTCTGTGATTCAGTGGTATTTATAAAAAGAAGAATGTAAAGCAACTAATATGTTTTGCCTTTTGTGGATTTTTCCTGTGTTACAGAGTTGCTTCATAATAGCAAAACTCTTACATTTCAGCAATGTTTCTAATAAATGCTGCTAATTTTAGGCTACAAACTTCTGATTTTGTCTTAAGGATGTAAACTCACAGAATCAGTCCTTTCTTTGTATTACACAGTCTTCAGTGGTCAGTGGTTTAAAAAGAGCAAGTGTCCAGTTTTAAGTCTACAACACAGGCTTAAAATTAGTATCTTAAAAGTATCTTTTGGTATCTTTTTAAAATTAAACTATACAGTAGTTTTAAATATGAAAGTTGATGGTATCTTTAGTATGGTCCACTAATGTGAACAGTTATGGTAGAAATAAAGTAGTATATCAAACATATTGAATACTATATCAAACAGATGCTTAGCATATGCTTAGTAAGATCTTTACTGCCTGGAATATTTCTGTGTGTTAGCCCTTCAGCTAACAGGAGTTTTTATTTGCTGACCTGATTCCAAGTAGGGCTGCCAAATGAATGAAATGGTTGCTTCTAGCATGGTCAGGGTGGTGATGGCCCTATTCATTTTGCCACATCTTTTAGTGTAAATGCCAGCCTTTGGACTCACTACTGACTCTCTGGAATGCCTGAATAACAGCACTGGTGGCTGGTGTCTCCTGTGTCAGTGGGGTGGTAAATCCACTCTGTCTTGTAGCCCAGACTTTAAAAGTGCTGCACTTATTTTGGGATAGGGTTCTGCATCTTGGGCAGCTCCTTTCAAGTTCAGACTAAAATTCAAATAGGAATTGCCACCTCATTGACATGGGAGCTGCTTCTGGATTAAAACCAGTGTTGATTTTTTTTAGCATACTTGTTTGAGCCACATTCTCCATAAAATATACATTACAGAGCAAACTTGAAGATTTAGCCCCACTGTACAATTCATATGGTTCTATGTGAGGAACTGGAAAGGTGTTCATATATTTGTTATGTGCCTCCAAGAAAACAGCCTAAGGGTTTTCTTCACAAAATTTGTTCAGAGGCGGCTTGCCTTTGCCTACATCTGACATGGAGACACTTGCCCAAGTCACTCAGTAGGTTTCCTTGACCGGTACCTCCTGCTTTTGTCATTACTTCTGCCAGACCTTGTCCCCTAAACTCTCTTGGACCTCACTCAGGCACAAGCATCCTGAAAGATCCAGAGCTTGGTAATGTGAGCTCTGGATTTTGGGGAAAGTCTGTAGATCAGTGTGAGAGCCCATGGTTTGCCTGCAGAACATCTGAGGTTATGACCCCAGCCCCTCCAATTTAAAAAAGTTAGCTAGTAGAAAAAACAATTTGCTACAGATTTAAAAAAGTCACTGCTATTTGGAGTAGACAATAGCAGTCTAGATACAGGAAAGTTCTGTAATCTGATGATACAGCATAAGCCAAGGGTGGCCACCTTCAGTGGGTCTGGGGGCAGTTTTGTGTTCCTGGGACCCTCTGGGCTGCACAAACTACCCCTGCAAACCCAAAATGTTATCAAAGCTAGATGTTTGCTTTGATTTTGAAAAATATGTATATTTAAATTATCAGTAATGCAGGTGAGCCAGCATGGAGTAGGGCTCTGAGCATTGGACTATTACCGTGAAGACCAGGGTTGGATTCCCCACTTAGCCATGGAAACCCACTGGATGACTTCGGGTGCGTCACACACTCTCCGCCCCCAGAAAACCCTGTGATGGGTTCGCCTTAGGGTTGCCATAAGTCAGAAATGAATTGAAGGCACAGTGCAGGTGATACCTGCCATCTAGTTGAGAAGAGAATTGTTGCTTCTAGAGACTTCTAAGTGAGACAGTTTATTGTTGTTGTTATTACTGGAAATCTGGGGAGTCTGAAGGGGCTGAGGGCTGCCGAAACAGCCTTGGAGGCTACATGGGTATGATATCCTGGCAGAGTACGAGAGAGTTATTTTTTTCAGATTATGACTACCCAAATCCCCTCAGCTACCTGCTAGCCCTGCTGGCTGAGGGATTCTGGGAGCTATAGTCCAGAAAAATAACTTTTTTGAGCTCTGTGTAAGGAGGTTCCGCTGTTCTAGTATCAAAGTAAGAAGTATGGAGAAAATGAATAAGTCTCAACTCCCTACATGTATTGTTCACTTCTTCTTTCCTCGTCTTGCAGATATTCTCAATTTCTGTGCCAACAATTACCTAGGACTCTCCAGTCATCCTGAAGTGATCCGTGCCGGACTGGATGCCCTGAAGGAATATGGTGCTGGTCTCAGTTCTGTCCGCTTCATCTGTGGAACACAAGTAGGAAAGAGGAAGAATAGGAAACTGTAAAGGGTTGGCATTTTCCTTTTCATATGTAAAGACCCAACCACAGCCTTGCAGCACAAACATTTGAAATGTGTTCTTAAGAAATTGCCTTGTAAAAAACCTTTTCAATTAAAATTGTGATTATTTTAGTAAGCAAAGGGGGAAAAAGTATTTGTATTTAAAAAAAATACTGTAGAGGGATCTTCTTTTAAAAACTGGGAGAGAAATTTAAAATTCTTCATGAAGTTAACACTGAAATTCTGTCAGTTCTTGTAGAGAATTAGAAATAGAAATAGAAGGAATATAAACAATATTTTAAAAAACCATTGAAAATCATGTTTTTTGAGTGTTGCAAAACCTCAGCAAGAAGAATCTTTGTGGTTTGAGACTTACTCTAGTTTAAATTTGTGCATGATTGTTTTGCATAGGAAAGCATTTATTGCAAAGAAAATGATATTTCTTTTACCAAAAATGGTGTAGGTAGGAACTAATTCTTCACAAAATTTGCACATGGTTGTTTTGCACTGAAATACTGTTTTTGGCACAAAATCATGTGTGAGTTTTGTTCAGAATAAGTTCTGAATTGTGAATAGTCTTCTAAAACTATAATTCTTGAAGGGAGCAACAAGTAATTTTAGCAATTTACCTCCTACTGAGCAGAAATCTTTTAAAACTGTAGGAAGTAAATTGCTATTATTACTTGTTGCTTCCTTCAAGAAAAAAATTGGCAAAGACATGCATCCCTAGGCACAAAACATTTGCATGTGTCTGCTTGGATTTATTCTACTTCTGTTAGATTGTGGGAAGAATCTATTTCTGATGGCTGGAAGGCTTGCTCAGTCTTATTCTTCACCCCACTTTTTTGACTGTAACAGGCAAAACCCTTTCTGGTGCTTTCTCCAATGCTTTAGAATATACACAAGGATCTGGAGGAGAAAATTGCTTGTTTCCATCAAAGAGAAGATGCCATTCTTTACGCCAGCTGCTTTGATGCCAATGCTGGAATCTTTGAGGTTTGTAGCACATTGGATGTAGGTGATGGGTGATAGCTAGAGAAAAGAATCAAAGTCCCAAAACAGCTTATCTTTGCGATCATTTCCAGTGGGAAGTTATGTAGCAAAAACAACATCAAAGAGTTGCAAGACACTTTAAAAGCTAACAAACTTATTATGTCATAAGCTTCATCAGATACAAGAAGTGTTATCTTCATTCCCAGGTGCTTGTCTGCATGTACACACATGTGAAGACAAGTATCAAGAAACAATGCAAACAGTGATACCAGGTGGAAATAAAATGTAAAAAATCAGTTTCTGACTATTATGTCACAGTTTTAATGGATGGACAACAAACTCCACCAAAGCACCCTAGCTGTTAAAGCCATAAGTGATCAGGCAAACATAGGCACATTGCACATTACTCATAGGAGGACAGAAAAGTTCCACAAGATTCTGTGGTTTCACTTGTATGATAGATTGCAGGATACCTTGTTTGTTTTATTGAAATTAGTGGTGAATTGCATCTCAGTCAGCTAAACTATATGTAGTAAAGAGAGACTTGCTTTAAGTGTTCTCTGTTGGGACTTACAGGCAGTGCTGACCCCTGAAGATGCAATACTTTCAGATGAACTGAATCATGCCTCCATCATTGATGGAATCCGGCTATGTAAGGCCAATAAATATCGATACAAACACATGGACATGCAAGACCTGGAAGCCAAATTGCAAGATGCACAAGTGAGTGAATGCTGTTGCTCCCCTGTTCAGCATCATGTGGCTCCAAGGCAAAGTTAGATCACTGATTTGCAAATCTCTCTCCTTTCCTTCCTCATCACAAGCAATTTGTCTCCTTTGCTTTCATGACACTTGCTTTTTTGCCCAGAAATTTCGTCTACGGATGGTGGTAACTGATGGTGCTTTCTCCATGGATGGCGACATTGCCCCTTTGAAGGAAATCTGTAGCTTATCCCAGAAGTACAATGCCATTGTTTTCATTGATGAATGTCATGCCACTGGATTCCTTGGGCCCAATGGACGGTAAGAAATTCAATTATTTTTCCTTGTATGTTTCTCTGGTGCAGGCAAAGGGTTTTAACAAGAAAAAAAATAGCCTTTTCCCAGAGGTTTTGTTCATGTTTAACAACTTTATCCATTAGAAATCTGAAGAAAGGAAAATTAATAGTTGGCACAGTACAGCACATGCAGTGTTCTTGAAGTAAATAAACATCTCTTGAAAAGTAACATAGATCCAAATCAAATGAGCCCAGAAGCCATTCATTCAGGGGAAGAGAGAGGTTACATGTTTATATTCACAGTCTTTCCACAAATCTGAATGAGATCGTGGGGTTTGTCTGTTGGAATGTATAAATGAAATAAATGGATAGCATGCTGTCTAAAGCTCAGAGTTGTCTGTATTGTCTCTTAATTAATGTATCTGACAAGGAGGTTTTTCCACCAAAACCAAAGACCATAACCTATTTTTTAAATTGTTAAGTAATCTTTGCTATATAGTTATTCTTATTGCCTTCTTTCGATTATATTATTTTCTTTTTAAAGTATGCAGCTAAAATTTTGCTTTCCTTTGTTGCCAATTTTATAGAACTTTTCACCAACATAATGCAAATCTTTAGAGATTTTATAAATGTAAAGACACATTTATGCTCTGCTCTGTTAGCTCCAGCGGTGTGCTGGGAGCACTTGCTTTTTAATGCCTAATTTCTAGTTCTGTTTCTTATAATTGATTCCTAATGATTTGAGGCTTTTTAAAAATTGTCACCAAATCCTTAATGACTACTACTTTAAGGTGTTCCGTAATGTGAAGTTATTAATCTCTGAAGAAGTATTAGCCTGTGTAAAGTCTTTGATCACTGCTTGGCTCTCCTCCTTAGAGTCTTCCTGTTGTAGAATAATATGTGATAAAAACCTTGTAAATACTCTAGACAATCCTGTGCCTAATTGAAGACCCAAACTGGAGAATGTTGTGAGAAAGAAATTATTCCTGTGTGAGCATCTTTAATGTAATATACCCAGGATTTAGAAATGAAAATATAATCTTGTTTTCTGGGATGGAGGAGCCCCAGTTAACCCACTGACTGAATCTATGACTGGCATCCTGTTAGTGTTGTATACAGGGGTAACTGAAAATCGAGTACCTCCATCCACTATGACTTCCTTCCCCAAGCCATTTGCCTATTTTCTGGTTAGGCAGCCTTCCCCACAGTCATTCAGTGCCTAGTGGAAAATGAAGGATAGCCAGCCAGACAGCTGCCTCTGTTCGTGGAGCTGCCCACAGGAAGAAAAAATCATCCTCTAGCATCTCCTGAGAGTCCTGGAGGATGACATTGTCTTCCTCCAAATAGCTGCAGGAGTGGAACCAGTTTTGTTGTCTGACAGTTACCCATCCTTCTTCCTCATCTGGCCACTGAATAGTTGTGAGGAGGCATGCCTAGCCGGACAACAGGTGAGCATGCAGAGAGAAGATGAGACATAATTACAGCTAGGTCTGTTGGAACTTTGCAGTCTACCACTGTGATGCAGGAATTCAGTGGATGTCTTTTGGTTGTTAGTTTCAGACCTTTTTGAGTTATTGCGCTGTTGTTAATTAATTCCAAAGGTGCATCTATATCTCATCCAGTAACAAGATTTTCTTTAAACCGCTGGTATAAAAGATGATGTAGGTAAGCCTCTGGGGCACTTTACTGAGATGAGCATCATTTTATATTCCCCTTCTGTTATACTTCTTAAAAGACAAATCATCCTTCTGAGTCTCTTAAATAATCTAAAAAATGTATTTTGGTGGATATTCTGATTAACTCTCCCTGTTACTTTGAAGAGCCTGACATTGCATAGCAATCAGGGTACAGATTTCTTTCTTTTAAATAAAAAAAAAGGAAAAAGCAAGGTGAGAATCTATTTCTTGATTATTATTTTTTTATCTGTCATCTTTCCTAAGCCATTACATTGAACTAAATAACTTGTGACTTATTCATTTTTTCAGTCTCAATGGGATAGGTAATAGGTTTTTAATAGGCTTTTCAATAAAGTGAGTGAAAACCAGTAAAAACATTGGAGTTGTTCCATAATTGCATTGTCCAAAGAACAATTAACCTAACAATAAAATCAAAAGGGAACTACTCTGCAATCAAGGGACAGTGACCGCTTCTAGTCATAACCTTGGTCCTTCAGAGCAGTGGCTTCCCTAGGATAGTTGACACCTGGAATGTGTCATTTTTTTTACTTATGCAGTGAAAGGAATAATAATAATGGCCAGAAAGAAAAACCAAGCTATGAAAAAAGGGTAAAAAGTGGAGATAATCTGTTGAACTAACGTGGTGCCTTCTTCTTTCTTTCTTTGTAAATTCCCCTCTCTCTCACACACCTACCCCCCACCAACAGTTCACACCCGCTTGCTGGGTCAGGCTTAGTTTACAAGGCCTATTATCAAAGAGCAGCTACCAATTTCATGCACCCACAAACTCCAACCCTTCTCCCAGTCTCTTAAAGTGGAAGGGGGTGATGAAGGGTGTTAGACCTCTGAGGGCTATCAGGATTGGGATCCAAGCAAGGAGACCTGGCTTTCCTCCTGGCCAGTCAGCTCCCAGTGGGAAATGCCACCCCATCCCCTGCTTGGCCAGGAAGCAGTCTTCATTCCTGCCTCACTGCCCACACCCCTCTCACAGCAGACTCTCACAAGCCATCCAGAGCCTCCACTCTGAGTTGTTTTTTTCCAGGTCAGGGAGGTTAGTATTTCCTTTCCATCAAAGATGGGGAAGTAATAATACTGAGCAATCTCAGTTGTTCCGGAATGCTGGGACTACTACATTTCCCATTTCCCATTCAGCAGTGGCACTACTGGGCAAGCCCTGGCTCTCAGCCCAGGGAAGGCTAAGAAAAACGCCATCACATGCAGGGGGAAAGGAGATGGTCCAAGATGGAGTGGGGGAAGCTAAGTAGTATCAGTGGTATGGGGAGAACAAAAATAAGCCCCTCCTAATAAAATGGAGGAATAAAAATAGGAAAGGAGAGAGGAATACCTGGCTCCATCCTTCTCTCTCTCCCACATGCCCCAGAAAGAAAGCACCATCACCTGACCTGCCCAGACTAGCTTCACTTTTCCACATTAACCAGGTATTAGACTGTTACTGTTCTTGGCCCCATGGATACTAAAGAGTCAGCCATGCTCATTGGAGTAGCTGTGGTTGGACGTTTGCATGAGAGAGGCCTAGGTTAATCAGGCTATCCTCTGTTTGCAGTGGCACTGATGAGCTCTTGGGAGTGATGGATAAGGTCACGATAATCAACTCAACCCTTGGAAAAGCACTTGGAGGAGCAGCAGGTGAAGCTTCTAACTAGCGGCATCTTGTTCCGGTGGTTGGGAAAAATATAGAACATTTTTTAAAAAATTTTCTTGATAACTTGTGACTTGATTTTCTACCCCCTCCTCGCCATCTTGCCTGATAGACAGTGTCTCAGAGGTCTCTAGTGTAATACATCAGTTACCTTTTGGGCTGGAGCTCCTAGAATCTCCCAGTCAGCATGGCTATTCGAGGATTTTGGAAGATATAGCCCAGAAAACCCCATAACCCTTTCAAACTTTGTCCACTGTGGCCTTGAAACACCTCCTGTCTTAGTTGTCTAAAACTCCAAAACAGTGCAGGGGATTGTGTTATGAAATACGAGGCAGGCCACAATACATGATGGGTGACAAGCTTTACAAGCCTGCCCTCAAATAATAGTTTCTTCTCTTTGCAGGTGGCTACACAACTGGCCCCAAGGTGCTTGTTGATCTTCTTCGCCAGCGTTCTCGGCCGTACCTCTTCTCCAATAGTTTGCCTCCTGCTGTGGTTGGCTGTGCCTCCAAGGCTCTGGATCTGCTCATGGAGAGCAATGCCATTGCACAGTCTATGGCTGCCAAGACAGCACGGTAAAATTAAGAGATTAATAAAAAGATTTAGATCCTGTGTTCAAATCAAGAAATTCTACTGAGATGGCTAAGAAGATACTATATATTTATGTTTTCATTCATATACACGTTTACTCATACTTGCTTACATATGTTACCCCCCACACACACACACACACTGTACATTATTCTGTTCAGATTAAGAAAACTAGGGAAAAATGCCCCTCTAGTGAATAAATTGAAGCATGCAACAAATGTTGCAGCATGGAGTCCTCCTGCTCAGGGTTGTAGCCAGCCTTGGCCACCTCCAGAGTACTTCATTCTACCACCACCTAGTTTGCTTTACTTTCTTCACTCTCTGTCCTCTCAGTTTATACAGTACCTGTATTCTGTGGCTATAGTGTGTTCATTTCTCATAGGATAGTTTGGTTTGGTTTTATGTGTGTTTAGAGAGATTTTTTTCCTCAATCTTCCCCTGCTCAGGCTGACCTGAGCAGAGGGATTATTCTAAGGATAAAGTAGGAGAGAGACAGCCAGCTACACTACCATCAGCTAGATATAATTTTTAAAAAATATAATAAATGAAGGCTTTTCTTTTCCTTGCAGGTTTCGAAGCAAGATGGCAGCAGCTGGATTCACCATTTCAGGCAATAATCATCCCATTTGTCCTGTGATGTTGGGTGATGCCCGGCTTGCTTCAGTGATGGCTGATGACATGCTGAAGAGAGGTAACCATTTTGGGACAGGGAGCTTTGCATAGCTTGTGATGTCTTTGTTATCAAATATGGGACCAATTAACTTTAGGGTGTGTTAAGTAGCTGTTACCCATTTTATAGTGTGCATGAACAACACTCACTGGTACTGCATGCCAGAGTAATTAGTATTCTTAACACTTCTTTTAACAAATATTTCAATGTAGAACCTACCATTTGTTTGAAATTTGGCACCTCTGTCATCCAATTCCTAATCTCTGTTTTATCTCAGTTAAGGAGTTTCATAAGGGAATATGGATAATTAATTTGAACCTGCAGGCCTTGGGCTGTCTCCATTTTGACCACTTTTTTGTTATTATTTATTTGACTTATACCTTGCCTGTTTCCCAGTGTCAAATACCAGAAGTATTTGATGGTGATAAAATGAAATACATTAAAAACATACAACAGATTAATTCATATATAAAAGATTAAAAAGCAATTAAAACACATAAAAGAGCACTTACCCAGTTGGTTAAGAGTGTCTTCTACCAAAACCCAGTATAATTGCCAATACCTGCCTGACTGTAAAGATCTTTGCTGGCCAGTGAAAGACCATCAAGAGCAGCTTAATATTCTTTAGCAAGGAGTTCCACAGGAAACCAGGAAAGCACATCTTTAGTCTGAAACTTGGAAAATGCAAAGAACTCTGGCCACGTACTCAGAGCTTGACCCTTGTTTTGGATTACAGTTCCCATAATTCCCCACCCAGCATTGCCTTTGAACAGTGTTCTTAGTGCAGGACTATATTTTCCCTCAGATGTATAAATGTTAATTTGAATTTCTTTGACAGAGTAGAGAGACAATTCAAATCTGAGGCACAGTAGCAAATGGCACCCTCACTCACACAAATCACAGTATGTAAACCTAAAGCCAGCATATTATTTTGGTACATAAAGCAGAGAGTCTCACAACTGCCTTCTCTTATTCTTAGAAGTTAAAAATGCTACCCTTTCATTTTACTCTAAATCTGCTGCCATTGTATTCTGCGTTATGACAGAGCCAGCCCTAATCAAGTGATAGCTCTCAAAGATACATTTCTGTTTTGATTTTAATCACAGCTGTAAAGAGCTAGGAAATAATTCCCTTTTTTGAAGTACAACTCCCAGAGTCTCCTGGAAAATTCTGGGAGTTGTAGTGAAAAAAACAAAAATCCAAGCTCTGCCCCTGAAGTTCAAGAGCACAAGTTCCTCTGCGCTAGAGCAAATCAAGGGTTGCATTCTTCTAACAGAAGGTTCCCTGGATGCTCTCTAGGGGGCAGTATTATCTTCAGAAAACCAGTTCAGAAGATGCCATTTGATGTCTGATTCCAAAGCTGGTCTCAAATCCTCTGCTGTCTGACATAATCTAAGAGGTATGCCTCTGTGATACTGCAAGAAAGCCTAGGATGCACTTCTAAGATTAGATTACACATAGTGATTCCACTATAAGAGATATACCTTTTTATCTTCTTCTATATATATAGCTGAAAATGCTACTACCTTATTCAAAGTGATAATGGCCTAATCCATGTCCCCGGCAGTTGCATCTCTTCTCCAACTCCCCCTTTGAACTATATTTTAAGACTGAGGGCAAGGAACTGTTTTTCTTGTCCCTTTAATTGTTAAGTGCCATGTACAGTAAGGGTGCTATATAAATTGATGATGATGATGATAATAATAAACTTAACTACTGCATGTAGCCCCTTCTGTACGGTTTTCCCACCCATGGGCCCGTTCAATAATTTATAGAGGTTATACCACACCTCCTGTTTTAGTTTCGTACTTTCTACAGCACACTGTCTTTTCTCCTGCCCTTATGAGCTGTGAAGTCCTCTCTCTGATTAGCCCCTTCTTGCTTCCATTTCCTGTCTACTTGATCCTTTTCATCAAGGCACCAAATTTCATTCACATTCTTTGTTTTTAATCGTTTTCCTACTCTGTATCTTGTATTCTTCAAAGCTCCTGGGCTCAGATGCTTGCCTAAAATCATGGAGAGCCCCCTACTGGTATAGACCGTTCTGACTATGGTGACTGGGAGTCTTGGGTAATTTTGGTCCCTAAAATGACATCTCTAAGCTCTGGTTCTGAGCTAGATTGCACAATGAGCTGGCTTGGTAAAAGCCCACTACTTCTGTTGTGCCTCACAGGTTATTTTCCCAATTATTAGGCTGCTTTAAGGTTTAATTCCTAGCCAAAACGGAGAGTTTTCGCTTCACCCACAGAAGGACTATTAGGCAAACCATTTTAATTGTGTTTCCTGCTGAACATTCTATGCCAGAAAATGAGATTAGCCAAGTGATGCTGGAAGTTTTGCCACATGGTATAGATCAGTAGTGGAAATCATATGGCTATCCAGATGTTGTTGAAGCATCTCTGGCCAACTCAGCTTATGGGAAGGAATTCTGGGATCTGCAGTCCAAAAACATGTGGAGGATCACATGATTCCTACCGCCTGATATAGAGATTACTGTCATTCTTGTGTATATACGACCAAGCTAACCTGATCTAAACAAGTTAGTCTAATTTTGGAAGCTGGTCAAAGTCAAGCCCAGTTAGTACTTGGATGGGAGACCATTGTACAGTCAACCCTCCACATTTGCAGGTTTCACTTTTTGCAGATTTGATTATTCATGGATTATTTGCTGTCAGCTCTGCTGCTGCCCTATGCCATTTTTAATAGGGACTGCAAGCCTTGTGAGACTGAGAAAGTATGAACAAGGCTTTTAAGTCACTATGAAAAATGGTGCAGTAGAAGTGGCAGTAAGCCCCACTAGCCACTCACTTCTGCCTTATGAAGGAACCCTGAAGCCTCAAAGGAATCCACAGTGGGTTGAATATGGTGATCATATTTTTTTGGTGTGTTAAATATGGCTTGGGAGGGCCTAGAGTTATTCACAGTTTTTTTCACTTTCACAGGGCTTCTTGTGCTCCTAACCCTTGGGGTTAGGGAGGGAGGACTGTATTGGAAATTTCCAGGTAGGATTAGGAAGGAATCCAGGAGAGTCACTGCCAACCAGAGTTGATAGTAGTGGGTAGATAAGTCAATGCTGTAATTCAGTATAAAGCATTTTTTTCCTGTGTGGTCTGGGTGACTGCCTCTACTGGACGTATGCATCCTTCTTTCTGTTAACTGCCTGTATCAGTTGGCAAAACTTATGAAATAAAATGGTGACAATAGGACAGACAGGTATAAATACACATAATATAAAATCTGAAGCAACCAGTCTAGTATAATGATTGGAGTGCTGATCTGGAACTCTAGGGATCCAAGTTCTAATCCCCACTGAGCTGTGAAACACACTGAATGACTTGTGAGGATAAAGTGTGGAGGAGAGCCATGTATACCACCATGTGCTTATCAGAAGAAAGGACAGAAGTGCAACAAATCAATAAGCCCTCTTGTTTCTCCCCAACAGGCATCTATGTCATTGGATTCAGCTACCCTGTGGTGCCAAAGGGAAAAGCTCGTATCCGGGTGCAGATCTCAGCTGTTCACAGTGAAGAGGATATTGACCGCTGTGTGGAGGCCTTTACTGAAGTGGGCCACAAACATGGAGCTTTGCTTTGAATGGCTGGCAAATGAAAGCAGTGCCCCAAGTAGCAGTGCCCCAAGTAGAGCTTGGAGTCATTCTTCTGGTGTACAGCACCCAGAATCCCCCATTCAAATGGCCTTGTGCTCCCATAGACAGTGGCCCTGCTGGCTGGCTGTTGTGGTCCAGAAAAGTAACTTTTCCAAAGTCTGGCCAATAGGATGACTTTCTGAACCAGAATCTGCAGTGGGCCGTATGACTCTGTGGAGAACAGAAGGTCACTTTGAACAAAGGTTTGATGTTCTAGTGGATTGTAGGCTCTTTCCACATTCACTTCTGGTCAAAACAGTCATGTTCAGCCTGATGTGATAATGGGTGGGTTACTTTTTTGTACTGTTAACTATTAACTCCCAGAAGTCTCCAGCCAGCATGACTATGGGATTTGAGGATTTGTGGTCCAAAAATGTAACGTTCCCTACCTCTGGACAAAAAGATGTGTGCACACTATGGATCATAATAATCCACATTCAGAGGAGGGAATCACATGGTCTTCCAGATGCTGTTGAACTGCAACTCCCAGCGTTGCTCACCATTTGTTTTGTTCCCTAGAGTTGCTGGGAGTTGTAGTTCAACAACATCTGGAGGGCTGCATGATTCTCAGCCCTTTTCTTATTGTTTTCAGCAGTCTTTCATCTCTGGTTCCAATACATACTGGTGCATTCTACCTCCAATCACAATAGCCACAGTGCCTGGAGGATGGCAGAGTAATAAAGATGATGTTGACCTCAGTCTCTTGGAAACTCTTTGCTGCTGAAATAGATGGGGTGACAGGCAGGGCTGGTGACCTTGGTTGTGTTTCAACAAAAATATGAACCATTGATGGAGAACTACATGTTGTTGGACCTCAATTTCCATCATCCCCAGACATGATGGAGTTCAAATCTTTTGGATGGGTAAAGATTCTCTAAACCTGCTACAAAGCATTGAGGATAATATCTGTCCAGATTTCCCCATCTAGTTTATATATTGTTAATTCCCTGTTTTTCCCCTTTGTCACCTCTGCTGGGGCTAGATGTGGCAGAATCTGGGATAGTTACTTTCTGGGACTGCAGTTCCCCAAATCTCCTGTCAATTTGGCCATACTGGCTGGGGATTTTGGGAGCTGTAACCTGAAATACATTTTTTCCAACCCCTGTAATATTGAAAAATGAAAAGAGATGGCTACCAGGCTACTTCTGTAAAGATAACCCACAGCTAAGGCTAATTTTGTGTCTTTTCATCAGCAGGAGTATGTGAGACTTCTCACCTCTGTGATCATACACATAGTTATTTGGGTATCTAGACCCACTGAATATAATGGGTCTGAATATGCAAGTAATAATTCTGTTTGAGTCAGCTGGTGTTGTTGCCTTCTTTCTTTCCCAGGATTCTCCCCTCTTACTTTCTCAGTGGTTACAAAACCTTAGCACTAGCTCATATGATTTATTCTGTTGTGGTGACACTGGCTTCTAAGTGTTCATACTATATAAGTGATGGGCTTGGTGCTAAAACCGAAAATGTCAATATCTGGTGAATCCTAGCTTTATTTTAAAAACAAGTATTTCACGTGTAAGGTCTCTGAGGAGAGAGTTAACACTGGAGACTCCTTTTCCTTTTTTAATCCACAGGGCAGATTGTGGCTGAACAAGATCCCAGGTGGCTGGGAGTGTAAGTTTTAGGGCTTCTTTTTCATCAGTCCTTGCCCCCTCTCTACCACATACTACTAAAGTGTCAACCTGGTCATGAGAAATAAGCAGAAAGTCTAAGTGCACACATTGTAAAAAGGTTAACTTTTCTCTGCACAATACTTTTGGTGCCAGCTTTAAAAAATATGAGGGGAGGAATTGTCAGTGAGAGATTGTGTACCAAGGAGCAGGAAAGTCAGGGCCTCCAGGTGTTGTCACACTACAGCTCCTGTCAGCCTTGATGAGCTTAGCTAGTGGTGCAGGATTTGCAGTCCAACAATGTTTGCACTGCACCAACATCTCTTGAACCACAGGTTGCCTCTCTCTGCACTATACAACCACTCTGGGGATGAGTAGAGTGGGATGAACTTTAATGGTATGCAAAGTCCAAAGATTAAAGTCCAAGCATTGGGCTTTTCTAGTTATGGACCATAAGGCAGTTTAAATTCTTTCACAGATGCAGTGATAGAATGACTCTTCAAAACACAGGCCAAAACACCGCTTTGTCAGAAAACTGGCCGTTTCCTTTCAAGTGGAGAGTTGGGTCATGTGAAGGCAGTAGGATGTGACACTTAACTTTGTGCTGTTGTGGTTCTTATCACAAACTCCATGTGCTGGCATGGCAGGTATCTTCCTAACTATAAAAGCCCAGTACATCTTGACCACGTTCTGCCAGATTGCTCCTGCAGAATTCAAGCAAAGGTAGTGGGGGAAGAAATGATGACATTATCCCTCTCATGCCGTATCCTAACTGTTAGCTCCACTCCTCCCCCACAAAAGTCATAATCTGAATGAAACCACTGCTTCAGCCGGATCACTAGAGGGCATGTTTGTAACAATCCATTTGTGTTGTAACAGAAGTATATGCAGAAGGGGCGTTCTCTCAATAGGTATATTTCATCAAGTGTTCATGTATTCATTACTGTTGAAACATACCACGGAATGCTAGAAGTACTGCTATTAGTCATCTAGTTCTTTATATTCTAGTTGATGGTTTGGCAGTATAATCAGACATGGAAGGGGAGAGGGACAGAATTTTTACTACTTTTAACCCTGTATGACAGAGCTTGTGAATTTTGGGCTGTCCAGATGTTTTGGCCTACAGTTCTCACAGTGCCTTACCATTGATTATGCTTGGAACTGATGGGATTTGTAGGCCAAATGCTTTATGAGAAATTACTTTCTGGGTTTCATGCATGCTGCAGTGAGGGGCTGAATTGAATTTGACTTAGCTTCATTCGTTTGTATGTTCTCCTGTATCTAATGCCAGGAAGTGTTATGCCTTTTTGTTGTGTGCACAGCCACACCCCTGATGGAAAAAATTCCATTACAAACAAAGATTGTAAAATAAGTTGGATAAAATTCTAACAGAATCAAGATGAATGTGAAATGGTGAGGTTTCAAATACACAACTTTTAAAGAAGAATTTAAACTTTTTTTTAAAAGTAGTATTTACTCCTTACTGTGCTTAGTCATTGAGTGATAACACAAAAGTGTTTTGCTGCCCTAGCTAAAAAATCGTCTCTTTCTCTACACACACACACCCTTCTACACACACCTCTAGTCTCTGGTTGGATTATGGGTTGCAGAAAGTCTACTCATTATAGCCAATGCTCAGGCATGATGAGATTGCAATTCAGCAACATCTGGCTGGCCACACTTTCCCCACCCTTGCTGAACAAGTTCTGCATGCGGAGCAGTGGAACTGTGGGAAACCAAATCTATTTCTTCCTCAGTGGTTTACCCAAGCATCTTACACTGCTGCTGTTCCACAAGTGAATAGAATGTGGCAAAAGGCTATAGCAGGAGAACACATGGAAGGGATGGCACCAGGCCCTGTATTACTAGGATCTAGTGTAGGGTTTTCTCTTTTTCTTGAATCCATATACTCCTAGGAGAAAACTTTACTTTTTATTGAATTGAGTCAGGTCAGCACTGAACTGAGAGCACAACAGAGCTTATGAATGCTACCTTTTAAGAGTCTAATGGCCAATGGTCATGTTGATAGGGATTCTAGGATATGTAATTAAAAAGGTAGCTTTTTTTAAAATTAAGGTTAAAAGTTACAAGCTCAATACAAATGATGAACTATAAAAACAACAAAAATATACCACTACAATTGGAAGCAGTATGTATATCATCTGCTGAAGGGTGTAGGAAATAGAGACAGGAAAAAATGAATTTTAATCAAAAGCATCTTTCCAAATTTAACCATAAGAATTGGCTCTGGTGAAGAAGAAGCAGGTGATAGGGAGGATTGCCTTAATCCTCACCATTGTGGCTCAGATCAAGCAAACCTCCATCTTATGGGTAACAAGTGCCAGTTTTGGGGGACCCTTGATGGAGACACTCCCAATGTCCCTCCCTCCTCAAGTGGACCATTTCCCCTTGTTGCCACTACCTGCCCCCTTCTCTTTCTCTATCTCTGAGCACAGTGGGAAGCACTTCCTAGAAAAGGGGACAAAATAGCTTTTCCCAATTAAGCCATGCTAGCTTGGAAGCATAGAAACTTAGTTCAACCCATTTAAAGGACACTATGTTGAGAGAAAAGGGGATGACTTTTGCTTGCTTAAGAGGGCAAGGAGGGAGGAGAGCAAGTAGGGTGTCCACTTACACATCACCAAATAAGAAGAAATGCATGGCCCCCAGAAGGAGAGTTTAAACTACCAAATAATTAAACCTGTTAAAAACTTATACAGTTAAAAAGAAGGCAGGGAAGAGAAAATCCGGGACGTTCTGTGAGGCCCATTCCTCTAAGCAATCAGTCCTCAAAGGGCTACAAAAACAAAAAGATCTTCACCTGCTTGTGGAAAGCTAGCAAAGAAGATGTTAGTCTAGCCCTATAGAAAGGGAGTTTCAGAGCTTGGGAGCAGCCACTAAGAAAGCCCTCTCCTGTGTTCCTACCAGACTTTCCTGTGGGAGTGGTGGGGGAGAAAGAAGGCCCTTCCCAGATCATTTCAAAACACAGGCTTGTCAGGGAGACCATGGACCTTCAAATAACCCTCTATACCTTGGCGTATGTGGCAGAGGTTGCAACATCTGTGTGCAAGGAGTATTTCCTGCTATTATTGCCTCCATACTTTGAAATTGTATACACAATTATGAATGTTTTCAGCAGTACTAATCATCTTGTACACAAAACATCTGCACCCTCCCACCTTGTTTCATAGGTAAATCACAGCTTTTTTGGCTACCGCTACAGAGCCATGTTTCAGCAGGACACATTGGGAGAATGTAATAACCTGTGGCCCTCTGTAACATATGGTCACTGACAGCAGACCCTGTAATCTCCTGACACTGACAGAGATCCCCAAGAAGTACCCAGTTAGGGTACTGGGTATACTTGTTATGCTTGGTGTACTGATATGCCTTTATGCTTTTGTTCTTAAATTATGGTAGTCCACTGAGGAAGCATGGAGGACCAGGAAGAATGGTAGGAAATTGGAGGGGGAAAGGGGATCTTGAAGAAGTTGGAATCTTCTCACAAAGCAAGATGTAGATGTGTTGATAGGCCCATATTGTCTATACTGGAATGATTTGGGAGATGAGCTGTTGTCTTATGAGACCAACATCAACGCTTGGAAAAGTTATTTCTTGGGACTTAAAATTCTCAGGATCACACAGCTGGCATGGCCAAAATTGATTCTTGGTTCCCATGTTCTTACATGAATAACATCACTAAGACATTCCTCAGTGCACTACAAAACTTGCAAAGCACCTAGCTGAGAGTTAGACCCAATCAAGTTTGCCATCTTGTTTTTAACTCTCCAACTCAGAGCTGTGACTAAATGCTGCCCTTTGGCTAAAGGATATCTAGCCAGCTTTCCTCTTCCTCCCCTGACCTTTCTTATGGACCAATTTGGCATCCTTTGTGGGCTGCTCTAGATCAACACATTCTAGTCAGCACAGCACAGTCTCTATAAGCTGTCAGTGTAGTTGTTCTGTTCACTGTTCTAAACATGTTAACCTCTATGTGCCTTTAGGTAAAGTGCAGAGATGTCCTTCTCATTTCTCTTGTGATGACTTTGTTAGGTTAAGTTCCTAGCTCACAGATCCTCTCACGCACATGCTCTACACAATTGACTGGATAAGAGGATATCTACTTACTCCCACTTGAAACGAATGCTTAGTTTAAGATTACGTGTGTGCGTGTGCACACTGGCAAAAGCAGAGTATTTTTTTTTTTTTAACGAGGAGTCTGTCTCAAGCATTTGAAAAACACTGTTTTGTCAAATTCTATTTTGCTCTAGGACCCTGGTAGTTTTTCAAGTAGACAATGCTGCTGCCGTTTTTTGCCAGTTCCTCATTCAAATGAAATACTGTTCCTCCTGACACCAGCAGACACCCTTTAAGAATTCAACCACTGTTTCACATTAATGAGGTCTAAATACCCTAAAAGCATCAGATCCTGTCTGATCTTGGAAACTAAGCAGGCTCAGCACTAGTTAGTACTTGGATGAGAGACCACCAATGAATACCAGGCGTCGTAAGCTATATTTCTGAGGAAGGAACTGGCAAAACCGTTTCTGAGTATTCCTTGCCTATGAAAACCCTATGAAATTCATGAGAATGCCTTAAGTCAATTTGAAGGCACATTCACATGAACAGATGGTGGTTTCAAATGATCAAGATACAGTCCTTCATACAGACCAGATGGCCCTGTTTCCCCAATATATTTCCTCCCTACTTTTTAACTTCCAAATAATTTGGCCTAAATCCTATTATTGGTCCCAACCAGAATTAATGAGAATTACGTGGATGTTGACTCACCACTGAACAATTGATTCAATGGACCTGTTCAATGAACGGCCTTTCCCTCTTTCTTCTTTGCCTTCCCCCTTCCCCTTTGGCAGCTACATTATGCACCAGACCATAGCTTTGGAGAAGAAGATGATGAATGCTGGGGAATGAGCAGGGGGCTGCAATATTTAAAATTCAGCAGCGGGGGAAAAAGATAAATAATGCAGTTTGATCACAATGTCCATATTTATGCAGAGATCACAGCTAGCTTCCCTGAGTTTTGAGTTTCTTAGCTGATTCCTGGGCATCCATACTGTACAGCAGGTTGCTGGTTGAGAGACTCATGATGTAACAAGCAGCATTCAGCTCTCTTGCCATAAAGTCCAAAGCACTGCCAAAGCGATGCATTCTTTAGCCTGTGTATAATACAAATACATGTGTATGCACACCCAAGCACCTGGTTTGGGCAATCCCTTATAATCCTCCACCTTTGGAGTTCCAGAATGTTTGTTGGATCATGTCTTGTTCTAGGCTCTTTCCATTCAATCGCTCTCAGGTCTCGTCACAAGAACATGGGATTGATGTTTTCTTAATTACTACATTCCAGTCTCATTCTGCTCCCCAGTGGAGTCTGACAGACAGGGCTGGACCATAGGCCATCAGTGAAGCTACTTTCAACTTTAATTTGCCCCTTTGTAACATGGAAAAAATTATCATTTTTGGAGTGGCGAGGACAAATTAGATCAAAGTAGCAATGGCCTCATTTCTACTTCAAGAGAGCTACTTCAATAATTATGGAACCAGCACATTCTTCTACCCTCCCTCCACTGTCCCACTGTGCCTTTATTTGAAATTTCCTTTTCACTTCTGAGACTCTTGTGATGACCAGTTGTGTAGTCCTTTTGCACATTCTTACTTGACCTGGTTTCAGATTATTGTCTACACTGTGCTGGTGGCATATCTCAACATACAATGTGTATCAAACAGACAAATTAACTATGTTATTAAATAACCAAACCTTAAAACAAATGAAGGGAGATTGGGAAGAAGTTGCACAATTATGGGAAACAAAATGAGGAAATATAACAAGAATTGGTTTAGCGGATTAAGAGGACAAAAACTATGAAGAATAAGTTGTATTGACAAATAAAGAATACAAGTATAACCAATAGAGACTTATATTATAGATGTAGAGGTATTTATATAAATATATAGGCATTTATATAGATATACATTTGGATATATGTAATATTAGTTTTGACATTGTAATAATAGTATGAATGGAAGAGAAGTTGATATGGAATTAATGTGTAATGGCAGTAAAATAATATGGGATTTTAAAAAACATCATGGCCTATGTCAAACAACTGTATTAAATCCAGAATTCCACCTGGGAACTGGCATTTGTAAGGGGTGCTGAGACCTGACTCTTGCAGTCTTCCCCAATCTGGTGCCCCATATCCTGATATGTTTGGAGTACAACCACCATAATCCTGGCCAGTATAGTCTAACACATCTGTGGGGCACCAGGTTGAGGAAGGTGCTGATAAAAGTGTATTGAGCACCCATCTTCCCAGAACTACTATTCCCAGTGCAGTTCCTAGGATTCCTTGGGAAGAGGAAACAACTATTAAACTACAGTAAGTATATAATGTGGTTATGCAGCTCCAGAGAAGTAGAGAAAGCTCTCTCTATTTTGAGAAGACCACACTTTATTGTGATGGAACAGAGGTGTGGATATCTTCTTCTATTACATTTCCCTGCATATATCCCAAAGGTCAGAGGCTATGAGATGAAGGTCCAATGATGCAGCAACCTCACTGCAGATAAGCATTTCTGGGTGTGATTACTGCCAGGACGAGTAATTGCCTAGGGATCGTCTTGAGTTCTATTGAAGAAAAGTATCATCATCATCATCATCATCATCACCACCACCACCACCACCACCACCGTCATCTATGATAACAATAACTATTATTTATCTATTTAACTGGAAATTGGGTATTTTCAGGTATATGTTTCAGATAGATGTCCATCTCTCAGCTTTCCTGGAGGCTGTGGAATTTATTTCTTGACATTACAGTCCTATATGTGGCTAATCAGAAATAAGGCCAACTGGGTACAATGCAATTAACCCCCAGGTAAGTCTACTTCATCACAGCCCAAGAATTATGTCTGATTAGAAAAATTATTTGTTTGGACTCCAGTTCCCTGAATCTGCCAGCCAGTATGGCTAATGGAGGATTCAGAGAATAGTAGCTCTTTTGAGCTTTGAGCCTTCTCAAATGGTTGAATGCCCTTCAGATGTATTGGAATACAATTCCCAGCCATAGGGGCTGTAGACCAATGCATCTGGAAGGCACCAGGATGGGAAATGCTGGTTTACCAAGGCAACTGTTTCTTTACGTTATCAGCAGGAATCAAGCAGCCCTCCATACAGTTTACTGAAAGTCCCAGCCATCTTAGCATTACTAATGGTGTGGAATGATGGAGTTACAGTCCAATATCTTGAGAACTTAATGGTTCCCATCTTTGACTTAAATGCATTTTAAGAACTCACATATAGAAAAGCAAACCAAGGAGCAGCCTTTCAGTATCAAAAGACCTAACAAACTAAGAAGCAGTCCTTTAATATCAAAAGAACAGAAGAGTCATCCCTCTACTTTGTAGCTGCCTTACTGTGTTTAGCATTTGAAGTGCCACCACTTTAGGGCACAAGTACTGAAATTCTCCTGTACAAGTCCCACTGGAAATGGGAGATGCACAACAGAACTGTTGTGTTCCTGTGCATTCCCAATCAGTGGAGCCTATATAGGAGACATCCTGTTGAATTGTTCCCCACATCCCCACATCTAAGACAAAGATGAGGAAGTTCTAGTCCTCCAGTCAAACTTTCCAGCATGACAAGGGATTGAGAGAGTTGAACCGTGAAATATCTGGAGAACTAAAGGATTCCCAGCCCTAATCCACAGCTTACCAGAGGGTATAGGCTTCAAACAAGGCTACAGTCCTACTACTTAGCAACATGGCAATTGCTCTGGCTCCAGAGGAAAAACTGATTAGGCTAATTATCCCAAACATTTATTAAACACATTTATTTATTCACAGAAGCATCAGGTTCCCACTTCAGTGACAACAACGATTTCTTGAGTTTTGCCTCACAGAACATCAGTGCCCAAATATATACCATTTTTGCAGTCAGCTTATCAAAATGCTTGTCAATCCAAGAAAGGTGTTGGTCTCCTCTGTTTCAGTCCCTCAGGGTTTTTTTCCCTGAAATATGGCCATAATTCCCAATGGGCAATTCTCTCTTGTTATGTGAAGGTCTCTCCAAGGTACTGTTTTTCATACCTTGTCAGCATAGCACTGCCTTTCATCTTTTGCTCCCTGCTTCAGATAACCTTGAGATTCTTCCTTTGTCTTGAGCACCAGGTTTGAACTGACCAGCAAGGTGACAGCAAAATCCTTAAGAAGCTCAGAACTGGCCATGCAGAATCCTGACACCATCTTGTGATCAGCAGGAACACTTGCATGCTGCCACCACAGGGTAAGGGATTTGTCTCCAGGCACATTGCTGTAGGGACTTCCGAGGACTAAGAGTTTGGTCCCTGCTAACCCAACAATGCCATGCTAGGAGTTTGATGTGGGTGACCTGGGCAGGCTGGCAAGTCATGCCAGGAGGCCAAGAACACCTGGCATTATTAAGGTCACAGTCTGTGTGACGTACCCAGCGGGGCCAGAAAATGGATCCCATATCCACCCAGGAAGAGGTCAGATGGCAGGTAGCACTGTCCACTAGCCACTGCTGGAGGTGGTCAATGAAAGATTGGCTCAGGTTGAGAGGGTTGCTTCCTTTAGAAGATAAAAGCCCAGAAAGATCTAATCCCTTTGCTTCTTGCAGGAGTTTCTTCCGAAATCGAGTTGTACGTTCAGCCAGGTTCAGGCTCAGGCTGCCCAACTCATTTAGGCTGGTGTTGCGACCTCGTGGATCTTCAAGAGACATCCAGAAGGGATCGTAGGAAGTTCCTAACATTTTCATCAGGCGGGTGGTACGCAGGCGCTTAGGTTTGGGTAGGTAATGATGGTAGTCATCAGGGGAGAGAGAGAGGCTGTAGGGCTTTGCTTGAGCACCCAGCTTACTCCGGATGAGATGCATGTCAGGATTGGATTGAGCCATCTTGCTGGTCTGATCATGAAGTGGAGGAGACCCACTTGGAGAGAACTTCGCTCCTTGAGAGAGGGGAATTGTTTCAGCATAGTGAGATCTCTGGCACCAGCTCTCCTTCATCCTGAATACCAACAGCATGCTGACTAAGAATGCTCTGACATCCATGACTGCCACTGTTCCCTCAAGATGTATGTCTCTCTTAACTGTAGAAAGCTTGACCCTGTGGGCTGCTTCTCTCCACCCCTTTTTGTTATCTTCAGAGCCCTTTGGCCGCGAGTGTGTTAGCTTCCCTTTCCCCTAGTTACATGCTTAGATATCAGACAAAACTGCCATTGTCAATGACATAAAGAAACAGAAAGGGGGAAATCACCCACCTTATTAACCAAGTGGGCATGAGGGGTGCCATATGAATTTATTTATTCATTTCATTTCATTTCAATCTTGCCTTCCCTTTCAGTTACTTCAGTTCAAGATGATTCTCTTCTTTCTTTACAACAACCATGTAAGGTATGTCAGGTTCAGCTGGAGAAAAAGCAGTTCAAGGATCATCCAGTGATCTCATGGCTCAGCAGGGACTTGAACCTATATCTCCTAGGTCTCAGTTCAGCAGTCTAGTCACTATACCCACGCTGGTTTTCTGCACTTTTAATGGTGTGCTATTGTCCATAATGGGTGCATCAAATCTTGATTGGTTTAGTGATAGCATATACCATGTTGAAGAAACTTGTCAGAGATGTGCTATTGGAAGACAATGTCTGATTCTGGGCCTTCAGTTGACACCATCCATGATACAGTGACAGCATAGTCTGATATGGGAATTCAAACAGATTACCTATAACAACAGCAGCAGTAACAACAGAAACAACCTTCATAAAAGTGAACTGCCTGCCCACAGTGGATGTTTCTGTACATATCAGAAGTCTGGCTAATCTGAAAGAGATATAAGAAATGGCGAGCTCTTTACTTAGCAAGGCACAGTGACAAGGCCACATACTTCAACATGCATTGGTTTCCATAGCAGCAAAGCATTTGCGTTCAACTAGAGCCTCTGGCTCCTTTTGTTTCTTCCTACTGCATAAAGTTTAACTGTGTGTGAGAGACCCATGGAGAGGTATTGTTGTCACATCTGACAACAAAACATTCAAATCTAGGGGAGCCATTGTACATAATGTACCAGTCTTATCATTAGGTACATTCTGAGGCGGCTATCTCAGGTGGCAGGCCTTGGTGGGCAGTAGCATCTCCTGGCTGTTTCTCCTAAGCTTCCCAACTACTCTCACATCTTAGGACAGAGATGCATGTGCCACAGGACTGGTCCCACCGTTCTCAGCCAGCTTGCCACCACCATATTTGGTGAGCATCCTGATTTTATTGCCAGTGTTGAAATAAAGTTCATCAGCCAATCCAGCTGGTTTCTGTAAGAGAATCAAGATGGAATCAAGGGGTAGTAGTAGCTTGTCTTATGCTTCAGGCAGCAAAAAAAGTCTTGAATGAGTCCTGCTAACCGGTCACATGTAAAGGTCAGAGGTTTGAGGTGGCCATGGAGTTTGCAACAGTTGCTTTTTTGGAGAGGGGGACAACTCCCAGAAACACCAGGGCAGCATGGCCAGTAAACATGCTGGAATTCTGCAATTTGGCTTCCAAGAAAATAGATTTCCCAAACTCTGGGAGGTCATTGCTCAGTTGTGGTAGATTTGTCCTCTGCAATTTTGATACAGTTCAAAAATCTCATTTCAAAAACAACTTCTTTTTCCTTCTCTCTTATCCTTTTGTAAGCACCATACTGACAAAATCAGAACTGATTGTAAGATAACAACTCTGCATCCATAGGATTGAAAAAACACAGTCGTTCACACAACTATCATGGAAAATTCTTGGTTTCCCCAGCAGCACAAGATAAGTGCCACTTCACACACTAAACAATATAAACCTGACATTTCCACTGAGAATACAATCAACAAGAGGTTGCAACAGATGTTCCAGTTCCTTGACAAATAATGAAAACAATAATAACTGGAAAGACCCAAGGTTTCCCAATGAAAAAGAAAGACTGGATCTCAAGATGGAGAATAGAGGTTGTCTCCAGATGCTTTTAACTGGCAACTTCCATCATTTCTAGCCAGTGTAGCCAATGGTGAGGAATGCTGGAAGCTGCCAAGATCACCAACATCTGGAGGATCACACAATTCTCATTCTTGATGTAAAAAAAATGGATTTTATTTGCTGAAATACCCAACATGTTTCAATCAGTTAATTATATCATGGCCTCCTTCAAGGACAATCAAAAGAAGAAAAGGACAACTTCACAGTTACAATAACAGTGCATTTATAAAAGATTATGATAAAAGCACGCACATTATATCTGAATGTATGGTCCTTTTGTACCAATAGATTAACAGCACCCATAGTTACCTCTGATGATTGATTTGCACATTTTGTTAAGCAACAAATGATGGATTAGTTGGTGGCAAGAGCAATATAAACACACAGAGATTTTCCCCCTCTTTTTGAGCAATAAATGCTTCCAAAGGTCATAGTGATTCATCTCACAATACAATAACTTAAAAGGACCTTAGAAGTATGTACAAATTAATTCTAAAGAATCAAAAAACTCCTGACTCAAAATTCTTAGAGCCAGGATTCCCAATTTCATCACTTAATCTATTTCTCTTTTCAACAGCATCTTCTTGTTATTTTTTACGGGCTATGGATGGCTCCCTGTTACTGACTTACACAGGCCTGAGTGCAACTTATGCCTGCATAAGTCATTGCTTTGGTCATTGTGGATATCATAATTCTCTACCAACTTTGCACAATTATCAAACGCCCCCAACCCACATTTTAGACGTTGTAGTTCCCCCATGTTCATTTACTGGCCCGTGGAAGGCAGGGAATTGAGAGAAAAGCATCCAGCTGCGTTTGCAGGCACAGTACTGATTAATTCTTTGCCATCCCACTTTTCAGTGGTTTTTAAATTGGCCCTGTTTTTCTCTTCTCTTCCTACTTTCCTCCTTTGTCCTGAGCTTACTTCAATTGCTGCACATTGAGTTCAAAAGTGCAAAAATAGTTTGCATTCATTAATGCAGAAGGGGGAAAAGAAGAGGAGGGAAAAGAATCTAGTGCTTCCCAGTAGGATCAGGCAAAAGCAAATTGCTGCAACGTTTCCTAGCTTGTGTGTTGTTTTCTCATTAATAACTTTAGCCATCTTGGCCACACTTTGATGTTGCTTTGCTTAGCTACCTGTGTCCTTGTTTCCATCTGTGAAATGTTGGAGGGTATGCCTCATCATTGTGTATCCAGCTATAGAATCAGAGTTGGAAGAGACCTCAACAGCCATTGAGTCCAACCCCCTGCCATGCAGGAACACACATTCAAAGTACCTCCAGCAAATGGCCATCCAGCCTCTGTTTATAAAGCTCCAAACAAGGTGACTCCGTGCTCTGAGGCAGCATCTTCCACTGTCAAATGGCTCTAATTGTCAGGAAGTTCTTCTTGATGTTTAGGTGAAATTTCTTTCCTTGCAGTTTGAATCCATTGCTCCATGTCCGAGTCTCTGGAGCAGCAGAAAACATGCTTGCTCCATCTTCAACATGACATCTCTTCAAATATTTAGACTTAGTGATCATGTCACCTCTTAACCTTCTCTTCTCCAGGCTAAATATAACCAGCTCCCTAAGTAGTTCCTCATAGGGCATGGTTTCCAGATCCTTTACCATTTTGGTCCCCCTTCTCTGGACAAGTTCCAGCTTGTCAGTACCCTTCTTGAATTGTGGTGCCCAGAACTGGACATGGAGATCTATCCAAAACAGAATACAGTGGTATTATTACTTCCCTTGATCTCAACACTATACTCCTATTGATTCAGCCTAAAATTGCATTGGGTAGTTTGTCCTCTACTCTCTGCCTGTCCTCTACTCTTTACTGGCCAGTAAATGGCAGTGTTGTGGCAGGGGGACAGCTGCAGCCTAAAGGTGGCTTTTGGCATGGAACTGATAGAAAAGACATGGTGTAATTCCACATGGCAGAACTGTGTGCTACATTTCTTTGATCTGGGATCTTAGTTTGGGCCTGTTGCCCAGGGCATGATTTTTTTTTTCCAAAACAAGTCTATGTTCTATAAAATAGCCAACCACAGAGCCTAATTTCTTAATGTTTCTGAGAGGTTCACCTACATGCCCATTAACTGACATACTGTAGATGTTTTTGCTATATAAAGTTGATTTCAGGGACATCTAATGGATATCATAGAAATAGGGCTGCAAGTAGTAGAACACCATTTTAAGTAAATAAAAACGCATTTTCTACATATTCTCCAGTCTCTCTCTCTCCCCCCCCCCCATTGGGCATTAATAATTTGTTCAGCCCTTTTCTCTGTTAGATAAAATGCTGCTTTTGTATTAGCTGACTGTATAGATATGTTTTATAACTTTTTTTTTTGCTCAGTTTGTTTTTTAACTGCTTTTTGCCATTTAATTTTTTTCTGATTCACTTTCAGTAAAGCTGACTGAGAAAAAATAGCATATAATTAAACCAAACATATACAGTGATAGCACAACACTCATTTTCGGAGAGCGAGGGGTTGCCAGACTGCAAAATGAAAAGGGTTCCCGTACCTGTAATGGTTGTGTAGAAGAGAAATTTTCAGCAGGTGTTGCTTGTCATGCAGCCAAATAACAACACCTGCTGAAATGCCTTATTCTGTTGTGGCTGTGTCCCTTCAAGTTGGTTCCACCTTATGGTGACCCTATCACAGGGTTTTCTCAGCAAGATTTGTTCGGAGGGGTTTTTCCTTTGTCTTCCTCGGAGGCTGAGAGAGCGTTACTTGCCCAAAGTCACCCAGTAGGTTTTCATGACTGAGCGGGGATTCAAACCATGGTTTCCAGAGTTACAGTCCAACACTCAGACAACAACATCATGTTGGCTTTCCTTATTCCTTATTAAAGATACAGGAAACGTCTCTAATTTTCACCCTGATAACCCTAGGCTGCTCATATTTATGGTTCCACAATAGCTCCATCCACACACAGGAGGGAGGTAACAACAGCTTTTGAGGAATCTTAAGATTTGCAGAAGGACAAAAAATGTGGGTGAGAGGGAAACTGACCTAAAAGAAAGGGAAAAAACACAAAATATGATGAAGCTAAAAATACCACATGTGAAGCAGGTGAGCAGTCAAGGGAAAACCACCCTAACCATATCACTCTAACCATTTGGGTTTCCATGCAGTGATATTGCTACTCACTGGAAAAATAGTGAAAATGTCTATGGAGCTTCACATTGGCTCAGCTACTCAGATGATAAAGTTCACTTTGCAGTATTCAGTTCAGATGACTTCCTATCACTCAAGGAAGCTGTAGAATCCAATGGGTCCTATGGTACACCAACTCTGTGAAAGAAATTGAGGGAGATGATAATGAAATTGAGAGAAAAATTGAGGGAGATGATCAGCTAATACCCTAATGGCACCACATCCTGTCTGATCTTGGAACGTAAGCCAGGTCAGCCCTGGTTAGTACTTGGATGGAAGGCCACCAATGAATTCCAGGTGCTGTAGGCTCTATTTCAGATGAAGGAAGTGGCGAAACTGCCTCTGAGTATGCCTTACCTAAGAATTTGTCTCACACCGCCTGCGTGACCACAAGTGGCAGGGGGGGGGATACCTTTGCTGCCCTCCCACGAAGAAGGGACCATGCAATCACTGTGCAACAAGGGTCACACAGTGGAATGGGGAGGGGGCAGGGTTTGCAGAACCCCTTTTAGGGCGGCGGCACCCCTTACTCGGACTCTTTGTTTGCTGGCAATCCACCCTCCCACCCTATGGTTTCAGTGTAAGATTGCTGGTCACTTTGGGGCCGGGTAGGAATTTTTCCCCCTTTGGGGGGGCGTTTCGCCTACCCTACACTGCACCAAGGGATTGGACAATTGGCTTTACAAGGTGGTGTCTCTACTAGGTATTAAATAGGTCTCCACAGCCACACTTGTCTTTATGCATGGTTGGTAGGGGGGGTCTAAGGGTTTTGATGAGTACCTATGGCACCCTTTGGTGTAGGATAAATGCTGTCCTTGAGGCGGGCCCGGGACTTGCCCCTACCGTCATGGCGGGGGGGGGTTGCGGTTTGTGGGCTCGCCTTCCAGAAAAGGGCTGGCCAAAGTTTTAATCCAGCCTCATGAGTTGGCTTTGGGGCCCGGTACCTTGCTCAATGAGGGCTAGGGAAGAGGTCTGGAGCTGACCCTTGCCTTAGCCTACCCATGCTGTTGACCCCCCTTCTCAGGTCATAAGTTCAAGTTCATGGTCAAGGTTAAATTCAAGCCCAAGTTCAAGGTAAAGTTCACTTCCAGCTTTTTGTTAATTAGGCATACATTAATAAATTGCCCTAGTTCAACCCAAGCCCTGTGTGTGGTCTCTTCATTTCGTGGGTTGGGCAGCAAAACCCTATGAAATTCATGAGGCTGCTGTAAGTTGACAGGCGACTTGAAGACACGGACAATAACATACTAGCTCTACATTATCTAGATCCAGAGCTACTTCCTTGGATTGGATTCTTCTATCTAATTACCTGCTGTCATGGAATTTGCAATGTAGTGGCTGCTGAAATTTGGCAGCAATGACATTTTAGCAAATGTAGCTTGTCGCACAACCAGGTAGCAAGCAACATCTGCTGCAATTCTCTCTTCTACACAAGCATTAAAGGTACAAGAATCTTCTCCAGTGTTCACTCTAGTGCAGCCTCCTAGAGCCTTCCAAAACTGTGAGGCAGAAAGACCATTTCCCTTCCCGGAAGTTAATCTGCTGCTTGGTTTTAATGCTTTTTCCTCCATAGGAGCTTTCCCAGTGCTGGATCCAGATCCAAGTTGCCCTGAGCAACTTGAAGCAGCAAAATCAGCAGTGCATTCAACCATCGTTGCTTTAGCGGATCTGCCAGCTGCCCCGCCCTTCCCTGACATAGACAGATAAAGAATGTCAGTGTGAGGCTATGACTGAGAGAAAGAGTATGCTAGCAATCAAGCCAAAAATAAGAAAATTAACTGCAGCCTTGTAGCCACAGTGTGGTGAATTTTGACCCACCCAAACCAGTGATTTGCTATCATGTAAACCTTGATGCAGTCACAGATTTGCTGATCAAATCTGTATTGGCAAACCAGACTTACTGCCGAGAATATGAGGCAACAGAAGATCTAGAACAAGCAGGGGAACCAATTGCAGCTCTTCACGGGGCTTGTGGTGAAGTTCTGCATCCCTGAGATCATCAGGTGACTGCATGGACAGCTAAGAAGTGTCAAAACGAAACAAAACCCCAAAATGGCAGGACATCTATTTCAAAACCTCAAAGACCCCTCCCTAAACTGCAAACCCCAGGATTCCATAAGATGTTGAAAGTGGAATAATAGCACTATAACAATCTACTGCGGAAATGGCCTATGTATCACACCAGCCTGTCATCTTGCACCAGTCACATTGTTTAAGTAAAAGGAAACTTGCTGGTATGGAAACAATCATTTATATACCTTCTCAGCAAAGACATTACAGTGCCACTCTGCTGAGGCACATTCCTGCAGTCTTCAATGCTGCCTTACTGGCCCCACCTTCCTACCTACATTTGCCCTAAGTAGTGCAAGCATGCTGTTTCATTTTCTTCCCCCCCTCTTCAATTGCACAGTTAAACCGTTTCAATTCTCCTTGTAAGATTAGTTATGCTTGCTATTTCCTTTGCTGCCACCATTTTGTTCTTGTGACCTCCCTGGAATATCAGAACCACAGCCGAATGAAACATTCGCACCAGAAGCAACAGCTGAACAGCAGTGAAACTGGGGCTATTCATGGGTTTTTCCTGCACTATTACAGTTTAGAAATTTAACAAGTTAGGGGCAGCAAATGAATGAATGATTTCCAACCTCTGATTGTAGTGATGGGAAACTTCAGAAAAAGGGCAGTTTGCATCTTTCCATATTCAAAATCCAGATTTTGCAAATAACTCCAAACTCTCTTTCACCTACTCTTCTAGCAACTTCTTGTTTAGAAAACCTAGAGGCAGATTTCATTAAACTGCATGAGTTAATGTTCTCCCACTGTGCCTTTCTGTGGATTTTGAACGACAACTCCCAGCATTCCTGACTATTGCCAATGCTGGCTGGGACTGATGGGAATTGAAGTCTGGAGACTACCAGGTTGGGCACTGCCAATCTGCTGTAAATATAACGTCAATGATGTAAGATTAACTGTCATGATGGTGTAAGAGTAACTATCGCAGGGGTATACAAGTAATTATATTATTAGAATCCTTTGAATGTGGCTCTTCGAGACTCTATACTTTCATTTAAAAGCCAGGAAAACCTTGAAAACAAGATATCAAAGAGCACCTGTCAGTGAAGGCTGGATGTAAGTTAAGGCCATATCTGCACTACATTGTTACAGTGATATTATTCCACTTTCAACATCCTGGGGTTTGTAGTTTACTGAAGCCAAAGAGCTCTCTGGCTGAGAATTCTAAATGCCTCTCCCTAAACTGCAAACCCCAGGATTCCATAGGACGTTGAAAGTGGAATAATAGTATTATAACAGTGTAGAGTAGACATGGCCTAAGTAAAGAGACAGCTGATATTGGGTTGCATCCAGACTTATTTAGTGTAGACCCACTGAAATCAATAGAACTTTATAAATTTCAATGAATATAACTAAGGCTTGCTCCAACTTACCGGTCTGATGCAGTGTAGCAGTTCTTTACATCCAAAAGGGATAAGCTGCCTGCGAGTTTTCATTGGGTGGAATTTCTTTTAGCACATTTCCCCTTAAGGAATAAGAAGAATAAAACAGATGTGCATGCTAATGTGAGTGAGTAGCTGTGCACAGTGGTTTTTAAGCAACCAGCCCATGAATTTCACAACACAGTAGAGCGCAATACTGTATTCCTAAGAGAAGACAGAATCCAGGATCTAAGGCTGACTGGAAGCTACACACCTCAGTGCCTTCCTCTTTATCCTGTCTGTGTGGGCTAGTGTTGCCAGGTTTCGAAACAGCAATGAGAGATGGTCAAAATTCATGACTATTTGATACTATTTGGTATTTGGTACTATTTGGCCACTATTTGGTAGTTTCTATTCTACCAAAATGCCAAGTATTGATTTCAGCTAACTTAGTCACATATTTGTTTGCAAAATAAACATATTGTCCATATTACATGATGGGGGGGATTGGTATTTTGTTCGTTCTACACCAAAGGAAAAGCTTTCTAGCCCCCAAATAGGGAGCCTGTTTTATACTTAAGGGACACCTGCCATTTCTATAAGGGACAAATTTTCCAGCCCTCAAAAAAGAGACATCCTTATAATAAGGTACATGTGACAACCCTAATGTGGACTTAATGTGGCAAGCAAATGTTACTTTTTTTGAACAACAGCTCCCAGAATCTTCAAGCCAGCATGGCTAATGGCTCTGCTAGTTGGGGGATTCTGGGAGTTGTGGGCCAAAAAAAGTAAGTTTACTAAGTGCTGGAGGCCTTTGACTTCATGATTGCTTTGTGTACCTCAAGTGTGAAAATTGTTTTCAGGACTGAGCTTTGAGCACATGTTTGTTTATTTATAACAGTAGTAGAAAAAAGCAGGTAGATCTGAATGTACTGGAGGATCTCTGGAGTTTTTGCTGTTGACTTTAAACAATAGCAGGAAAAAAAATCAACACAGAACAAAACAAAACAGAAAAAAGGTGAAAGATTTATATGATCTGAAGAGAAACCAGAGTATTGTAAATTGCTATGTTGAGATGGCAAAAACTTGGGATAACCAGGAGTCGATTTTTCTGTGGAAGGACTTTGCAGTCTGTTAATTCCTGTTATTTAAAATATGTCACTTGCTTGAAATTCGTTTGTTCTGAGCATTGCTGGGACAGTTGTTCTTTTTGGAACCACATCTCATAGAATTCCCATTAGCTATGCTGGAGGGGGTCTTCTGGAAATTGGACCCCAAAAAATAACTTTTCAAAGCTCTGGATCTAAATGGCATGAGGCACCACAGTCTACAGACAGGAAAAATGAGGGTACCCTTCAGATAACTCAAAGATGAAGGAGAGAAAGGTATGCTGAGCAGCTTCCCATGTGCACTAATAGGGCTTCACAGTAGTTACTTTTGCATAGCTCATTCATGCCCATCAGTTTGTCGAACACTAACTGGCTAGTTATGATTACTAATTTATTGTGAAAGATCCTCACTATTTCTTCAGTGTAGGTGTCTGTTGTGGAGACATCATATTTTCCTAGCATTCATGTTGCAATTTTGTATCATGGGTAAAATGTGATCCTTTTACTAGGTAGGAGATCTACTGCTGTTTAATTTGATATATTAGAATGTGCCCTGTCTTACCTGATCTTTTTTAAACTAAATTCTCCAGTGTCGGCGAGTTAATCTGAGAACCTCCTGTATGGAAGACACTATGTTTTACAAACAGGTAAAATCTCCAGAACATAATACCAGGGATTCTGAAACTGGTTTCTCTACATCAGTGAGTAAAATGTGTGGTTTTCCAGATGCTGGTGGAATGAAACTCCCAGTGACCCTAGCCAACATAGCTGATAGAACAGAATGCTGGGAGTTATAGTCTCATCACATTTGGGAGGCACATATTGTCCACCTCTGTGTCTTGCGAATCCCTCAGGAATGAACCACCAGAATTAAACACGTATCCGCACAACTGTGTTGTTGTGTGCCTTCAATTATTTCTGATTTGTATGAACCCTAAAGCAAACCTTTTATGGGGTTTTCTTGGCAAGATTTGTTCAGAAGGGGTTTTCCTTTGCCTTCCTCTGAAGCAGAGAGAGTGTGACCTGCCCAGTGAGTTTCTAGGGCTGTGTAGGGCTTCAGATCCTGGTCTCCAGCATCATAGTCCAATGCTCAAATTGCTACCCCACTCTTGTTCCCATAATCAGGCATGTATTGGGAAACTCTTGCAATGCCTATGGCAATGCCAAATCCATAATGCCAAGACCATCTTCACTGTCCTGTGTAGGATCTGGCCTTTTAGCACACACCAAGAAGAATGGCAAGGAATCTCATTCTCAGTTTTGAATAACAAAGTGGGCAATTTGGGCGATCCAGACTCAAGTCCCATGCAGTCATGAAACCCACTGGATGATGTAGGGCCAGTCAACTTCTCTCACCTTTACCTACCTCATAGGGCTGCTGTGAAACTGTAATGAAGAAGAACAGAGCAACTCCTCAAGCTCACTGGAGAAGAAATACAGCATATGAGTGTAGTCAACACTTTTATACTGAAAACTCTCTGTGTGCCAGGTGGTCACAGATCTGGCAGTGGGGAGGCACAACATGCTGCTTTCCTTTTGGCCATCAAATTGTTCTGCTGCTATATTCTTTTGTTAGAGCTCAGAAAATGATCGTGCTGCTTAGAAGTGAATGGTAAAATACGTTCTACTCTCTCAGGAGGGGGCTAGCTGATTAAATATGTATATTTCCATTCTGCATTCCTAAGGATCCCTGCAGAACAGTGTTTTCAGTAGAAGATCAGAGGGCTACAAAATTGGACAGATGATAGATAGATAGATAGATAGATAGATAGATAGATAGATAGATAGACAGATAGATCGATCTGTTTAAACAGATCTTGCCATAGCAGGGTTAACACCCAACCTCAAGGAAAAAAAGAAAAAGAAAAGATCAATGGGCTTGGCACTGTAAGAGCAGGAGAGGGGGAGCAGAGATCTAGAGAGAGACATCAAGGGAGGAGAGAGAGAAGGAAAAAGCAGATGTAGGCTGAGGGAGTCGAGATGGAGAGATGCAGTGAGAGAAGTAGCTAGAGGAAATGAGGCAGAGGTGCAGCAGAGGTCTGTGCGGCACAACTTGCAGAGTTCCTCCTACTTTCTTTCCCCTTGGCACTGGAGACAAACCAGGGCAAGGGGGCTTCTCCATGTTGCCCAGTCACTGCTGCTGGATGGTGAAGGAGACCTGAAGGAGGCCAGGAAGCACCCTGCCCATCTCTTCCCTACCAAGTGAGTAGCATTGCCATTCATGGAGGTTTGTGTGCAGGAGGGCAAAGAATGAACTGCAATGAAGATGAGAGAAGGGGACGTTTTGCACAGTGACCTCAAAGGAGTTTAGCAAGAGAAGAGAGAGGGGTAAGGGGGTCAGAAGTCCTTCTTAGAGTTCCCACATTCAGTAGGTGAATCTCCTGCTTCCTTTGGACCTGTGTGCAGAAGGGAGATGTTCAGCAGCTGCATCTTCTCTTACAACAGTGCTATATTCATGGGAGGTAGGGAGGGGGAAACAGCCCCCATTTGAGGCAGGCAGGACTATGAAGCAAGAGGCATGCTATCTTCAAATGCGGAAACAGCTGGGATTTCTGAGAGGGACAATTAAGACATGCCTACCCCACTCATTTGAAGACAGCAGAAGCAGGGGTGATGCTGGAAGCTCAGAACCCACCCAAGAAGCTGAAGCAGATAGACTGGAGAACAAGGGTGTAAAGCTGCACTTTTTACAACAGAGTGAGTACAAAGTCAGAGCCTGAGCATCTTCTGAAAGCAAAGCTCTGCACAGGCAGTGAGCAAACCTTGAATGGCCAGGGATATGTGAGGGTCCCTTTCCAAGAGAGGAAAGGTAGTCATCCTAAAATCACTGAAATCAATTGATATCAAGAAAATGTAAAAATCCATTAAAATCAATGTTAAAACCTATTGCAAATAGGAAGGAAGGAAGGAAGGAAGGAAGGAAGGAAGGAAGGAAGGAAGGAAGATAGATAGATAGATAGATAGATAGATAGATAGATAGATAGATAGATAGATAGATAGATAGATCGATCGATCAACCAGCCAGCCAGCCAGCCAGCCAGCCATTAGGTTGCATTGCTGCAGAAGAGACTTTTGACTTTGCATTTCCCTTCTTTATTAATGTAGTTTGTTTCTGATATGTCCAATGTTTTAGTCATACCTGTTTTACCTGATGTTGTTAGCTCCCTTGAGCTCAGAGAGGGTGAGGAGAATAGCAGCATACAAATCTTGTACATAAGTATATACATCCCTTTAATAGATCAATTGAAAGGTCATCAATAAATGTATGCCTTGAATTTAGACTCTCCACATCTCTTCACCAAGCAAGATGTTGCAGAAAGCAGTGCAGGGAAGGGTAGTTCATGCAAATATGATGGCTTTAACATCACATCTTTTCCCCTTCCTCTTCTCCCCACTTTTTGTAACCTCTTGCCTGATGAAGAGATCTGGAGGTCTCAAAAGCTGGCACTCCTTTCTGTACCTTTTTGTTTGGCCTGATAAAGGTATTAGACTAATAAGGATTTGGGAAATGTTTTAATAATGTGTTATTTTATAGCTATATTTCAGCCCATGTTGTATAAGCTCTCTTATATGAAGATACTTTTATGATATTGCCCTCTGTAGAGGCTGTTATCTGCTGTTGGCTGCTCATAGCCAACAGTATATAACATGACTCTAAATAAAGAATAATATTGCAGAGAGAACTAGCTCCTTATGAGATTGTGAGAGCACTACAGAAGAAAATGAGACAGAAAAAAGAGCACACTTCAAGAGGATTACAAGAAGACCTGAAACACAGATTTTTTTTTTCCACTCACCAATAGGTGTGGAAAGGCAAAGGACAAAAACAATTCTCACTTAAAATACCAGTAATCTTTTTTCCCATTTCTCCTTCTTCCCCAAGTCACTCTGATTTCATAGATGCTTTTGACATTTTAGGTAGATGCTGCAAGTCTGCCCACTGTGGTGTATAGGGTTGCCATATCTCAAGGCCTGGCCCTGAGTGTCAAGCTCTCATGACAGGAGACACAGGTGCAAATTCTCCAGTTCTGGGGGGCTCACTTTCAGGCAAAAGGAAAGGTGTGGTGCAAATCTCCAGCTCATCTAGAAGAGTGGCAGCTTCCTACAGGATTAATTTGTTACTACAAATTGAGCCCCCTGCTGCCACAGTGAGAGTCTATATATATTTACTTAAGTTAGATTCCTCCTTTCCTCTCAGATGGTGTGGCATGAAGGCTCACCTTCCACTCTGCTCTGCATCCACCTTCTGGCTAGCAGCAAGTAGGCTAGATTTATCCCTTCTCCCTAAGTAGGGGAGAAGGAATAATCCCATCATATCACCTTGATCTGGAAACTGTCCCGTTAGATAAGATTTCTCTGTTAAATTTCCAAACAGGAAAATATGTTGTCTCTCCCAGTCTCTCTCTGTGTGTCTATCTGAATGACAACTTGTGAGCAAGTGTGGTTGATACTTAATGCAGGATGCTTAATGACATCACAAGGGCCCATACCTAGGTGGACCCCCAAAAAATCAGGGCTGCAATAATCCTGAACTGACAACCCTATCAGTATCAGTTCTGCAATTCAATACCTCTCTCAAACAACTTTTAATTCTTAAAGTCATTGTCTGTAGCTGTTGATAAGGCAAGGTAGCCAGATACAGAAGATGGAGTTGTTGTGCCTTGAATGTTGGTGTAACAAAAAGAAATCCATCAGGTTCAGCTTTCTAACTAAACAAGGAAAGCATTTTTTTTTTAAACAAATTGTTTGTTGTGCCAGGATCTATGCCAGAGAGAGAGACAAAAAAATGCACAGTTTGGAAAACTCACTTTTTGGACAACAACATTCAGATCAGGGGACTCTGGGAGTTGTTCTCTAAAAACTAACTTGTCCAATCTCAGTGGGGAGAAATTTTCATAAACACTTAGCTACTCCATTGTGCCATTAATTAATCAGCCAAACCATAAATGCAATTTTTCCATCAACACTCTTCCATTAAGCATTGTTCCCTCCTCATGGCCTCTTGCTGGCAATTTGGTCTACCACTGAGTCCTGACAAAGAAAAGTGGGAAAATTCTAATTCACCAGAACAAGCAAGAGGTTTAAGAGCTTTTGGAATGTAATGAAGTAAAGAGGGTTAAGTGGTGCCTGGCAGGGACACACTCCAGAAGGGACCAAAGCCAGGGGGTTGAGTCTTGTGGCTGCTAAAGAGAAAGGGGTCTTGAACCCAGACACCCAGAGTGACCTGGAGCTAATCCAGTCTCATGTTGTTGTAATCTGAACCACTTGCATCACAGAGTAGGAAAGAGCTTTACTTCTCCTGATGTCACTTCTACATTAATTTACACAATAACAATAGCTAATAAATGTCACCATTGATTCTATGGAAAGAGGTTACAAGGGCACCAGACAAAGATACCCAGGACAAATTTACATCTATATTGATTAGTTGATCAAAGCTGCCCTTTGCCCAGGTTGCCATGTTTCTTCTGCACTGCTGCTCTTCTGCATTTAGTAGCAGTATCTATGAGGACATTTTTGGCTGATGATGCCTTTCCTACTACCTGTACCATGGCTTATAAAAGTCTTCACCTGCTTAATGACTGAGTCTGCCACCTGGCAAAGGAACCAAGCCAGTAAAAACAAAAGTGTCCAGTCTCTTGGGCAGTGGTGGGGTGACATGTAACCTTGTTCATTCCCCTCTTCTAACCATGTTCATTACATTCATTGTGCCATTCTATGTATGGAACGCCCTCCCTAAATAGGTATGATTGGTGCCAATCTTCTTGTCTTAGAAGTACCAGATAAACACTTTTAAAAACAAATAACCCAGGTATTTAACAATATGTGGGAGTGGGTTGAACATGTCTAACTCTCTGACTTTCAGTTGCATTATCTTTCTTTCTTTGGATGAACAATAATCAAATGCAAAGAAGAACATCAGCTTTATTTGGCAAAACAGCATGCAGAACACCAAATGAGTATAGCATAAACAATATCAGCTTAATTATCAGCCTGGATCCTATTGTTTATTCCCAACTAAAGTAGACTTACTAGATCAATTGTTATACAGTACACTGAGTCAAGGTGTAGACAAACTCCATTGATTCAATTGGTTTACTCTAGTCAGGACTAAAGAGTTCATGCAAACAGGAACATTTCTTTATATCTCTTGTTGTCTAGATAGCTCTCATGAAATCAGTAAAAGTGTGACAAACATTAGAAAGACAATGTCTTTGTCAAACAGACATAATTCTAATAGTTTAATCTACCTGTACAACACTCCAGAGTTTACAGCTTTCCAAGTGAGGATAAATTACTGATTCAGATTCTCCTCAACCCATATCCCAGTGGCAGTTAAAAGACACGCAGTCATTTCTTTAGGCACAGAATCATTGTGTTTATCTCTGTATTTTTCTTTGCTCATAGCTCTGTATTATTGCTGTTTTGTTTTTGTGTGGCCTTGTCATCTTATTATTTATTTATCTGATGTTCATGTCTTTCTTTGCCCGACATAGGACTCAAGGAAACTTTGGTAAAATAAAAAACTAGAACCTCTAGATGTATATTTCTAGATTTATGTAGTGCCACCAACATACATGGCATACAAACAATGAATGGCTTGCAAAGGCAAGGGCAGCACAATTATTTGAACCATATCACTGGTTCCTTTTGGCCCTGTTCAATTCATTAAAACCTCAGGAATTGCCTTCTTGATTTTGATATCAGTTCGGAATCTTCTTGGCACAACATCTTCTAACAGGCAAGTTGGTCATAGTGGAATCCCCCATTATTTTTCAATGAATTCCCGAAAGTCAAGAGTTGTGTCAAATTCAGACCAGATGTGCAGGCAAGAACTGGCTTCTGGACATTCAGTTCTCAGCAGTCTGCTTCTAGATGTCCAGAATATAACCAATCCTGGATGGTGTTATAATGGTCTTTTGTTCAGGTGGAGTGGCAGAAACTGGTTCTGTTTTTTAAATCAGGAGTTAAAGTTATACTTCCAACTTGCTTGCTAGGACTTTGGCTGATGAACATGGATTTGGGTTCAAAGACATCATATCCATTCAGCCATACATACATATAGCACTGCCAGTGTGCATCACTGTTTAGAGAATACACAAAATTGGGGAAAACTTGGAAACACTGTTTTTTTGGACTACACCTCCCAGAATCCCCCAGCCAGTATGGCCACCATGCTAGCCAAGAGATTCTGGGACCTGTAGTCTGCTCACCCTTGAGATATCCTTGCCCCAACAAACTTACAAACTAAATTTCAGCACAGGGAAAACAAATAGAAAAGAAAGGAAATAGAAGTAGAGGTACACGCCTAAGCAGTATGTGGTTGCTTCATTTGATTATGTTTTGGCCTCGCTACAAGCTGTTAACAGTTAGGACGTGGGAACAGGGCTTGTGCCAAAAGGCTTAATGGAAAAGGTCACTTTTGAACAGGGATTGATTGAATTAAGGAGGATGGCATGGCACAGGAGTTCTTTTGGGAGACAGTTCAAAGCACATAAAGCAGTGAAAGTGTTCAGTCTATTGAGTAAATAGACCTATGGACAGAGGAGTGAAGAACACAGTTGTTGTCCTTGTTGGTTGATTCATTTCTGTCCTGCCTCTTTCCTAGCACTAGGACTCAATGCAGTTAAAAGTTAAAAGCACTTACAAAGACGGAAGTAAAACATACTAGAAGTTATTACCTACCGTCCAGCATTTCACAGCTGAAAACCAGGACATGTGTAGCTAAGGCCCTTTCCGTACGTGGCGAGGGAAACACTCCCTGCCGCTACTCACCAGCTTTTTGGTGGGTCCGTTTGGGTCCATTGGGACGAGGAGCAGTGCGAGCTTGTCGCTCCGCACTGCTCCGGCGTCCAAAATGGCAGCTTCCGGTTGGGGGAGGCTCTTCACCAACCGGAGAAGCTCGCCAGCCAAAAGCCCGCCCCCGGCAGATCTGCAGGCATGCACTAGTGCGCACCTGCAAATCTGCACTGGAGCGCAGGGACAGAGTGACATGAGGTTGCACACTCCATACTTTTTAAAAACCTCTTAAAAGAGGTTTTTAAAAAGCACGCTGCGTGACCAGTTCTGGTCGCTCTGGAGCGGACTGAGGTGTGGAACTACAAAAAGTAGTCCGCCCCAGTCCACTCCACGGTGCAGAAGACCTCCACTGGAGGTCGCTCTGCACCGTTTTAATAGGCCCGAGCGGAAAGGGCCTAAGCAGAATGTGGTCAAAATGACAGAAGTTATTAATGAGGAATAACACACAAACTGGGGGAGGCTGTAGCAGTTTGCTTTTGCCTGAGTCTACAGGAAAAGGCAAGGTTTCCTCTTTCCTCTTCCGCTGCTGAATTAAATGAGTGTGAATACTTTTCCACACTGAACTCAGTTTGCAACAACAGAGGTAGGCAAAGGACAAAGGGGTAAAGTAGGAGGGAGAAGAGAATCTGGGACAAAAAGCAGTTGAAAAAGTGGGATGATAGAAGATTAACCATGGCTGTCCATGCTAAATTGGGACAGTTGGAGGGCATGTTAGTGTTAAAAAGTAATTATATTATCCATAAGACTGAAGCCATTTAAAATGAATCTGTAAAAAAACAAAGGATAAAAATCAACAGAACAGCATTCCACTAAAAGGCCTTGTAGCAATTTCTTTCAGTGGCTGTTGGAAAAAAATTCAAAGTTTGAGCCCTTTCAGCCTGCTTAGGGAGGGAATTCCAAAGTCTGGGAATAGCCACTGAGAAGGCCCTCTTCCTTGTTCCCACCAACCAGTCTGTAAAGGTGGTGAGACAGAGAGGAGAGTCTCTCCAGATGTTCGTAGGGTTCTAAGAGCTCATAAAGAGAGATACAGTCTTTCAAATAGCCTAGATCAGTGGTTCTTAACCTGCGGTCCATGGACCCTCAGGGGCTGTGATGTCCTCACAGTGGGCTGGCAAAGGCTTGAAGAAATGTTATGAGGTTTTATAGTTAAAATAGGAAAAAATGAATGAAAGGAAAGAAGAAAAGACAGACAAAAAGCAGGAGCCTTTTGACAGTGATAGATATCATTTGTACAAAGTTTCATTGCAGTATCTCAAACGGTTCAAAAGTTACGAAAATAAATGTTTGATAGCATGTGGTGAGAACATGCAAGAGAATGATGCTGAATGACTGAGAGAAGGCATGTGACATTTCTTGATCCTCGTGTTTTAAATCTTGAGTTAAGTCTTTGTGGCCCATAGCAATGAAAGATGTTTAAAGGGGGTCAATGGTAAAGAAAAGGTTAAGAACCACTGGCCTAGATCCAAGCAGGTCATAACCAGCACTTTGAATTGTGCACAGAAACAGACAAACAGCCAGTGAAGCTGTTGTAACCAGGGAGTAACATACTTCCTGCAGGCAGCCTCATTTTACAATCTTGGCTGTGCATGCAGCTCTTTGGGTCAACTGTAGTTTCTCAGGACTCTTCAAAGGCAGCTCCATGTAAAAAGATGCCTGACAACTTCTTTCTTCTTTCTCAACTTCTTTCTCTTAGTTAATATTGAAGGCGCTGTAATATCCCTTTGCATACTGATACAAACTAACATGGCTGTGTTTTTGAATTCTACAGCACGGAATGTGTTACATTAATTGAAATGGGATGTAACTAAGGTGTGTTTCACCATGGCCAGTTCAGGCATTTCCAGGAACAGGGACAGCTGGTGCTCTGGCTTTAACTGTGCAGTGGCTTTTCTGAGCACCATACAAACCTGGCTCTCTAGTATGTGGGCTGAATTCAGGCTTACACCCGAACTGTTAACCTGTGTTTTCAGAGGGATAGTAACCTCATCCAGCAGAGGCTGAATCCCTTTTCCCTGAGCTGTTTTTCAGCTAACTAGGAGCACCTCTGTCTTGTCTACATAAAGCTACAAATTGGTTGCCCTCATCCAGTCCATTACTGATGGCAGACACTGGTTTAGCACATAAAAAGCTTCCTTGGAATCAGGCAGAAAGGAAAAAAATAGATCTGGATGCCACTAGCATACTTGCTGGATATAATGTCTGGACAACCTCTCCCAGTGGTTTCAGGTATATGTTAAATGGTGTGAGAGATAAAAGGAAACCTTGGAGCTCTACAGAGCAAGAATGTTGAGCAAGAATCCTCCAGCCTCACCTTCTGGGTTCACCCTTAGTGAAAAGAATGGAGCCATTGCAATGTCTCCGAATCCCGTCACACTGAAGTGGCACATAAGGATACCATGGTCAATGGTAGCTATTGCTTTGCTAGCTATGTTTTGTTAAGGCGGTAGCACAGTGGCAAATTTTGAAGTATGAATTCCCATTATGACCATCTCCACGGCCACACTCCCAAGAATTGCTCAAAAAGGTAGTTATAGAGCCATATCAGCAGATCATTTCTAGCAGACTGTACAAATCTCTACAAGGAGTAGGTCTTTTGCAAAGCCAATGGTTCTTAATTACCCATTCAAGACCAAGCCATTTCAAAGTACTTTGCAGTACAAGAGAGATAAGTACACAACATTATATTGTTCCTAGGGAAATTTTTTTCCTAACCATTGGCTAGTGTAAGCTCAGAAGGAGTAGGGAATCCTAAGGCTGGTGGCAACATGACACAATAACCCCTACTAATAAAAAAAAAGTCCCAAGGCCCATTGATGCTACACAATTATAGTGGTATGATTCCTCTTTAACTGTCATCAATGAATCCTATGGAATCCTGAGATTTCTATTCTGGGGAGCCACTATATCTCACTGCCTGGGAATTTTAAACACCCTCCTTAAACTACAAATCCCAAGAATTCCATGGAAGTTAACTATTTCTATTTCTGTTGTGGTGTAGGGGTCTGCACATTTGATTACAGCTCTAGAGATAACAGGTTGCATCCCTGGTCAACCATGAAAACCCACTGGGGGACCTCAGGCAAGGCTCAGAGGAAGGCAATGGCAACTCCCTTCTTGCTAATATAAAACCCCACAATAGGGTCATCTTAGAATGGCCATAAATCAGAAATGACTTGAAGGCATACAACAACAACAACAAATTCCATGGCTGTTAAAGTAGAATCCTATAGTGTTATCATGCTATAGTGTGAAGAGCCCCTGAACACTTTAACCCTCTAGATGTTGGTTCTACTACACCACTGTTGGAAGATGAGAACAAGGACCTTGTGCTGGATTTTGGAGCAGACAGATATCAGGTATCAAATGCAGATCATTGAAAAATCTTTTTTTTTTAAATTTGAATCCCCAGAAAAAAACTAACCAGCAAGGCTATGGCTATACCAGCAAGGAAGGATTCTTGGAGCTGTAAGACAAAAAAGTAACCTTTCCAAGTTTTGAGCCAGCCTAAGGCTCTAAGAAGGAATAAATACCTCTTCCATTCCTTCTACTGTAACCCCTAGAATCCCCAGGTCTCAGGGCTGGACCCTCTTCTCAGGGAAAGAGAGAGGAATCTTGGGATGAGAGCACTAACTTGAAAAGAATGTGTGTGTATATATCTTATACTTATGCTTGGTTATTTATTTTAATGGCATAATCTGTGCATTTAAGGTTGATGCTTAATGCATCATGCTTAATGATATCACCAGAGACTGCTCTTTGTAACATCACCAGGGCCCACCTCCTATGAGGTCACAAGGGGTGGACCCTAGATCCCAGGTTTTGGTGCTGAAATCCCAGGGTCTGGGATACTCCCATCCTAGCAACCCGAGTGATTTTTTCCTATTTTGTCAGGCCTTTTCTCTCTGATGGGGAGATGCCAGACAGCTGGAACGCATCTACAGACAGCCTGGAAGCACGAACCGCAGGCATCATTGTGCCAGTGGTCTTCTCCTTCATCTTCCTCGTGGGCACTGTAGGAAATGGTCTGGTACTGGCCGTGCTGCTACGCAATGGGCAGGTGAAATATAACACCACCAACCTCTTCATCCTCAACCTGGCCATGGCAGACCTTTGCTTCATCCTCTTCTGCGTCCCTTTCCAGGCCACCATCTACACCTTGGATGGGTGGCTCTTTGGTGTCTTTGGATGCAAGGCAGTACACTTCTTCATCTACCTCACCATGTATGCCAGCAGTTTTACTCTGGCAGCTGTTTCTGTAGACAGGTAAGTCTTACCCTATAACTGTCCCACTTTGGCAGGGATAGTCCCAAATAATATCGTGTTGTACCATTTTTTTCAACTGCTTTTAAAATGACCCCATTTCTCCCTCCTCCTCCCACTTTCCTCTCTGTCCTCAACTAACTTCAATTGCTATAAACTGAGTTCAAATGCAAAAGCAGTTTGTGCTCAACTCAGCAGGGGAGAAAGAAGAGGAAAGGAAAGCATCAAGAGTCTTTCTTTATCTCCTTTCCTCCCACTTTCCCCCTTTGTCCTGAATTATGTAAATCATTGTAGACTGAGTTCAAAACACAAAAGTAGTTTGTACTTTGTTAATTCAGCAGGAGAGGAGAGGAGATGAGACAAGATGAGACAAGACAAGAGGAAAGGAAAGGAATCCTGGCCTTCCCAGTAGGTTCTGGCAAAAGAAAAATGTTGCAATTTCTCTTAGCTTATGTGTTCTTCCCCATGAGTAACTTTTGTCATCTTGACCACACTTTGATGTTGCTTGGCCACATGTGTCCCAGTTTTCCTCTGTTAAATGTTGGAGAGTATGGTAAGTGGGAGGTTCTCCCCAACCCAACCCCACTCCAGGTGACTATCCTTTTTTTCTTCACTTGATCAAGGGCTAGGTAAAATGTGGAAAATTAGCTTTTTGGACTCCAGCTGATAGGATTTTAGAGCTAGCATCATGTTGGTGAAAATACACAGGCATAAGCTCCCCTGTGGAAGTGGTTGGACAATACAGAATAACTATTTTCAATTTAAGATTATGAAAGTAGAGTTGTGCATGTGGGGCCATGGCACATAGTTGTACATGATGCATCAACGCACAATGCTCATTTAGTTGCACATCACTAGAATGCATTAATGAGGTGGCCTAGTGCAACTAAGGTGTAACTGAGTGTAAAGTTACACTATTCTCCTCAGTGCAGAAGTCCTGGGACTGGCAGGGGGATGATCTTCCCTTGCAAGGATGGTCTTGATGCACAGATGGTCTTTCACCTGTTATTCAGACACCTTCCTCTGCTACCTAGTAGTGTCACCAAGGCAAAACTTTAGGGCAGAGGCTGAGGGCCTCATTCAGCTGAATGACTGAGAGGATCCTCTGTCACAGCAGAATTGACTCACCACATTTTGAATTAATGTGCATCAGCCTTTAAGGAAAAGAGTGCCATTAAAACCAAAGAGAATAAATAGCAAAGAGTACACATTTCTAAAAAAACAGCTAAGAGTTCACTTAGCTCTCTCTTCCCGGACGAAAATCTAGATTATGAAAGTGTTTCCACATGTATCTTGTTGTGTGCCTTCAAGTCATTTCTGACTTAGGGCAGCCCTAAGGCAAATCTATCATGGGGTTTTCAGTGGCTGGAAGTATGTAATACGCTGAAGATCATCTAGTGCAGTGGTTCTCAACCTGGGGGTCGGGACCCCTTTGGGGGTCAAACGACCATTTCACAGGGGTCGCCGCTCCTCAATCCTGCCCCCCTTTTAAAAGAAGGTGGCCTCACAGCCAATGGGAGCAGTGCTTCTGAGACCCCTGCACTGGGAGGAGGGGAGAGGAGGCATGCTGGGTGTTTCCCTGTCTTTCCCTGCCTGGTGGGAAAGCACTGGAGGAGCCTGAGGTGGCCGGAGGTGTGGAGAGCGGGAGGAGAGAGCTGGAGCCTGAATGTTAAGGCGGAGGTGAGGACACCGAGAGGAGAGAGCTGGAGCTGGAGCATTAAGGTGGAGGTGAGGAGAGGAGACCTGCAAACCCCAGGATTCCATAGGATAGTGAAAGTGGAATAATAGCGTTATAACAGTCTAGTGCAGAAATAGCTAGGATGACTTTCTCCTCTCGCTTTTGTTGTGTGTGGACCCTTGGCGCTTGCCACACGCACGTGTTGTGTTCTTCGCCCTGACTGTCTTGCATTCCTCGCTTTTTGTACGTTCAGCGTCCACACTCCCTTTAAGGGAGGGAGGGAGGGAGGGATTGAAACAAAACACGTCTGCTTATGCCGCCACCATCTTTCCTCTCTCCCTGTCCTTTCCTCCCTGCGGCTCATGTAAAATGTGGGCTGCTTTGGCGTTGCCTTTGGGAGTGACTGGCTTTTTGAACTGTGGAAACCCAACATTCAGAACTAGAACTACTGCCTTAATTCTGACATTGATGGACACTTTCTGTGCTTAAAAAAAGGGAGGAGGGTTACCAGTTTTTAGGCATTAGAAGTCTATCCAGAGCAGTGATTTAGGGCAGTGTTTCCAATCTATTTGATGTTGGAAATAACTAACTAACTAAATAATAAATAAATAAATAATAACGAAAGTGATTTTATGGTTGGGGGTCACCACAACATGAGGAACTGTATTAAGGGGTCACGGCATTAGGAAGGTTGAGAACCACTGATCTAGTGGGTTTCCATGGCTGAGTGGGGAATCGAACCTCAGCCTCCAGGGTCATAGACCAATGCTGAAACCACTACACCACATTGGCTTTCTTGCATATGTATCTGCTTAGCTTTAAAAGTGTGTTTTTTCAAAATTAAGATGCCCATGGTGGCTTACATCTTCCAAAACTGATCAAAGCTATAAGTACTGCCAAATGTATGTGGTCTACACATACGGCAGATTGAGATGGTGGAGTTCAGCGGTAATAGAATGGATTGTGTCCCATCAGATTGCAGAATAAATGCAATGTTTAAATACAGCATTAAAACTTCCCTGAAAGTAAAGTCCTAGCATGTCTGACCAAAAAAAAAAATCTAGTGCAGCCTGCTCCCTGTTGTGCTGGTTTCCAGCTTGCAGAAAGTTCCTCCATGTACCATAATATTTTAAAAATGGGATCTCGCAGCTGTCATTGTTCCATGTCAGAATTCTTCACTTCACTTCACCATGTGCATAATCACAGCCTGAGATCTGTCCCAAATCCTCCCCTTTGTCTTCTGTCTATAATTCCATCCTTCACCCATAGCATACTCTACAGAGAGTAGTTCTTGCTTCCATTGCATGCATTTTCACAAATTTTATCATTTTTACTCTTTTCCTATTTCCCCCTGCATTTCACCATAGTAACCACATCCTACCTAGCAACTTCTTCTGTTTCCTCAAGGGGGTTACATGTTAATAAATTCCTGTCAGAACACACATAAGTTAGATTTTTGACATCTCAAGCATATCGAATTCTTAACTCAGTATGCCTTCTGTTGATACTGAAAAGCAGCAAATTCCTGTGGGAATTATGTAAGCAAAGTCCAAATCTGTATAAATTGTTGTTGGATCAAAGCTTGGATCTTTGGGTGGCACATTAACAAAATGTGCCCAGGGACTTCAGGGAGGAACCCAGAAGGGGATTCTCACCTGTATAGCTTTCAGTGTATGATGGGAATAACTAGAATGTTCAACTATTTTGTCTTTGCAAGAGAGAACAAATAATTTGCACAGTTTTCATCGTGCTCAGAAAACAAATATTTCTTTGCAGTTCTCAGCCAGTATTCATACACCACAAAGTCTTTTGGGAAATCATTCTGTGCAAAAATACTTTTTTTTTTGTCATGAGAATTGTGGAGGTTTGTGTAAAAAAGCTGTTTCCAGACAGTTTTAATGCTTTCTGTGTAACGTTACGGTTTTCTACACATGAAATAGTAATCTTGAACCATAAAAAAACACTGCACAACAAAAGTTTTGCATCGAAAACAGCAATCTTGAACAACAAAACCATGGTGCCATTTTTTTGGTGCAGGGTTTCTGATTTTGTGCAACTCTTTTGTGTAAAGTTTTTGTTGTGCAAGATTTTTTTTTCCTATAGAAAACAGTAGTCTTGCACAAAAAATACACACACATGGATGTCTGGAAACAGTAGGTAAAATCCTGCATAAACCACATAGCCATGGTATTGTGGCTAGGATCCATTTCCCAACATGACCCCTGAAACCCATCTTAAAATCCAGTTAGCTGTGCCAAGGGGTAGAGTTCTTCAACCACTGAAGGTTGATTTATCTAGCCCCCTCCTGCCAGTCATTGGTAGTACACCAAGCAAAGACAAGGATCCCTTAGCCATAGGAGGAGTTGCCAGATAATTCTGTCCCTCGGTACATCTGGCTGGATTTTAAGGTGGATTTGGGGGCATTTATGATTGTGGCAATTGTACCATGATTGTAAATGTGAAAAGGAAATACTTACGTTTCCTAGTCTAACTTAACAGCATCACAACTGACTAACAGGATGTTGAATTTTTTTTTTTTTTTGGTGTGTGTGAAGACTCCCACAATTTTCATGCAAAAACCACATTATTTCTGTTCAGAATAATTTCCTAAAACACTTTGGGATGAGTAAACACTAAGTGAAAATTGTACAACATTTTTTCACCATGTATTATACTTCCTTACCGGATTGGGCAAGACCAAAATATTCTCTCCAACACTAGGTTGAATAAAGGGTTGAGAAAACCACAGAGAAGGGAGAAAGGGATACTAATGATGTTTGGCAGAGTCTATATGTATGATGGGCCATGAAGTCTTGTGTTAAAGATATTTTGGTGCATTCCAGGTATTTGGCTATTCGATATCCACTGAAATCCCGGGATCTCCGTACCTCTCGTAATGCAGCTCTTGCCATTTTCATGATTTGGACACTGTCACTGCTTTTTGCAGGGCCATATCTCAGCTACTACCAAATAGTTCACTATCAAAAGGTGCCCATCTGTGTCCCTATTTGGGAGGATCAGCGCCGCAAGATTTTGGACATCCTTACCTTTGTATTTGGCTATGTCCTCCCTGTTTTTGTGGTCAGCCTGGCTTATGCTAGGACCATTAAATTCCTGTGGACTGCTGTCGACCCCATTGAGAGGATCTCTGAATCTCGTAAAGCCAAGCGCAGGGTCACCAAGATGATTGTTGCTGTAGCTATTCTCTTCTGCCTGTGCTGGCTCCCTCACCACCTAGTGATCTTGTGCTTCTGGTTTGGCTATTTTCCCTTCAACCGGGCCACCTATGCCTGTCGCTTGGCTTCTCATTGCCTGTCCTATGCCAATTCTTGCCTCAACCCAATTGTCTATGCTCTTATCTCTAAGCACTTTCGCAAGCGGTTCAAGCAGGTCTTCACCTGCCTTCTTGTCCAAGACAAGAACAGGAAGAAACGAGGTGGAAACAAGGTCCATGTGGCCAACGTCACCAATGGTTTAGTAAACCACACAGCTGGCTTTTATGGAGGGAACACTGAAGTAACCCAGCTACACGAGGAAAATATCAGATGCTATCAGGGCCTGTTACTGAGAGAAGCTGAAGGGGTTCTTCCTGAGGCCTGGCCTCATCAGTTACAAGACACTGCCATCTCTGAACAGAGGGGACTAATGGATGAAGAAGGTTCTGGAACAAATGATAACAACCCAAAGGTGGCTACAACACCAAATGGAGAACTGTAACCTTCCAAATATCTGTTGCAGATTTTATAGATAGATGGACATTCCTATTCAGCATGACAACCATATTTCCAGAGCTGCCCTGCCATTAAGCAGAATAAGGCAAATGCCTCAGGCAGCAGAGACATGGAGGCAACTGCGGCAGCCCATGGGCTGTTCCTCATAGGTCTTCAGATGTTCCTTTTTTGGGAAGTAGAGAACAATGCATGTGATGTGGTCTACCATGAACCTCCCTCCAAAATAGCCTTCTGTCTCAGATGTGGTGGAGGATGCTATCCAATCAGCTCAACCAGCTTTTGTTCATGCAATGGGGAGGGAGTGCCATCTTGTCCTTTGGCTCAGGTACCAAAATGTCCTGCATATGCCCATCTGCATTGGACTACATGCTGATGGAAATAGACTCTTTCCCAATGCACTCAAATGACCCATAATTCCTCAATGAGAATGTCATCCTTTTCCTTACAGAGATGGCTCCAGAAAAAAATAATAATTTAGTGGTTCCTTATAAGTGAAATTTCTAAATGGGGATCACATTGTTGTTATTCTGAGCCTTCAAGTCATGTCTGACTTATGGCGGCCCTAAGGCAAACCTATCACATACTGTTGCCAAAATAAAAGGTGCACCATATATATGCTTGTGAACAGAAGTGGTTGTGGGTGAGTGTGTTGACTTTGCCCCTTTCTGTGGCTCATGTGTACAGTCTGTAGATTGACTCTTTCTGTTCATTTTCTCTCCATTCCATGCTCAGACAGGCTATCTCTTTTGATTTATATTCCCCCTCAATATAGGCAGCAAGTGGTTTCCATGTGAGAGGGGCAGTCAGTCTATTCTGGGTTTTAATCTGAACTTTCAGCAGCTAGCCATGGTTTTGAACCCAATACCCCCTAATAAATTCAGCACTTTGAATAGCTCCATAAAAGTACAGATTGAAACCCAGAATGGATTCATTGCTCCACTAACCTGATGAGAACCATCAGCCATCACTGCTTCTCAAGAGCCTACATTTTTATTCTGTCTAAAGCTTGGCCAGTGCTTTTAACTGTTTTTTAAAAGGCCTTCAACTTTTTGTGTGTGTAAACACTCTAAAAACTGTTCTGAGGGCAGAGTATGCTGAGCTGGTGGCACTATAAAAAATTGCTATTTGCTGAAAAGCAGAAGAAAACAATTGGGGACTCACAATCAAGCGTTGTCATGTTTTTGGAATACTCCCATTATGTAGTTGTGAGGCACTTCAGATTCATGTCTGGACCCAACATTAGGTAATGGAGGGTGGTCCTGAACAAGTATCATTCTTGCCTCCTAAAAGCTTCCCTTACAGTAGAGGAGGAAGGTAGATATCTTCTGGGAGTTGAGGGGGCACACTGGACTCACATGAAGCAACTGCATCTCTGCTGATGGTGCTGCACTGCCAAATATCAGTAGTTCAGCAGTTAAAATGGGTCATAATGTGACTTCAAAAGAAGGTGGGCTGGGGGTATCTGCCTTATTTTTTAATCACATTGCATTTCCAGGAGCATGGCAGCTGAGAAACAAGGTACATGCCACTTGCACACTTTGTTTTAAAGGGAATAAATGGGGGTGGGGGGGATGACAGTGACACAACAGGAAGTTTAGCTGTAGTTGCAGAAGGCAGGGGGCTTCATATCTATCCCTGCCTTGTAGTAAGAGGAGGAGATTTTTTAACTTTCTGGCATACATTCCTTCCCACACACTCATACCACAATTCTTCCAGGATATATATGAATACCTAGCGACTCTAAAAGATTAATTCCTCTCTCCATTTTCCTCCCCCCCAACTGATATGCCTAACATTTTGTGGTTGAATATCCTTTAACATCACATAGATACCAGAATGACAGTGATTTGTAGTTTGGGTGGTACATAGAAATTTCTGCTAGAGAGCTCTAGTGCTCTCCCCTGGACTGCAGCAGAGGTTTCTAAGTATCCCAGCAAACCACAAATCTTGGGATTCCTTAGGACGCAGCTTTTTATGATTATTAAAGTGATCTCAAGCTACTATAACACTACAGTGTAGATACTTTCATGAAAGTGTAGATATTTCATCAACCTCATAGAAATTTTAAAACTTTAAAAATTCTTTTATGAATGAATACATGTGTGCATTCCTAGAGATCCTGTGGGCATGTAGAAATGGTAGTCTTATTTTGGGGCAGCTCTGTTTCACTCTCAAATTGCTAGACACGGGACCTCCCCCCATCAGTGAATGAACATTACCTCCAAGTCCTACCTGAATGAGAAGACCGTGCATGTTCCTAGAACAGGGGTGTAATTCTTCACTAAGTTTCTTCTTGAAGTTAGCACAAGTAATTTCAATAATTCTCTTCCTGCTATAACAATGCAGTTTTTGAAAGCTATTTGCATTTCATGATTTATTCTGTGCAAAATTCACATGTGCAGAAAACAAGATTTTCTGTGCTAGAAACAGCATTTTCTGCATGTAGTACAATATTGCAGTGTAGAAATTCCTGTGCACAAAATGCTGTCTTTGGTGCAGAAAATATTGCTTTCTATGCAAATCAACCATGTCAGAATTTTGTGCAGAATAAAACCCCAATTGCAATATTTTCTGCACAGAAAGCAGGACTTTCTGTGCCAGAATTAATATTTCTGCACTGAAATATAATTTTTCCCATAGGAAATGCTGATTCCTATATAGAAAATCCTGTTTCCTGTACAAAACAACCATGTAAAAATTTTGTGCAAAATAAATCCCAAACTGCGAAGATTCTCATCAGTCCAAGATTCTTCTCATTGGGTTTTCTCAGCACTTGAAACATTTAGTTTTTAAGCCATGTTTCAAATATTTTAAAATATTCTTTCCATCCTAGCCTAGGATGGGAGTGAGCAGACTCAACGTTTGTGAATATTTTGTTTGTTTTGTAAGTCCCTGAAATCTATCAGCTAGAGCTAGCTGGGAAATATGATCTCAGGTGGACAGGAATGCATTAAGACATAATGAACAGAGTATCTTGGAGCACATGCTCAATCCAGGAGGTTATGATCTGAACCAGAACCAATCTCAGAAATTTGCAGAAATCTCCACTATCATTTCCCGTAAAGCATTCTTTTTCAGCAGCCCAAGCTAGGAAGAAAGGCTTCTTGGTTCTTGCTACTTTAAAACAAATAGGAATCAGAAATTAAAATTGCTGCAAATCATGAGAGCTATCAGAAATTTTGATTTGCCTTCTGTCTACTTTTATCTAGAAGGCTCCAGACCAAGGATGGAATACTTTAGCCTTCCAACAATCCTTTATCATTGACCCTGCTGGCCAGGCGTTCTGGGAACTGAAGTCTGAAATATTTGGAGGTTCTCTAGGTCTGCTCTAGCTAATGAAGTATGCTGCTGAGGAAGGATCACTACTGAAACTGTGGACATCTGTGCAGCCAAAAAGATTGTGTGAGAACTAGATATTATATAATGGGAAATAGATTAAATTAATATTCTGTACATTGAACTGAGCCACAGGGATCAGCACATAGGCATACATTTTTATCATCATTACAGCTCCTAGCTAGTTAACATTGATTTAACAATTATATTATGCTGAGTCTTAAACAGAACAGAGAAATTACCCTTGCTGAGTAGGATTGCAACTATACTGGCAGGAAAAGAGGGAGGAAAGCATCAAGTGTTAGAAAAAGTGGAGAAAATGGGATAAAGGAGATAGGTGGAAAAGAAGGAGCAGGTATGGCAAGATGCTTAGGATGAGTCAGAAAAGGCTTTGTGAAAGAAGGCAGTCCTAGGAAGGGTTGGAAGGAGGAAAGAGAAACAGCTTAATGAACAAGGAGGCCATCTGAGAAGAGCTTTAGTAAGTTGGGGGGGGGTTTGGACTACAGCTCCCAGAACCATCAAAGTCATGGGTCATGCTGACAAGGGTGGTTTTTGTGAGAGAGGAGGCAACACTTCCAAAGCTTGGTAATACAGAGAAGCGGAAGTACAGTTCTCCCTCCACATTCATAGGTTTGATGTGCACAAATTTGTTTATTTGTAAGCACGTGTGCCTCCTCTCCCATTCCCTTCCTCCAATTCCCGTGTCTTTTGCCCCAGTGCAAAAAACTTGCGAGGAGGCAAAACGGAAGGGAATAAGGGGTGGGGGAAAGCTTGTGTGAGCCTTCCTTTCCCCTTCTGGAGCTCCCTCTTTCCCCTTCCTTTGTAAAACAGAAAGGAAAGGGGGTGGGGGAAAGCTCGTGCAAGCTTTTCCTTCCCCCCTCTGAAGCTCTCTCCTTCCCATTCCCATGCAAAACAGAAGGGAAAGGCGGTGGACGAAAGCTTGTGTGAGTCTTCCTTTTCCCCTTCTAGATCTCTCCTGCCATTCCTGTGCATTTTGCCCTGGCGCAGAGAACTTGTGCCAAGGCAAAACGGAAAGAAATGGGAGGAGGGGAAGGCTCATGTAAGTTCTCTGTGCAGGGCAAAATCCATAGGAATGGCAAGGGGAGCTCCAGAGGCGGAAATGAAGGCTCATGTGAGCCTTCCCCCATCTCCCCATTCCCTTCCTTTTTGCATGAGAATGGGAGGCAGAGCACTAGAAGAGAATGGGAGGGAGAGTGGGGGGAGTTATTTGTAGTTTTTCCACTTTCGCAAAGGTGCTGAGCCCTGAACTCTCACAAAAGTGGAGTATTTATACCTGAGTAAAGATGAATAAACTGTGCTAAATGTCTCGTTTACATCTGTAGGACCCTCATAGACATGGTTAGAGCTGCTGGATTTCAAGCTTTTCACATACACACAGAAACTTGGTAATGAAGCTGCAATCAGTTCCCATTGCCCGTGTGTTTCATCTCTGTAAATTGCAGCATGACCAAGAGGCATTTAGAGGCTAATCCTTTGCTTCTCATCTTTGTGTCAGAGCATACCCCATTTTCAATCCTGTTTCTAAAGCTGTCAGCTCATATAAACAGCTTATTATCTCAATTTTATCCCAGGAGTTTCTGCTCAAAATAATCATTGTGGAGCTGAGAAACTAAATGGAAAGCTTTTACTACATTTCATTATGGCTCTTCTGGGTTTTTGATAGGTTATTGAATCATAGATGCTGGGGACCCAGAGTTGACGATGAACTTTTGGCCAGCAAACTTCCTGTTGGATTAGTTCCTGAATTTGGTTGCTAGATACTTGGCTCATGCTAGAAGCAGAGAAGTATTAAGACAGCTGAATTGGGCCTGAGGGTAGATTTGCCCCCTAAGCTCAATATCTTTTTGGTCTCATTGTTGCCACCATTCAAATACATTTTACAGTTTTGTTTTTTAAAGAAATGCAAAAGCCTGGAAAAGCTCTTCATCAGAGGTAAAAGGAAAGAGTGAAGTAATTCAGAGGTGAGCAAAATCCATCTTTCCAGATGTTTTTGGACTGTAACTCCTAGGAGGTCAAGCCAGCCAATCAGTGATGGGGATGCTGTGAACTGCAATAAAACAATCTCTGCAGAGCCACACTTTGCCAACCCCGTAGCAATCCATTTTTTGTATCACCTCCAGTTTGCTACATATACTGTCCTCTGCCTCCTACTTTTAAATGTTCCTTGTCTGCAGTCTCTTTCATACTACAGAGTTCTAACACTTTGATACCACTTCCACTACCATGGCTATATCATATGGAATCCTGGGATCTGTAGTGTTGTAGCTCTGGCAGATAGCCCCAAGTGCCTCACAAAACTATAAATCCCAGAATTCAGCCCTGGCAGTTGAAGTGGTATCAAAGTGCTATAATTGTGTAATGTGAAGGAAACATTCTACTCCTTTCATCTGTTTATTGCAACTCATTCTTTTTAGAATTGTTCCTTATTCCTTTTCTGAGTTGATCCCACTGTAGCCCACTGTAGTAGTAGTAGTACTACTAGTAGTACCAGTAGTAGTAGTAGCAGCAGCAGCAGCAGCAGCAATAATAACAATGATAACGATGATAAGAGTGTTTCATTCTTACTGGCCTCTCCCTATGGGAGATAAGGGACAACAACAGCTTAAAATGCAACACATAACAGTTCCCAATCTTGACTCCACAAATGCTATTGACTCAGAAGTCCCAGAATTCCTGACCACAGGCTATGCTGACTGGAAATTCTGGGATTTATAGTCCAACAGTCTCTGTGGGCTCTACTGTGGGAGCCACTTCATTATAAGAATCCATACCAAGGGAATGAGTGTTGTTTTTCCTTTACAGAAAAATGTCCATGTAGGACTACGTATGGGAAATGTTAACCATGCAAAATCTATATAGATTTTTCAGGAAACGTTTATGAGCAGAAAATTATATACTTCTTCATTCTTTATCCAAAACCTCCCAAGACCTGATATATTGTTCTTTATGTGTATTGATCCTGGGCTGTTCTTGCATGATAAAATCATGTTGAATTAAAATAATTCCTGGAACCATCTGGCTTCACTGTAAATATTTTGTTTCTCCTTCAGCATGCACATTTCATCAGGATGCTGTGCTACGGGCTTCTGTGAACAATGAACCTGAAGAACCTTCGCAGCACTTTTTTTTGAAAGTTTCTCTTAGAACAGTATATTAGTGCACATACTGCGCAATGAAATGATGTTTTCTGTACAGGAAACCCATTTTCTGCTCAGAAAACAAATCTTTTATACACCTTTCCCTCAAAACAAGTGTTTTTCTCTATGGAGTAATTCTTCCACAATAATTTTTGGATATTCAAATACCGGAAGAAAATTGCACAAAATTCTCACTGGTCTGTTATTCTTCCCAACAGGTTTTCTCAGCTGTCACAAAACCTGCTTTTGACCTAGCAGAGAATAATCCCAAATATTCTTTCCACGCCTAGTGCTTAGTGGCAACTTTTTGTATTTATGTTGTCATTTCGCTGTTGTTGTGAGCCTTCAACTTATTTCCAGCTTACAGCAACCTGAAGGCAAACCTATCAGGGGGTTTTCTGGGGCTGAGAGTGTGTGATGCGCCCAAGGTCACCCCGTGGGTTTCTATGGCTGAGCATAGAATCAAACCCTGCTCTTCAGGGTCGTCGTCCAACACTAAGACTTTTTCCATACTAGACTGTTACAGCACTATGATTCCACTTTCAACATCCTATGGAATCCTGGGGTTTGCAGTTTCAGGAGGGGACAAACTGCAAACCCCAGGATTCCATAGGAGGTTGAAAGTGGAATCATAGTGCTATAATGGTCTAGTGTGGAAATGGCCTCAAACCACTACACTCTCTGGCTCTTGTGTTGTATCGTATCATATCATATCTCGTACTATCACGTATCTCCCTGTCTGTGCCAAAATATTAAGGTACCAGTGAAACATTCTTCAGGACCAACTTTATTATTTGCCAGACCTAGGCCAGTCCCTCTAGGGACGAATTTGGGAGTAATATTTAAATTCTAAATTTTACATAGACTCAAATTGTCCGTTATTTTGTTTATTGTTCTGCTCAACTGCTATGGGGACAACGTCTGGTGGTATGCTGGTTAGAGAAGAGGGGCACAACCTGTGACACGCCAAGAGATGTCCTCTCTCCCCTGCTATGAAATCACTTGTTGCTGTGTGCCTTCAATTCTTTTCTGACTTATGGCACGTCTATCATGGTTTTTTTCTTGGCAGAATTTGTTCAGAGGGGGTTGCCTTTGCCTTTTTCTGGGACGGAGAGGGCGTGACTTGCCCAAGGTCGCTGAGTGGGTTTCCAGGGCTAAACATCTGATGAATGTAATGCCAATAAAAGTTCTCCTGTTCCTTTCCTAGACCTTCTCATGCTTTTTCCCTGTTTCTGCTAGCAGTGAAGGAAAAGTGTGTGTGTTACATGGTCTCCAAACATCTGATCCAGCATCACATATATGCACCCAGAAAGTGTCAGATTAGAGTCGGCAAGACTTCAGCTCACATCACCACATAGCCATGCAGCTCACAGGCTGACTTTGGGCCACTCATTTTATCTTCCTTACCTATTTCAGAAGGTTTTTGCAAGGATAAAATTGGTAGTAGGAAGAACCACAAACACCCTTGAGCTCCTTAGAGGGAAGGCAGAATGTTCATGTAATAAATGTATTTTATCAGTAATTTGGTAGTGTTTTAGATTATACTGCACATCATCTTCAGAAATCTATTTTCTGTGGCATTAAAAAAAATAAATATAAAAATACATTTGGATTCTTCTTCCAACTTCAGGTGCCAAAATGGAAATGACTTGCTAGGAACACTAAGCCTGATAGGATATATCTGTTGATCATTCTCCTGTCAGTAACACAATTGTCTTTAAAACTGACTGCTTTATTTAATTACCTTTTAATCTGCCATCTCTTTTTATATTTTCATGCTATCTATTGACTCCTTGTTTTAGATTAGCAGGGAAAGTGTCAAAATGATGTAGCCAGGTGAAAGAATTCTTTAATACTCAGCCTTATCTGACCACAACTGGTGCATTGTGTTTGTTACTTGTTGTTTTTTCAAGCAACTCTGGAAGGGAGAAAGAGCTTTGAAAGAGGAATGGACACTTAACTATATACATACTTATGTCAATTATAGTTTGCTCTAAACATGACGTTTGAATTTTACCCTGTGTATTATAGATGCTTTCTGGTCTGGTCCTTAAATGCTTACTGTACAATCTTCCATTTTGTTTTGGCTCTCTGAATGATGTATAATTGAGTAACTTTCAGTGTTTCCTACAATAAGGATTTTTTCTTTAAGTTCTCTGGACAGCAGCTTTTTTCCAGAGTCCTATAGGCAATTAGATTCATGCAGCCCCATCCTGTATGTATGTTTACTTTGAAATGAGTCCCACGCAGAGTATGGTGGACTTGAATCTATATTTATTATTTTTTTGGCAGAGCTTGGGGGAAAGTCATTAATTAATTTGTTCATTCATCAAATGATGCTCTACTCCCACTGTAACGTCTGTATTTATAAAAGGTTTTTTTGGCTATTAAATGGATGGTGTGGCAGGCTTTTTTCAAGGGGGGGTGCTATGTCCGTCCCCCCATTATATTTTAAATGCTTTTAAGTTGTTTTCATTGAGTGTGTGGTTTCCATATAATAAGTTCATTGTCTTTTAAAAATTGTTCTCCAGTTTTATAAGTGATTGAGCTGTATTCTGTTTTAATTCTTGTTGTAAACTGCCTTGGGCCCTGTACTGGGAGAAATGTGGTAAATGGAATCAATAAATAAACTTGTTCCATAAAGTGACTGACTTAATGTTATAGATATTCCTACACTTCAAGAAATTAGTTATTTTAGGGCACCAGATACAATGTGACTGTAGGCCTCTGGAGAAGAAAGATGAAAATTGGAGAAAATTTACCTGGCTGGCTTGTTATTCTAAGGCTATTTCCACACTACACTGTTATAGTGCTACCATTCCACTTTCAACATCCTATGGAATCCTGGGTTTGCAGTTTAGGGAGGGGCCTTTCTCAGCCAGAGGGCTCTTTGGCCTCAGTAAACTCCAAACCCCAGAATTCCACAGGATGTTGAAAGTGGAATAATAGCACTATAATGGTGTAGTGCGGAAATGGCCCTGGTCTCAAGGGTCATAGTCCAAGACTCAAACCACTATAACTAGCTCCCATGTAAATATTATCTAATTTAATTGTATACTGTGTTTGTGAAATTTCCATACAGGCATCCTGTTTTTCAGTGACTTGTTTTTTCATGTTCCACCCTTTCAAACACTGTAGATTATAGACATATACTGTTTTTTTTTTTTAATGTAGGGTCCACTCCTTTTTCAATTCTGTTCCTCTTGCTTTCTTCCTGTAGGGAACACAAAGAAATTATGGAGGTTCGCTTGGCGAGCTTCTGTAATTCCATCATGTTCTCTATAGGTGGAAAGCAAGAGAAGAAGAACTGGTGAAAGACTGGGCTCTGCTTTTCAAACAATTTCACCTACTTCCTGGCACTGCTCTGCCCCCTAACCCATCAGACAAGTGGGGGGTGCCTGTAGTCTACCATATAGGGTAAGCTAAAGCAAAGATAATAATGGGTCAATTTAAATCTTTTCAGTTGCCAGTCTTAAAAAGGATGCTCTGCTGCTTCATCCATTCCAATTGTCCTAGCCTAATCAAAGCAGGGACACAGCAGTTTCTTACTGGTTATTACTGACATTCCCCAAATGAGATCCTTAGAATTTTTCTTAAAGTTACGAAGTACCTACTTGTCACCATGGTGAAGCATTTTAGGCTTCAAAAGGAGAGGAAGCAGAGAAATCCGTATTGCAGACATTAGCATGACTGTTCCCAGAGCAGTCAAAGGTACAACAGGAAACAGAAAAGTACAGAGACGGTCTGCTTTAGCAGCTAACAGCTCTCTGAGTGAGATTTTGTTCCTTTTGCTTGCCTCATCCATTGATTGGAAGAGGACTGAATTGGGACTGTGGTTTGCAAGGAAGAGGGAATTAACATTTTCCTTACCCATTGCACCAGAGGTGTTTGGAAGAGTTACTTTCTAGACTATAACTTCCACAGTCCCCCAACCAGCATGGGTAAGATCTTGGTAGATGTAGCCCCCCCCCCAAAAAAAAAATTGACATTGACAGTTCCATTCCTTGTAGCATCTCTTAAAAAGTCAAGTTCCCCTAGGTGCTGATGGGGCAAAAAAAAAAAAAAAAAAACCAGAAGAGAGGGAAATGTTCATGAGCACTGCAGGGAAAGGGGCAACTCATTCCTATATTCAGTGTTTCTGATGAAAAGGCAGGGGGTATAGTAGTCATTTAAATTTTTTTGAAAGATTACAGGACTTAAAATGTTTAAAAACAAAAAAAACAGGGGAAAGGAAATAGGAGGGGAGAAAGAATCTAGCAGTGTCTATGAACCTAACTGATTTATTTTAGCATGAGTTTTTGTGGAAATTAATCCACTTCTCCAGCAGCACTGAATTTATACCATCGACTTGTCCCAGTTTCACGGGGACAGTCCTGAATAACCCTCTGTCCCACTTTTTCAGCTGCTTTTAAAATGTCCCACTTTCTTTTTCCTCCTTACCTGTGTCTGATGTTGTTGGCTTCAAGCCATTTCTGACTTATGGTGACTGCAAGGTTTCTTTCCTGTTTGTTTGTTTTTGAGGATTGGGTTCAATGGGATTTACTCACCAGTTGGGATGTGTACCTATCATTGGGTTCTCTGGGCAAGATTTGTTCAGAGGTGGTTTGCCTTTATCTTTTCCTGAAGCGGAGGGAGTGGACCTACCCAAGGACACCCAGTGAGTTTCCATTGCTGAGTGGGAAACTGAATCCTGTGTCCCAGAGTCTTAGTCTATCATTCAAGCCACTACACCATACTGGCTCTCTTTCCTTGGCCATTTCCGCACTACACTCTTATAGCGTGATTATTCCATTTTCAACATCCTATGGAATCCTGGGATTTGCAGTTTAAGGAGGGGCAGAACTGTTACTTCTTTTATTTCTTGATGCCATAAGTCCATTCTATTTGACCTTTCTTTAATCTTTCCAGAAGTTGTCTTATTTCCCACAAAAAAAAGTTTCAAGCTTACCATTACTGCTATGTTCCTCTACCTTCTTGTCTTGTCCACCTTCATTTCCATCCAGATCCTGCAGTTGTAAGGAGCTAGACATCATCAGAAAAGCCTAAGGGATGGAGGGTAGTGCTCACAAGAATAAGCTGGAACATCTTACAGTATTAGATGTAAACAAATAAACACAGCCACACAGAAATAAACATTTCTTTGTGTGTGGGTTGTGCATGTTGGAGTACGTGCTGCCAAGATGAATAAATCTGTGATGAGGTGATGAGCTAACTCTGCTCCAGGCTCAGCTAGGGGAAGTGGAGGAAGAAACCGTGTGGTATAGAAGTGCTTTTCCTACCTATCAGTCTGATGAGACTAGACTGCCAACAAAGTAAAATCTGACTTGACACTCAGTGCATGATTTTGTGGAGGATGAAGTTCAAGCCATTTCAGCTGAGAACATAGTGGAATTCAATTGGGAAACAGGAAGAAAAAGAATACCATGCCGAAGATGTGAGGAGAGAAATCCTATGTGTGTCTACTGAGATGTAAGCCCCCATTAGGTTCAGTGGAACTTACTCCAGAGTAAGTATGTATGGGAATATTTTTTTTCTTTATTTTATTAAAATATTTGTATCCCACTCTCTATCCAAAGATCTCAGGGTGATATATAGTAAAAATATCTGACAAATTTACCGTATAAATTCATGTATAAGTCTAAAAATGTTAGTCAAAAAATTGACCCAAAAAACCTAGGTCAGCTTATCCATGGGTCAATGGAAGTAATGTACCTTAACTCTTATCATTCCCTTCTCTGAGTAGAGTGGTGAAACTGGGAGAACCTCAAAGAAGCACTGAACCCCCTCTAGTCTCTCCACCATAGCACCACTTCTGGCCTTTTTGAATGCCTGGGTGGGAAAATGGCACTTCCCCTTAAAGAAGCATTGAGACAGTGGAGGAGTTACCACAAAACATAGGTGCCACGAAGGCCCAGCAGTGTTGCCAGTACCTCTGTTCAAAGGTGAGGAATAATTAGCTCAAAGTCAGGAGGCCTGTGAGAGGGGGGTAACTTAGCGAGAGCTTTCCATCTATGTTTACAGGGTCACTCAGGAAAGAACCAGCCAGAGATTCCAAAATGAAATAAAATGTGTTTTATAGAAAAAGTTTCACTCAAGCACTCAAATGTCCAAATACTCACACACACATGTAAGAGCTAACTGAAGGAAAAGGGAGAAAGGTATGGATAGAGGACTTTCAGGAATGGTCTGGAGAGCAGTGAAGAAAGCAGCAACATGGCTTAGGTAGGCACCTAAGGACAGTTCTCATTCGGGAATCAAACAGACAGTGTGGCATTCAGAAAAGTGAGAGACTGCACTGGACAGCTTGAAACCAGGGGTTTCAATATCCCACGAGTATAGGTGTGAATCACTCTCCCAGCCAAGTGGACAATGAGAGTTGCAACACAAACAATGAAGTCCAGACAGAGCTAATGGTCTTAGTGTTTAGGTGACAAAAGGATAATGGCTGTCATAATAGCCCAATATTGTGGAGAGGTGGGGAAGGTGTTCGGGGTCAGAGTTAAGACAATCACAATTTGGTGAGGATTTCCCCTTTCAGCTCTGAGATGTTCAGCTCATTATCTTTCAGCCTATTATCTTGAGAGTGACCATGCTATTAGCCTGAAAATGACTTGGTTTCTGCCTAAGAGGTAGGTGTTGCTGACCTGCCTTGCTATCTCACATTTACAGTCAGTAATCTGCCTCTTCCAGCATGACCTTCCAGTCACTCCAGGTATCATTTATATCAACACCACTTAATAGTGGCAATTAGATATTATTTGCCAATTAAACAATGCTAATCATGGGGGGTGAGTGCTTTTAGGTTCCCCTAGGATGGACTGAGCTCTTTCCTTTTGACAGTCTACTCAGAGAAGGGGATGTTTCCTTTTTTGATGAGAGTTAATACTACATCTTAATTTTCATCAGAAAAGGAACCATTCCCTTTTCTGAGTAGAATGGTAAGAGGGCTTTTTAATGCCTGGGCTGGAAAATGGTGGCAGTTGCAGCCAGGATGGCTGGTGCCCTGAGGTAGTACTCACGTTTTCCCTTCTTCAGGGAATGACCCTTGATTTATCTATAGGTCATCTCAAAATCCATAATTTTGGTCCTAAAACCTGCCCTTGACTTATACGTGAGGTCAGCTTATACATGAATATATACAGTATAACAGTGTAAGTAACCAAAATGATTTAAAAACATACAAAACCATTTTACAAATTAAAAAGACACAATTAAAACCAGTTCACATAGTTTAAAACAAATATAGTGTAGCTCAAAGGTATGAAATGTTGGAATAATAATTATTGAGAACATGGCTTCTGAGGGAACAAACCGTTTAGAAGGAGGGACTCAGAGTGCCGTGCTTCGCATATTTGCTTGGGAGTGAAAGTCCCCAAAGACAATGAGATCTATTTCTAAGCAAACACACAGAACATTTCACTGTCTGAGACAGAACTGGAAACATGGACAAACAAGATCAAATGAGCAGAACAGAGAAGAACATTGAGACAACACATTTTGGCATTTATTTTGATGGCTTTAATCCACCTGCTCATTCTTTAGTCATGGAGCTGTTCTCCTAGTAACAAGCCTGAATTATTAAAACTAGCAACTAGCCTACGGGAGCATTTCTTAGTGCTAAATCCCTCCAGAGGCAACATGCTCTTGAAAGCCTTCTCTGATGTTGTGAGTTCAGGATGAAGTAATCAGACTGAGCACTGAAAATCAACAGGGAGTTTCTGGCCCACAGAAAGCCAAAGATTGAGAGGCTTTGGTCAAAAGTGCTTGGATTAGCAAGGCAGTGAGGGCAGGCCCAACTGTGTAGAACGGATACATTTATCCACAAACAGAATGATAAAATCATAGAATCTGGATGGGATCACAAGGGCCAACTAATCCCTTTCCGTGCAGGAGTACACAACTAAAGCACTTCTAAAGGAGGCCCATCCACCCCCTTGTTCAAAGATCTTCAGAGAAGGAGCAGTTGTAAGACTACCAAAAGAAATGGGAACAAAGAAGAAAACTGTGCTCAGAATGGAAGAAATAGGGATTGCCAGCTGTAAAGCTACCAGGAAACTTTCTGTTCATTTTGGGATGAAAAAGAGATCATGCTTGCTTCTGTCTCTGTTTTGTTGTTGTTGTTAATTTAGATTTGCCTGTTTTATTGATTGGTTGTAATTTTGTTTCAGAAATTTGTTTCAGGGGCAGGAATCAGACAGCTTTCCAGATGTTGTTGGACTCCAGCTTCCAGCATTCCTTACCATTGGTTATGCTAGCTAGGGCTTCTGGGAGTTGCAGTGCAATATAATGCAGAGGGCTGCATGAGTCTCACCCCTCCTGTAGAAGTATTTTGCAGATTCCTTTAAGAACCAAAAAGTGATATAAATATTTTACTAATAAATACAGACAGATGTATGAGCTGGAGTTTGTAAAATGCAGATACAGTGGGCCCCTCGGTATCAGCTAAGGCTGGATTCCAGGACCCCCTGTGGATACCAAAGTTCCTGGATGCTCAAGTCTCATTATGTACAAGGGTGTAATAAAATGGCATCCCTTATATAAAAATGACAAAATCAAAGTTTGGTTTTTGGATCTTTTATGGAGGGTGAAATTTCAAGCTGTAGTTGATTGAATCCATGGATATGGAGGGCCAATTGTATATATATTAAAGTCTGGGTCTTCCAGCCTATATTCTAATAGTGAATTCATTCTTGAAATCTAGATCTTTGTGGGGCCAATGGGGCCATTCATGCACAAGAGGGAGGTATATTAAGACAGTCTATTGAAAGAAAGGAGGGAAGGAAGGAAGGAAGGAAGGAAGGAAGGAAGGAAGGAAGGAAGGAAGGAAGGAGCTAACTCTAAAGAATAATGGAAATGGAAATGGAAAAAGTAATCCCCTGAGACGTTGTACTGTTACTTCCATCATTCCCTAGCCAAAGGAAAGGAATACTCAGAAATCAACAACCTCTGAACGATCACAGTTAGTCAATCCCTGCCTTAAGAGGAGAAAGGCAGCCTAGTGAGACCAAGTGTGGCCAGAATAGAAGCAAGAGTGGCTACTGGAAGTGAAATGGAATGGAGCATTACGTCTAGATATCCTGAAGAAACCAGATCCTGTCAGATCTTGGAAGTGAAAACAGGGGCAGGCCTAGTTAGCACCTGGATGGAGATCGCCAAGGAATATCAGAGGCTATTGGATATATTTCAGAGGAAGGAACTGGCAAAACCACCTCTGAGTATTCCTTGCTTAAGAAAACTCTATGAAATTCATAGGGTTGCCATACATTGACAGGTAACTTGGAGGCACATTTGCACCCATCTGCAGTACCAGTCCAACACTCATGCAAATCTCAAGCCTTCATGGAATCTGGACAAGTCAGAAATGAATCTTCTTTTTATTTTATTTTTCTGAGTCTTTTTAAAAAGTGTTTTCCCTCCTGCTGATACCCAAAACAACACAAGGAGATCTGAACATGTTCACGTGCACAGGAATGCTGATTTAGGGGGCTGGGTAGAAGGAGGGAACAGATCAGATCACTCCACTTTTTATTTTGTTGTAAGTCCCACCTGCTATTCCTACATGAAAGATCAAACATGTGCTTGAGTATCTACTTCAAATAATCATTTGTAAAGTCCCTCAAGTTGTATTAATGCCCTTCCTAAGCTATATTTCAAATATAGTCAATATGTGCAGAGAAAAAAGCCAGGGTATAAAGAGTTAAAGCTCCTGTGTTAAAGAGATGGAAAATTACCAAACTACAGTCCACAAAATACATTATTTTAATTAGAGGGAGCACCTAAGTACTGAGAAGTCACGACGTTAATTATTTGGAGGAAGCAATATTACAAATCTTATTTTGTGGTGTTTTCCATAGAGGCAGTTAGTGTGTTGTTGCAAAAATATCACATACCCTTGAGGCACTCCTATCATAATAACACTTTGAGCAGCTCATTAACTTGGGTTCTCTTAAGTCTTGTATAGATTCTCTTCAAACCTTTGTGTATTACTCTCAATCAGATCATGATATTTTGCTGGTAAAAGACAAAATGACATCGCTATCCCTATTCATTCCACATTCAGAGGCTGATCAGAGTGGCAGCTGAATCTGAATCCCACCTTTCCAGCAACACAGGTATCCCTCCCCTGAAGCAACACAGGAATTCCTGAATTCCCCATTTTTATAATATAGTTTTTTACCCTATTTTTTGAGGTATACTTTTTGCCATCAAAAAGCTTTTCAGGGGCTGGTGAATATGGTGATCCAAAATGATGTGTTGTCACCACTGGTGTGCTAAAACAAATCCCATCTTCACCCCCATGCAGTTGTCCTCCCCCCAATCTAAGAGGAAGTACTAGTCAAAGACTTGCCATTTTGATGGCAAAGGCCATTCCCACACTATACTGTTATAGTGCTATTATTCCACTTTCACCATCCTGTGGAATTCTGGGGTTTGTAGTTTACTGAGGCCAAAGAGCTCTCTGGTTGAGAATTCTAAATATCCTCGCTAAACTGCAAGTTCCAGGATTCCATTGGATATTGAAAGTGGGATAATAGCACTATAACGGCGTAGTGCGGAAATGGCCTTAGTGAGACCCTTATGATCTAGTTTCCTTCTCTATTTTCTTTTCACCAGTTTCCTTTCAAGCCACACTGAAGTCTTTTTGCTTTCTTTGTTTGTGACATGCCCCAAATTTGTGACATGTCCAAGACTCAGGTGCAAACACAGACAAGACCCTCCCCAACAGCCACAACACAGAACTTGAACAGGACAATACTTATTGCATCCAGCATAGATGAAAAAGGGAGGACCCTCAAGACAAGACCTATTAATTGGGCAAACAGCCGGGGGAAGTTGTTGATTCATAAATACAAGGAATGGGATGGGGAGAAAACTTTTGTAGACAACTGGTGTTACTGGTAGAGGCAATGAGTCCTCTGTTAAGATTTCTGACTCGTGTTCCTGGAAACCTTGACCCTCACCTTGTGTGCTGACTACTTTGCTGGATATTCATTTGGACTGGCACTCATAATTTTTTACTGACTTGGATTGTTGAAAGATCACATTGTTACCGGTTGACAAACTGTTGTAAATCTCCTCCCTGGCTGCTGCTAATGACTCCGTTGGAGAGCTGTGACCCTTGGCTGGCTGTTGGCACAGAACAGTATGCATAAGTTTCCCTCAGTCTCCCATGCAGTTCTGCACACTGAAGGATGGGTGGGTGAGGAGGGTGTTTTCTCTCAGAGACACTAGATGAAAGTTACATCTTAAAAAACAGTTTAGGGCAGGGATGGTCAGTTAGACTCCCAGATGTTTTTGGTCTGAAGCTCCCATAATCCCTCACCATTGGCTATGCTATCTAGGGCTCATGGGAGCTGTAGCTGATAAACATTTGGAAGGCCTTGTACTTTGTTTAAAAGTAAGAAAGAAAAATTGTATGACTGACAAATACAGTGCAGAGAAGCCTTCTCCTGGCTCTGCTGGCAGCTGCTGCAAAACACTTAAGCTACACAGAGATATAGGGAACTGTTCTTGAATAGGTTGTTGTGGGTTTTCCGGACTTTGAGGCTGTGTTCTATTAGTATTTTCTCCTGACGCTTTGCCTGCATCTGTGGCTGGCATCTTCAGAGGATCTGGTGGCATGGAAGTGAAACAGAGTATATATACTTGTGTAGTCCCCAGGTTGGGGGAAGCAATTTGCATGTGTTACAGTTGGCCTGTGTGATGGCCTATTGTTAAATGGGATATCCCCCAGGGTGTATTGTTCCTCTGAAGATGCCAGCCACAGATCCTCTGAAGATCCTCTGACGATGCCAGCCACAGAGGTAGGTGAAATGTCAGGAGAAAATACTAATAGAGCATGACACCAAAGCCTGGAAAACCCTCAATGGATTCTGGCCGTGAAAGCCTTCAACTTTACATGTTCTTGAATACTTAGCCCCTCTTCTCTGTCACTCCTGGCTGTCCCTGCACTTCTACCAGTCTCCTAGCACCACTTTGCAATATTCACTGAAGTCCAGTTTCCATGGTTTTTCGATGTTTAGTGATGAGGGATTATGGGAATTGCAGTCAGCAACTTCAGAGGGGCCAAAGTTTTCCCAGCTCTGCTATACATCTCTTCAGACATATGCCTGTGTGAATTCATTGGAGCTAATTCTTCAGCAATTGGTTTTAGGACTGGAGCTTCAGTCACCAATTTATCTGGGAGTTAATCCCATTGAACCCAAGAAGGTTTACATCTGAGTAGACATATATGGGATTTCTTTGTTGCAGGCAGACTTCCTTCATTCATTCCTAAAGCTAAAGGCTACCCAGTCACTCTAACTCTTGGTACTGACATGCATCTAGTTGTGATGGCTTCCATGCCAGTGGAATGGTGGATCTACTTTGGGTTTTAGTCTGAACTTTAAAAGTGCTGTCCATGGTACCAAACCTAAATTGGTGCCAGGGTACAGCACCTTGAAAAGAGTGAATTAATTCATTCCTTTAAAGAGTGAATTAAAACTGGAATCCACCTTACTGAGATGGAAGCCGCCATCCTCCATTCATGCATGAACACAGTCTTAGATATCAACTGTGGGTTATTTAATTATTGATTAAAATATTTCTGATATGTTTTTCAGACTTTTCCTCTCCCTCTTCCCTATTTATACAAACAAACTGCTTTTAAATAGCAAGAGCAGCAGCAACAACATACTTTTAAAACTGCTCTTAGAAATACAGCAGTGCAGACATACTCTTTCTTTCATACTCTCCTAAGAAGTATCATTTTCATCTCTTTTTAATTACATTCATCGGCTGCTCCCTCAAATAGATGAGCTGGAATTATAAATTTCATCCTGTGGTGTCAATGAATTATTTACCAGTCTTCTCATTTGGTTTGCTCCACTTCTGTTTGCTGGCTGGTTCTCTTTGACATTATTCATATCCTTCTCTTTCTCCCTGTTTGCTCCCAACAAACGTGAATACTGTCAGTGTTACTCCCACTCACACAAATGTGCTGCTTCATAGATCTTAAAACAGGTAGTACGAGATCTAGTATGGTGCAGAAGAGACAAGGCCAGGAACATGGTCTGTGCTTTGCTATATCCCGGTCCTACAGTAGATTTTCTCTAGACTATAGCTGTCATTTTAAATAACGTCCATTTTGTGATTTCTGTTGTTGGTTTTGCTTTTATTCTGATACTTTCCTGAATAAATTAAATCCATCCATGGTGTGCCATCTGCACATAAACCAAACAGAGAATATGAATGTTCTAGTTCTGTAGCCTAGAAGTTTCTCCAAAAATCTGTTACTTTATTTTCTAAAAACCCATTTTTAAATTTTAACATGTCTGCAGGAATAATTCCAAACTGCTTCAGAGTTGTTTATCTGAACAAAACTTGGCTCCAAGCTTGTTACAAATTTAAAGTCTGGTTCTGTGGTCACTTTACTGGTCTATCTCACGTGAGGCTGCCTCATGTGTGACCAAATCAATGTTCAATTTCATCAAGTTCTAAAAATGAATCTGGACATGAGATGGAAAGTGGCCACTGAAACTGCTTGGGTGAATCAGACCTGACTTGAAAGACTGGCACATTGTGAATGTGAGCTGAGCAGATCTGTGAAGAATTCAGCATGTGCTGAGACAGAGGTGTGATTGTTTTGCTCAAATGACATTTAATGTACCTGAATCTTCAGCTAGGCATGTTAGTGATACATCCATCAATACAACTGACACATATTACAAAACCTTGCAAAGGAGAGTGCTCATGTTCAAGATTTCAGTAGGCAAGCCATACCTTTTTACAAAATATGTGTGTGTGCATGTGCCTTTAAGTTGCATGTTGACTTGTGAGGGCCCCATTAATTTAATAGGGTTTTCTTGAGCAAGGAATACTCTGAGGTGGTTTTGCTAGTTCCTTCGTCCGAAATATAGCTGATAGCACCTGGCATTTGTTGGCGATCACCCATCCAAGTACTAACCAGACCTGATCCTGCTTAGCTTCCAAGATCAGATAGGATCTGGTGCCATTAGGGAGACTAGGGATACTTCAGGTTCCAATTGCCACTTGACCATGAAGTTTTGGGTGACCTCAGTCCTGCCATCATTTTCTAAGTATCTCACAGGGTTACCTGTGAGGATAAAATGAAGGCCAGGGCCCAAGGAAACAATAAATGTTGATCTCCTTGGTGAAAAGTGAGATTTAAATGTATTAATCGGACCAGGAATGAGCAAAATGTGGCTTGTAGGCCACATTTGGCTCCCATGTCCACCCCCCAAGAACTAAAAACAATCAATTTTTTTGCCCCTATATGCCCTCTGGGGGTCTGGGGGCAGTTTGGCCTCATTTAGCACCTCCCAACATTGAAGGATAAAATCTTTGTTGTGTATTTGTGTGGTATGAGGCCCTCCAAGGTCTCTTGGGAAACAATGCCCCCCCCTTCCCGTTGCCTACCCCTGAATTAAACATTTGAAAATAAAAGTTCTTGGTAGACCTACCCAATCCTTCTTTTTTTTATTTTTTGTAAGCACTAAGGGAAACCTATTCTAGACTTTCTTTATCCTTAAAACATAATTTATATTTGAGGTTAAACAAAACGTGAGGTTAGTTTATATATCTATAGTAAGATTGGGAAAATCTGCCCGGCCCCTCCTGAAACTGCAAACCCCAGGGTTCCATAGGACGCTGAAAGTGGAATCATAGAGCTATAACAGTCTCATGCGGAAATGTGTTGGACTATGACTCCAGAGACCAGGGTTCAAATCCATGCTCAGCCATGGAAACCCATTGGGTGACCTTGGGCAAGTCACACTCTTTCAGCCTCGGATGACTGCAAAGGCAAACCCACACCAAACACATCTGGCCAAGAAAACTTTGTGATAGGCTCACTTTAGGGTCATCTTCAGTCAGAAATAACCCGAATGCACACAACAAGAAGTAAAATTGGGTAACTGTTGCTGTCCAGTTGCTCTTTGAATGACACGGTCTTTCACAATTTGCTGTACTGGCTAGGGCTCATGAGACCCATAGGTGAAAAACTTTTGGAGGGCTAGGGTTGACCACCCCAATCAGGAGGCAGCAGTCTTATTCTCGGTTACCTGAACTTATGTCTCAACTGTATACATATGAACACATAAAATGTTCTTGACAGGTCGAGCAAAAGGGATATAGCAATGAAGGGAGATTGCATATTTTAAGAAAATCCCCATAATATCTTTATCTCAGTCTGTAAGGACTTCGGGTGAAGCTTTTTTCCCCTCTCTCCAGGAATTCTAGAGTGTTTTGCTGGTGTACAGAATCAATGCAGTTGTTATTACTGCAGAAAGTCCTTTGCTGTCTTTTTCTGTTTCTTCTTTCTAACAGTCGTCAGAGATGGGAGAAAGTTAATTCTTTTTGTACTACAGCTCCCAGAATCCCTCATACTGGATAAGGTATTTAGAGAACTGTAGTCTAAGAAAGAAGCCAGTGTGATGTAGTGATTTGACTGGTGGATTACAACCCTGGAGACCAAGGTTCAGTTTCTCCTCTTGCCGTGGAAACTCACTCGGTGACCTCGTTCACATCACAGCCACAGAAAACCCCATGATAGTTTCAGCTTAGGGTCGCCATAAGTCTGAAATGACTTGAAGGCAGGCATCAAGTCCTAGAGAAGATTTTTTTTCTAGTCTCTTCCTGTGATGTCAGCTATTCACATTAACTTAATGCATGGCATTGCAAGTTACATTTGCAGAATATAAAAGCATTTTCCGCTTCTTCTTACTCCAGCAGAGAAAAACTCTTATCCTCCTTCACATTTATTATCTGAAGATATTTTAACAGAGCACCTCCGGAATCTGGGTCAGCCTGACCTATTCAGCAGCCAAGCACATAGGCGTCTCTGCGTTAATTTGGATAAGCCTTGGTGAAAATATACTAGCTGTCATCCCTGCTAGTGACTTTGACACGTTTTGAGAGAGCCAGAAAGACTAGATAGTCATAACAATTTTTTTCTCTGCCAAATTGCAAAACTACATGGATTGTAATCCAGATATTATAGTATTCATGGTGATTTTCTATAATATTCCTATAATATTTTTAAATTGCAGATCTTGTAAATAGTTCAGGGCAGTATGCAAAGCTATTCCTTCCTGCTTGACTTCCCTCTCCGTCTCTCCCCGCCACATTGTATCTTAACAACAATTTTTGAGCTAAATTAAATTGATTGTGACTAAGGTAAGACCATCTGGCGAGGTTAGGACCGCATAGTCTAAACTCTGTACCTTAGTAGTTATGTAGATGGGGACACTTGTGTTAACAGTAACTGAATGTCATTTCATGTAATGGATAAACCAAAAGAATGGAATTCCCACCAGCATAGGATTTGGGAATTGTATTCCCCTAAAGCAAGATTTCCAACCTCTGTGACAGATTGGTATTTCAGGATGGAAGATAATGGATCAAACTGCTATTCACGTACAAAGGCCACTGGGAAAAAGCCATTAAGAGGTCCACAATTTCTTTATTTTTAAAAAAATCACATTTCATCAAAAATCGATTTCAGGACACTTCACAACAATAAAAGTCTCTCTCTACCCCCTCCAAATAACACCCAGGTTAGTCCATAAATAGCCAGTGCAGTGTAGCAGTTAAGATACTGGACTAAGACCTGGGTTCTAGTCCTCAATGATCCACAAAACTCATTGGAAGGGAGAAGCTCACATATTATACCTTCCAGTTTTTGGAGAAAAATCAGTTATTCAAATTGTAAGTAGTGAAAGGATAAACTAGATGAGGAACTGAGAAGCTTTCTTGCATCTTGTCTTCTCCAAACTTTTACAAATAGTAGCCACAGGGAAACCTGATTTAAACAGGCTGGAGTGGTTGATGGGTCTCTAATGTAAATAATCCTTGCAGACAGTCAAGATAGCGAATCAGTGGGAAGTATTCTAGGCTACCCATTCTATGTCATGCTTGTTTTCTACAAGCAAGCAGTCTTTCATATAAGGGATCTTTAAAAAGGGGGCCAAATTTGAGATCTGAAGCCATACAGTCCATTCTATTACTTCAGAATTCTATAGCCTTAGTACACTCTAACACAGGGCTTTCCAAATGGCGTGTTGTGACACATTATTGTGTCACCTGAAGTAGGTAGGTGTATCGCCTTCCTGGGCTGAGAAAGATCCCTCTCACCCGAGCCATTCCCACTGGCTCTCACTGCTCTCACTGGGGTCTTTCCTTGTCAAGGACAAAGGCAGCAGGCCTGGATCGAGTAGGGGGGCTGCCTTTTCCACTGTCTCTGTCCTCCCCAGGGTCTTTCCTTGGCAAGGGCAACACCAGCGGGTCAGGATCGGGTAGGGGGCTGCCTTTCCCATTGCCATCACCCTCACCGGGGTCTTTCCTGGTGAAGGTGATGGCGGTGGTCCAAGATCAGGGGGGCTGCCTCCCCCACCCAAATACGCCTCTGGGTACCGCACATGCGTAATTGGTTAGTTTAACTTCTGGTTTGCTAATAAAACTGAATTACTGTGTCGTGAAATGATGCATGTCTAAAGAGTGTGTCACCAACATGAAAAGTTTGGAAAGCTCTGCTCTAACATGTAGACTGGTTTATATAGACAGACTCTTAAAATGGAGATCACACAGTTTACAGTATCTGCTACTTGGCTAAAAGAAGAGTAGATCGGCAAGGTTCACTTCTGGCAGAAAAATCTGTGTAAATTAAATTAAGTTTTTTTCTGTTACTGCATCACCCAAAAATGGCTGGAAGGAGTTTTCAACAGATGTGGAGACGATATTTAGGCTGCTCTGACTTAAAAATATAAGCTGTGAGGCATGCACAAAATTAACTTGGGGAGACACCCCAATTATTTTTTCATTCATGCAGAACAGTGTGTTTGGTGGCCCAACACAGGAGCCATGCTGTCTTAAGGTCAACTGAGACTGATCATTAGTGTCAAGGCCACTGACTTCCCAGACCGATAGACGCTTATCTTCCATAGCTGTTGAAACCAAATCATCGTTCATAATATTTAATGATTCGCCCAAGCAATACTGGGTAATACAACTAGTATGCAATACAAAAGAAGTTGTTGTCTCATGTACGAAGCCTTTTCTTGCAGTTGTTTGACAACTTTTCCTGCAGCTTTCCCATTAATTTGAATTCCAGCTTATGTATGCCAATTGTGTAACTGCTCTTTGCACACCTTTACATTTTGCTCAGCTTCAGTTAATGCAGTTTGGCACTTCTGCTGTTTGTATCAGTCCCTCTTCTATTAAAATCATTATGGATGTGATTAGTACTTCATTCTATCACATCATTTACTTCTGCCCCCATATACATATGTGGGGGCTTAAGTCATCATATTTCAATATGTGATGCTTTCATGCATTCCCAAAAGACTAGTCAACTATTTGCTAATAGCTTCATTGTAGGTTTCTTTCTCTCTTCTTTTTTAAATAAACCATGTTCTAGAAGTCATAATGGATCTCCTCCACTTTCAGTGGGCTTTTCTCCCACAATGCTCCTGCTTCTTGTGGAGAATGAAAAACTGAACTTAGAAAACATCAATAGAGGATGGCAAAAATAAATCTGCGGTCATTTCCGCACTAAACTGTTATAGCACTATTATTCCACTTTCAACATCCTATGGAATCCTGGGGTTTGCAATTTATGGAGGGGCCTCAAGGCAAACCTCAGGATTCCATAGGATGTTGAAAGTGGAATAATAGTGCTATAACAATCTAGTGCAGAAATGGCCTGGTTCTTTGCATGCATAGGCCAAAGAGTGGATCTTGGAAAAGTTACCTTTTCAGACTACCAGAATCCCTATCAGCAGGAACGGTAACCATAATGGTGAGGATTTCTAAGAGCTATAATTCCAAAAAGTAAAATTCCATACCTTCCAACTTTCCAGATTTGGCAGAGACAGTCCCAACTAATCTTCTGTCACTCTACTTTTCCAGCTGCTTTATCCCAGTTTTTCTCTCCTCCTCTCACTTTCTCTCTTCAGTCAAAGGCCCTTTCCACACTACGCTGTTCTAGAGCTATTATTCCACTTTCAACATCCTATGGAATCCCAGGGGTTTGCAGTTTAGGGAGGGGCATTTAGAATTCTCAGCAGGAGAACTTTTTGGCCTCAGAAAACTACAAACTCCAGGATTCCACAGGATGTTGAAAGTGGAATAATAGCACTAGAACAGTGTAGTGCGGAAAGGTCTTACGTTTATTTCATTTGATGGAAGCTGAGTTCAAAATGCAAAAATGCACTCAACTCAGCAGGAGAGGGGAGGAGGGGGCAGAGCTTTGCCCTTTCCATTAGGCTTGGGCAAAAGCAAACTACTGCAATCTCAGCTACCTTGTTTTTGATTCCACATTAATAACTTTTCCCCTCTTGACCACACTCTGATGTTGCTTGGCCACACATGTCCCAGTTTTCATCTGTGATATGTTGGAGGGTATTATATTTCCAAGTTCTGGTAGATAGAAAAGAACTCAGACCATAGGACGCTACAGAGCTCCATGCATCCACATCTACAAATGAGAGAGAACTTGAAAGGAGGTGTATTTTGATTCTTGGAAAGGCCAATTGTCTTGGTGCCTGCCTTAAATATTTCAGTAGCTGAGGAGCCAGGGCTATTTGCTTTGGGTTGTGTACACGGGTTGCATGCACTGGAGTTCTCTGAAATTCATGAATTCTTCATGAGTGCAGATGCTCTGCAAACTCACAGATATTTGTGCCTATAACATTGCCCTAGCTTCATTTCTGGGCCCGTAATAAGCATCTGTTTCTGTCCAGACAAAATTGGGGAGGATGGCAGGACATAAATGCAACCAATAAAGAGTGCAAAAACATGGGCCATCCTGTTCATCTATAGGTATGTGTCTTCTACATCCACCCCCACTGAAAAACAGCAGTACCTGTACCTCATTCTCGGCGTTTAGGATCAGCTGACAGTGCAGAGTTACGAACTGACAAAGGACAGTGTGATAGCTAGCATGTTGACATGCTGAAGAGGAGCTGAGATGCTGAGGAAGCAGTGGAAAATGAGGCCTTTGACCTTGTTATCAAAAAGTTCCAGAGCTTTGACCCTGTGAGTCCTGGCTCCACTACAACACCACACAATTTTGTCCTCCCTAGAAGCCCCCTCCCCATAAATAATTAACAGCTGACTAGGCACCCTTTTAGAAATGAAAATGTGGGAATGTAGCACATACAAGGAAAAGCAGTGTGATAGTTTGAATGTTGGACTAGGACTCTCAGAAACCACGGTCCGAATTCCACTCAGCCATGGAAACCCATTGAGTGACCCTAGGTAAGTCACACTTTTTCAACCTCAAAGGGAGGCACTGCCAAGAAAACCCCATGGCAGCTTCACTTTAGGATCACCATAAGTCAGAAATGACTTAAAGGCAGGGAATGAAGACATTAGATCTGCAGGGTAAAAATAGAAATACAATTTGCTTGAGCCTGACATTATGAATTGAATTTCTCCCAAAGAACTCCATTGTTAATGAGTTCCTCAGAAAGACTTGACTCAAAATGCACAGACCATACTTTGGCAGACCTGGAGGTCTCCTACATTCTTCTCCAGGTTTCCAAAATGATTATATTTTTCTGGAATATCAGCAACATCAAAGAAATATCTGTGAATCTAGAAACTGAATATATAGCACTTGATCTGTTAGGTGTTTAGCTTTGTGCTGGACTGAAAGAAAAAGCCAGATGATTCCTAAAATCTAAAACAGACCTCACCTGCTGATCTAACATTAGAGAAAACTATTTCAAACTCTGATGCCATAATCTTACTTTTTGCTGCCTCTATTCAGGAACAAGTACAACGATGCTAGAACAAAGATTTTAAATGTACAGCCAGCCAACCAGATAGTAGTTCAAGGGCTGGGCTAATAAATGATCTAATGTCCAGACACTTGGGTTTTGCAGTGACCTATGATCAAAATCAATAAATATTTTAGAAAGGGACAGGTAATTGAGAAAATTACAAAGGCTTCTCATTTACAAGTTCCAAATCCATACAATTAATTCATTTTATCTTAATCCAGAGAAAAATTGAATCTGATGATCCCAGGTAGAGTGCAAGCTGGGCCAAAACTAGCAAACGAATTTCAACGGGGAGAAGTGTAAGGTTAGTACCTGGGCAAAACGAATGAAGTGCCCAGATATAAGATGGGTGATAAAATGGCTTGATCACAGTACATGTGAAAAGGATCAGGAGTATTAGTAGACCACAAGCTGAACATGAGTCAGAAATGTGATGTGGCAATGCAATTCTTGGCTGCATCAACAGTATAGTGTCTAGGTCAAGGGAAGTGATGGTACCACTCTATTCTGCTTTGGTCAGAACCCACCTGGAATTCTGTGTTCTGGGCACCACAGGTCAGGAAGAATACTGACAAGCTGCAACGAGCTCAGGGGTAGAAGTGGTAGAAATGGTAGAAGGCCTGGAAACCATGCCTTAGGGAGCTGGGTATCTTTAGCCTGGAGGTTAAGAGGCAACATGATAGCTATATTTAATATTTGAAGAGATGTCATACGGAGGATGGAGCAAGCCTGTTTTCTGCTGCATAATTTCTGTCGTTAGGTGCAAGCCAGGAGTTTTGGAGACAGTTCCTCTGCTATGGTACTTTCCCATCCAATGTTACATTTGCTCTACCCACTTTTAAAAGAGACTTTGTTGTTCCGTGCCTTCAAGTTGATTCCATATGGTGACCCTACTGTAAGGTTTTCTTGGCAAGATTTATTCTAAGGAGGTTTACCGTTATCTTCCTTTTTGGCCAAGAGAGTGGACCTTACCCAAGGTCAATCATTGGGTTCCGTGGTTGAGTGGAGATTTGCAGTTCATCTCCTGAAGTTCTAGTCTAATGCTCAAGCCACTGAACCACATTGACTGCTAAACCACAATTCCAGCTCAGCTTATTAACTCTTGAGAAATAAATATCCTACCATAGCAAACCAATCCATAAATAACTCAGAGGAATCTCTACACTCGATGAAGGAAATCTATAGTCAAATGTTGGACTGCAACTCCCATCAGTACAGCCAGAATAAGCCAATGCCTGGGACTGATGGAGTTGTAGCTTAGAATTAAATATTTCCTTTTCTGATTTTATACCCAAAGTTAAGTACATCACCTGCCTTAACTCTCAGACACTCTAGGGCTATAATCTTGTGCACACTTATCAGGGAGTAAGCCCCACAGAACCTATATATGGAATTGCACTACAGATTACTATATGTTTCATAACATATTGTATGTTAATACCATCTTTTCAGGAAATTACTGTTAACTATTATATCTAGACAGAAAAATGTTAATATGGGCTGTAAATTTAACTTTAAAAAAGAACTTTAACTAGAAAGCATCCAGGCTTCTGCTTTCAAGAAATAAATGAATATAGTAATTATGTCTATTCAAAGCTATATTGTTTAGTTTGCAATACCTGTCATTTTTTTTCCTTGACATGTAATTACAGTTCTGAGTAATTTTGAGATTCCATGAGTAGTACTAGGTTTTTAAAGTTACAGGAGGAACAGGGTTGATATCAGTCCTGAACATAATTGGGCACCTTCCCTTGGTCCTCATCCCTGCAGGGAACCACTGACAATGGACTCATTCCTCTGCTTCACCCTTTGCAACCTGTTTATCCACTTCTTGCACCAGGTCAGGCAACACTGGTATTGAAAAGGAGAAACTGTCAATTTCAGTGGCACTGTCCACTTGTATACTGGCTTTCTTACTACCAAACAAGGGGTTATAATGATAAGAGGAAGAGTGTGCACAGAAAGGAAGAATAGCAGGGCAATGGACCCATCACTTTCACCAGCACATCTGGTGGGGAGACAAGATAGGGCCTTCTCTGCTGCTGCCCCTAGGTTCTAGAACCTCCTACCAAAGGACTCTGGAATTTCCCCTCCTTGCTGTCAGCAGACAAAGACTTTCAGTTATTTATTCTGGCAATCTTTGAAAACCGAACTTTTAAAAAAGGAAGCAATTTTAACAGCACACTGTCATTTTTAATTGCATTATTTTTACACTTTTTATTACTTTTGATTGTGTGGCCATTTCTGTGCTATGCTGTTACAATGCTATTATTGCACTTTTAACATCCTGTGGAATTCTGGGATTTGTAGTTTACTGAGGTCAAAGAGCTCTCTGGCTGAGAATTCTAAATGCCCCTCCCTAAACTGCAAACCTCAAGATTCCAGAGGATGTTGAAAATGGAATAATAGCACTAGAACAGAAATGGCCTAAGTCTTCAATTGCTTTTAGTATGATGGTTAGTTTAATTCCATTTTAATGTTGACTTCTTGTATGTTTTTACAATATTGTATTTGTTTTAATTTGTAAGTCACCTGGTCTTGGGGGCGGGGAACCAGGATAACAAAGACGACGATAATAATGGTAAACTCACTGTGCAAAGGGGGCACCAATGGTCTTGTTTAAAGGTGCTGGAATACAGGCAGAAATATAAACATGTGAATTTTGCATTGGAGGCTCGCCTTATGGTGGATTGAGCCCTCCAAGCACAACCTTTCCTTCACACACTTCTTCCCTCATCTTTTGTGGAAAGAATCTTCATAAAACAATTTGTATGGAGGGTCCGATTCACAAAACAGGCTGCTTGCAAGGCACAGAGAACAACTCCATCCTCTTCATCTACTGCAGCATTTCAGCACTACCTATGAATGGACCAGGCTAAGTATCCATGTTTTATGCTGTTCCAAAAAGGAAGTTGAGAACTTCAGGGTGGATTGCTCCCTGAAAGCTTCAGTTTGAATTTTCAAGTGTGGGCATATATTTAAAGCAGAAATGTGTTACAGTTACTGCTTTGTCTGTACTTCCAAATCTCATAAAAAGTCCAGAAAGCTTTCACATTTTCTAAAATGTGGCTGAGGGTTTCATATAAAATACACCTTGAACCTTTTTTCTTCAGACCATCAGAAGAACCCTTTACATATTTTCCTTTCCCACGTTTTACAATCTGGACAACCATTTTAATACAAAGACAATTCCCCACCACCAACTCTGCTGTTTTCCCCTAACAGCAATGATTAATGTTTTTGCCTGCTGAACACTAAAGGAGTTCAATACAAAAATTTGATTTAGTTGGACAGCCTTGCCGTTTCCCAGGTACAGCACACGTAAGCTGCTGCCAGCAAAGTAGCGGGGGGTAACAGAGAGGCATTGATTTTTATAGAGTCCTCAGCAAGTCTATTAAGAGATAGGAGTTTGTGACATTGGGAACCTGAGCCGCAGATACGAGATGGAGGCAGCAAATTACATCAGGTCTACAGGCTGCCTCGGCCTTAGAGCTCAAGGCAACAAGACACTGTCATCTTTCATTTCACTGCTGTTTGTACAAGTGAAGGAACTCTTGGATTCAGCTCCAGGCAGAGACAAGGGAGGGGGGCAGAAGAGAGAAAAGGCAAGTCGATGGCAGGCAGCAGAAATGTCCAAAGACACACAGAAAGCAGACAGCATTTTATTGAAATTTACAATCACAAAGTTCATATTGCCTCTTGCCCTGCTTGCACACTGGAATAAAGTTCTTGGCATTCACAATAACAGCTCAAGCAAGGTCAGTCAACTTCATCCCAGACTTTTTTTCCAATGAGTATTTGAAATCTTCCTCTACCAAAGTAGTTGGCTTATGAAATCCAATATTTGTATCCAGTTACTCTTGTCTGTCACAAAAGCAGCACATTTTTTAAAAAAGTCATAATAACCTACCGGTCTCAAGGTCCTAAAACAGCCTTGGAATTTCAGTGATACAAGGAACAGACCACTGACTCCTGAGAAAGCATTTGCTAAATACATGCCAACCCCATTCTTTTAAAGATTGTGGATAGGCTGAAGTCAAAACATGTTATTATGAGGCAACAAGATCCTTGTAGGCTTTCAGTGTAATAGGTCAGCATCTATCAGGCATCTGTACCTTTGTATAAGAGGAGTCCTTGATTTCTCACAGTGTGCAAAGGCCAAGAAATATTTTTTCTTCTTCTGAAGTTCAGCATCTGAGACAAGGTGGCAAGCTTTCTTTCCATCTGTGACATGATTACACTACTACAAATGAGACACATACCCAAGGCCTGCTCTCAGTCATAGCAGGATGAAGCACAGTGGAATGGACTGCCTCAAGACATGGTAGAATCTCCTTCTTTGGAGCTCTTTTAACACAGTAGTTGGAAGGCCATCTCTCAAGAATGCTATAGTTGTGTATTCATGCATGGCAGGATGTTGGAATAGATGGCCCTTGCGGCTCTTCCAACTTTACGATTTTGATGGCAATTTGTCTGAGGCAAAAGCTCATTTGCTCTGCTCTTAGAATTTACATGTGATCCTAGACAGAAACTAAAGCATACTTTCTCACAACAACAAACCAGGTTTAGCGCTATGAGCCTTGGGCTTGTGCTTTCCCTGCTTCCCTTCTCATGTGTGCAGGGGTAACATTTAAAGCAGATTCATGATTGGAAAGAAACTGTGATTTATCACTGCATATGAACTCAGCAAACCATGATTTGTTGTTCCAACATAAGTTGGGTATGTTCTTACCAAAGCAAGGAAAACTTATTTTTCAGACTATAACTTCCAGAACTCCCCCCCTCCAGCTGGTTGGAATACAATGTCTAGAACCCATCACTCCAAAAAAATAACTTTCCCAAATTATATTCCACATTCAGTTCAATGCAGAGGTGGCCTGATTCAATATGCAAAGGAGGTTGTTTCCTGGAGCAAAAGCCAAGATTAACCTTAATCTTTGAAACCGTTTTGTGGGAAGCAGTTTGGCCAGTGGACTTGCTGGATGGGAAATTTCTGGGAACTGTAGTCCAAAAAGCAACTGTTCCAATCTGTGGTCCTTGTAGGAAGGAAAGCAGTGTATGAAGTAATACTGAGTAATACCCAGTTTGTTCCACATTTTACTTCCATCTCTGGTTTCTGGAACAGATAAACAATGTTAATTGGCACGAAAAAGCATGTGCCACAAGCTATAGACTCAGTCCAGCTCCCTTGATAGGATGCTCACTGGGTCCAAAGAAACCCTTTTTTATGCAACAGCTACTTTCTTCTGTGCCATAGACAGGCAAAAGCAAACAGCTCATTAACTCTCTTCTCCAGCATTCTGAATATACACAGCCAGGAGAAGCTTTGGCACAGTTCTCTCCTGACACATGTGTATGAGTCAAAATGCAATGTGGGAGTGAATGGCTGAGGTACAGAAGTGAAGAAACTCAAAGCCTTTGATGCTGAAGCTACACAAATGTAGAGATTAATGCACTCTTTTGTATCTCAGCAGTGGGTGCAGCTAGCTTTGTTGGCTGGACCCTTCAGCCCATTCTCAGGTTAAAATATGCCCCTTGTGAAAAATATCAGGGGTACAGAGATTCTAAAAATGCTCAACAGTTCTTGTGCTTAAATACTGGGGAATTAAAGAGAGAGAAGCCATGTGCCATAATGCACTCTAGACGCACTGCTTCCCCCATTTGCTCAAAACACACTGGAGCTGCCATATGTGGGACCTGGCAGTGTCCTTAAAATCCAGCAGCTCCCCTGCAGACAGTAATCTTATTTACTAAAGCAGCAGTCCAGATGCTTCCCCCCTCCTCGGAAAAAAAAACAAGGAAAAGAGGCCATTGTGCCCAAGGCCAGAGTCTCTCCGTGAACCTCTCTTCTCTCCAAAAAAGAGCCCCAGGCAGTGACAGTGGCCCCATAGTCTCAGGCAGTTTGGTATATATCTTGGAGGAAAACCATGCTTGGTAGAGGCAGCAGTAGGCTTGTAGTCTTGCAGATGAGCCTTGGCTGCTCTTCTTCATCCTGCAAAGTCTCCCTTTGACTGAGAGAGTAATGGGAAAAGCCCACTACCTCCTCTCTATCTTCTGCTTCTGCAAACTGAGTGAGGTAAAGCTGGCAAGGAGGTCAGTAACCTCATCCACCTGCCAGAGAAATAAAACAACATGGTAGAGAAGTCCAAGCAGACTCTGAAGAAGTACAGGAACCCTTTGAGGAACTAGGGATGGGTTTCAGGTGTATAGGGATGAAGACTTTTGTTGCAACACAAACATCCAGGCCCACAGAGCTATGGCCATTCCATGTTAGGCCAAGGATGGGATGTATTATTGATTTGTATTACTAGAGGAAGCCAGCTGTTCCAGCACTACTGTAATCATGTGTGAGGTGGTGTGCTGGGGCATCACTCCCATTGTAAGAAAGAGTACCTTAAACATGGATGGGCAATTCTAAAATGTCCTGGGACTGACATTTTCTACTCCGCTCTCCAAAGCAAATGTGTTTTGTTGTTGTTTTACAATCTGCTAGTGACCAGAAAGTCACTTCCATTTTAAAAAAAACTATGTTGGAATCTCTGAAAAGTGACAAGGAGGACAGGATTACTAAATGGGAGAATTGCAACCCTGGAAGGCTACTGGGGATGATATCGTCTATTTTTGACCTAAAAGTATTTTTTGGCAATGAGGCACACTCTGGGCAGTGGTGGCTAAGAGCCATAGAAAAGGTGTTGGTAGCCCACAGACCACCCAATACCCACTCCTGAGCTAATCAAATAGACCTTTGGTGTGTAATTTGTTTAGTGTGATGTCCAGTGCCAAAGAAGCCAGTGGTCTGGCTCATATCTCCCCTACAAAGTCAAATTACTGGTTTTTCCTGGATTTGTCTGTCACATTGAACAAATTGTACACTAAGAGTCTGTAGTTTGTTCAGTCTCTCTTATCTATAGGGACAGCAATCAGTCTACATACACACTGACTCAACCTGACATGGGTAAACACACCTATATGAGATCCATTGTATCCACAGTGACAAAGATGAAGTCGATGGATGTTATCCTCAAATGTGACCCTGAAAGTCATTTTCAAGGTCACATATCACTATAAAGCACAGGTTAAACTGTTTGCAGAAAAAAAAACCCTGCTGCAGCCCTGAATGTAACAAACCACAACGGACATACTGTACATCAAAATGAAGTCAAGCAGCTGCCCCACCAAACATATACTAGTAGTGGAAATCCCTGTCATCTTCGACAGGTTAAGTGTCTCAGGCTACAGAGAGACTATTTTGTAGTTCCCAATCTGATGAAGTGATATTCAACAAGTCCTGTCCCTTTGAGTGAACTTCTAATAACCAGTTTATCAAGTGGCATACTGTTTAAAGACTGTTTTCTTCTTGTCTGGATTCCCCAAAAAGCATTGCTGCTTTGCAAAGCAGAAATACATTGAAACAGATGCTGAACAACCAATCCTCATCTGAGGAGGATGTTGGAAATGTCCCCCTCTGTAAGCAGAAGCTTCCCTGGTGGTCAACTTCATTGCCATGGTATATTCTATCTGCAGTGTTCTGCGGCTAGTGTGGGCCATCACAGGCTGTATCAATGCGGCATACCGGAGGATGGCCTTGGACCTCCAATACCTTATCCCCCCGATTCTCCTGACATACTCCTAACCATTTAGGATGGCATGCCCTTGGACTTCAAACATCCTATCCACCTTCATTCTCCTGACATGCCCCTAAACAGATCTCCTAATCACACCACACCTGTGGCTGACAAAGTTAATTCCGCCACTACTGGCTTCAATGAGAAGAAAATGTTAAAACACACAATAACAAAATCCTGCAAGAGGCCTGGGCTTTGGATGCAGTAGACTACATACTGCAGACTCTCCTCTCCCTACCAGTGAGAACTGCTCTTAGTATGGAGGATACAAAGTCTTCTATGGTCATTCACCTGTTCTTTTGTACTGGTCATCTGTAGCCTTGTACAAAGGTCATCTAGCTGTTCCCGCTGTTCGTGGTGCCCAAGACGGTTAAGGTATTCCCGCAACATCTGAATGATCTGAAATAAACAAGGTGAGAGAGATGCGGTCTGCTATAATTAACAGAGAGTTCCAGATTCCTACCTAGAAGGCCAAAACTGAAGCAAAACTGTAAGTTCTAAAAAAGGCTTTCTCTTAAGAAAAATGGAGGTAAACAACTATAAGAAAATCTCAGAACAGAAGAGCAGGAAATATGCTAAATAGAGGTGGGTACCCTTGTTTCTCTATCGAAACATGAAAAAACTTTAACATATTTTTCCAAAGTAACAGATGGATTTTTTACTACAAAGATCTTTTATTCATCTTTTATATGTGCATTAACTCTGAGAGCAGCAGGCAGGTTTGTTTAGCTCTACAGAAGGGCTGTCCAGGATTGGTGAAATGTCACAACAAAAAATTCCAAATTCCAGAGGAAATCTCTACGTCCAGAGATGCGGAGATTTTGCTACCACTCACTGTTTTATCAGTATGCTTAATTTACAGTCCTCAGAATGTGAAGTCTGCAATATACACTGTAACTGAATTACAAATCATAGAATCATAGAAATATCGACACCATTTGGATTTGAGACACTGAAAGAAATTAGAATAGGTAAAGTGGAAGAAAACCATGAACAAAAGGACTGAGGGGTTCTAAATCTGCTCCCTCTTGACCAGATGCAGGCTTTGATGAAGTTACGGCCAGAGAAAGCTAGAGTTATTTTTTTTAAACAACACAGAATTAACTTGCAAAATTATTCACCCCAAAGGATGGCTATGGCCACCAATTTGGATTTACTTATTTATTTTAGAAAGAAAAAAAATCTTGAGCTAATTCACAATTGCTATTAACCATAACCAGCAAACAGAACTCTTATGTCTGGAGAAGCAATGAAGCACAGTGGTAGAGCACATGCTTTGTAAGGAAGAGAAGCTGTTGACAGTATTTGCTCAGTCATTGATTCCTGAGAATCCAGCTTACAATCACTCCCCACAAATGCTTCCCTTCCCTCTTTTCTGTACTGTCAGACCCACCCCCACTCCTTTTTTCCCAGGTGTGCTGATTTTAAGAGTTTGCAGAACAACTGGAATGTAAGATTTTGGGATGCAGTGCTATTTTCTCACATGTGTGGGAGGTTTGACTGCAGCATACATATCCTTCTGTAGAAGAGAACCATATTCCTCTTCAGGAAGGAGTAACAGTGCTGGGGTGCCACTGAAGTTACTGGGAGTTGGTTTTGCTTTCTGTTGTTTTCATTGACACTCTTCCCCTCAGTACTTACATGCTTTTCTCTCCCCAGGCTATTAGAAGATGGGGTTCTATCACATCTCTGAGCCGGGAAGTGACCACAAAGTTCAACTGCTCAGAGATCTTTAGGCAAAGATGAGGAACGTCAGGCCCACAGACTGGATGTGGCCCAGGGAGGTTCCCCATCTAGCCCATGAGCTTTGTGGTCATGCCTGCTCCTTTAAGGTGACTCTGTGATTCTAAAGCACTTACAGACAGGCTTCTGGCAGACCTTGTATGAATACAGCTGACCATGATGGCTGCTGATGAATGGTATGGACTCAAGGTCCACAGCTGCTTGGGCTAATCCACTCTTCTGTATCCTACACACTTTTGAAAATGGTTAAAACATTACTGCATGGACTCTGCCACTGTATCACTGTCATTTTGAAAGGAAAAACTGGAGTTTGGAGAGAAGAATCTGGAAAAGCAGTAAACAACGGAAGAGGAAAAAACCCCCGCTTTCTAACAGAGCTCGAATTGAAAGAAAAGGGAAAAGAAAAATGCTCCCTTGGTAGCCATTGTATACTTTGTGTGAAATCTAGATCTATTATACCCAAAATGGTAGCCCACGGGTTGGACCTTATTTGCAGCAATTTTTTCCAGGGAGCTACGTGGATACAATAATGGCATAAATAAGGTACTGCTCCTTGGCACAACGAAAAAAAAATAACTCTTCTGGGTTGCATATCAGATAGCTTGAGAAGATGTGGTCTACATAAAGCACAGAACTAGTGTCGAACAGGTTATAAGCTTAAATACACAGAAGGTCCTAGATCCCCTCTGATCTTGGAAGCTAAGCAGAGTCAAGCCTGGTTAGTATTAGGAGGGAGGAACATTAGGGTACTGTGGCCTATATTTCAGCAAAAGCTTATGACAAACTCCCTCTGAGTATTCCTTGCCAAAAAAAAAGCCAACAGAAAATTCACGGGACAGCCAGAAGTCAACAGATGACTCAAAAGCACGTATACAGAAACATACAGTGTCATTACAGTGTTACCAAACAAAGGAGAACACAATTCCCACCCCAAATCCTCTGGACGCTCTCTGAAACAAGGCTGGTAAACCAAGGGTTGTACTTTCTCAGGCTATGATGTCAGGTCAGACACATGCCAGTAAAGCTAACAGTGAGTGGGGCCACTCTTTCTCTTTTTGCTAGACCCTTTTTTCTTTCTCTCTTCTTCCCAAAGAACGCCACAGAGGAAAAGGTATCACTCTTAACAGAGGTCTAACCTAATCACTTGCAGAGGGACTTTGAAATGAGGCCAAGAGGCATCTCTTGTTCATTCCTCATCCACAAACTAGATGAGTTTTTGGTCTCAATCAATGAGGGTATTCTTATATATTTTATGGATGGTTTGTATGGATGTCTAAATTTTGCACCTATTTCCCTGTAATCTGCATTTCAACCTTCCGAGCCACACAGATATTCTGTTTTTAATGTTATCTTTATATATTATTTGGAGCTGCACATTTGATATAAAAATCACTGATTCTTAGGTTAAAACCCCCTTCAGTATCCCTACTTACTCTCACATACCAATTGTCTCCTGAAGGGGCATAAAAAGCAATGATAAATACAGAGCTTAGAAAGGTTTCTTTTTTGCATTGTAAGTCCCAGAAACATAATAGATTTCACATCTGTCTGTCTGTCTGTCTGACCGACCGTCTGTCTGTCTGTCAGAGGAAATAAAGAGAATTAGAGGAGTTCTTAAAAAACACACACCTTGGGATACAGGTGGGTAAATGCCAAAAGTCATGCTGGCTGGTGAACTCTGGGAGTTGTAGTCCAAAATATTAACTTTTCCAATTCTGATTAACTATAGAAAGGCAAACCAGCTACAGTCCCAAGAATGCAACTATTTCTCCTCTCACCTGCTTTACTTCGAGACGCACTGCTTCCAGACTCTGTGAGAGTCCCTCCTGCAAGATGTTCAGCTTGGACTTGGCCAAATGCAAAGGGGTCCTTCCAGCTCGATCCAAGGCATCTACTCGAGCTCCTGGAAGATGCGCATACAGAGGAAGAAAGGTGTGGGTTTAAAGAGGACAGGCTCCTAGGAGACTAGAAAAAGAAGAGAGGGTAGCTTTATAACTGGCTATTACCTCCACGGAGCAGTGTGGTGATGACAGGAACATGGTTCGTGCAGGCAGCTGGGGAGGGAAAACAGGAAACATACAACTAAGTTGTGCTCTATAATAAAGCAGTGGGGATGAACAACTCTGCCTTTAGGGTAAACGTAATACCGCCTCACGGTAGCCAACTGTTGAAGAATGCAAATTGAGAAATCCACATTTCAAATTTTCCTTTTTGCCACAAAGTACTAGATGGCATAAACAAACTAATACTGTCTCAACCTCAACAATTCCTACAAAATGGGGATAAAAATATGGCAGTCAGGATTCCAGAGATCACAAATGTACAATGTTTTGAATACAAGACATGTCTCATGACAACGGGAAGAATTATTATCGACTGAAAGCAGGTTGTGCTCAGAGTGGCACGCTCCCACATTAATTGTTAGAATAAATAATGAAAATCTGTTTTATTTGCATAATTTTCCAAGTGCACAAAGATTTGCTTTTTAAGACAGCCTTTGGGACATAATACATTCCAAATGGCAACAGGCAAATTCACAAATTTCCAAGCAACACAGCAGCCAGCTGAATAGGTCATTCTACTCACAACTCCTCTCATCTGAACAGATGCTGCACAAAGAGTTTCAAGTGACTTTCTACTACCATGACCAAACTATCACATTTTTCAAGATCAAAAGTCATATTCTTGGGATATTGGAAAAGTAATCTGATTCTATCCTCAGTAACTCAGTTATATCCACGCAGGCATAATTCATCCAGATTAAGGTTCCAGATAAGTGCTTGTAGGCCTCCAGCCCATGGACCAGAGGAAGCCTATGAGGGTTCCATTTCCTGTCTATAAGCTTCTTTTGCTATTATCTCCAATCAGTGATTTAAAGGCCAGGAAGCTGACACATAGAACTGTGATAAAGATAACAACATTTGGTGCAGATATATAGCACTCTTAAATTCAATGCCTTCTACACACAGTACCCCACAGCAAACTTCACCACAACCCCATAAGGCATGCCAGCATTGAGATTCCAATACAGAAGATGGTGGTGGAGCCAAAGAGAGAGCATCTTGTATAAAGACACGTAATGATTTCATGGCTATGGTGAAATTTGAACCTAGATCTTCTGGACCTCATGCTCGTAGATATTATCCTACAACCAGGAGAATGCTACCTACAGCCAAAACAGATTGAAATTCAACTTTCTTACACCAGGAAGACTTCTAGTTCTCTGTTGTTGCAATACTCAGCTCAAGGTCTCCCAGTGCACTCCTTTTTTCCCCCTGAGCTCACAGGTTGCTATGTGACATGAAAGAGGGAAAAAGATAAAAAGGAAAGAAATAGGCAAGGAACTCTAGTCAAGGCTAGAGTGAAAGGTGATTGTTGTGTTCCAAGTGGTTGATGCTCACCCAAATGCAGGGGAGTGTTCCCCAGTCCATCTCGCTGGTTTGGATCAGCTCCATGGTCCAACAGCAACTGCACTAAAACACAAACAGAAACTCAAGTTTGTCCATAATTATGAGCACAGAAACTCCATCAAATGCTAAATGAGCCCACCCAAGTTCTAAGCCCAAGCTCTTTGTGGGAGGGCTTTCTTTTAGTGCCACAACCCTCACAGGCTCATGTGATGAGGACACAGGAGACAGCCATGTTGGTGGCTGCTCCTAGGCTACAGAACTCCACCACCACCACCAAGAGAGGTTTGGTTGGGCCCTTCTCTGCTTTTTTTTCACCAGGAAGGCAAAGTTACTTTTTTTTTAATCTACACAAGCCTTCAGCTTTTAACTGGCTGGGACAGATATACTGTGTGCTGTGTTGTTTTTTTTAAATTATGCTTCAAATGTTTTTTTAACTGGTTTAAATTAATGTTTTAATTAGATTGTTGGTTTAATGGTTTCTAAACTACTATGATGCATCTGGATTTAGCTCTATTTTAACTTATATGGTAAGCTTCTCTGGGTCCCATATAGGGAAACAAGAGCGGTATCAATCAAATCAAATCCAGGACATCTAATTCTACAGCAGGTAGTCACCTAAAATGGATTAATTCAAGGGAGATGGATGAACTACACTTGCCTATGTCTCCACAAAGTTTATGCCTCTACAAAATACTTTAGAGCTAGGATCAGATCCTGTGGCTCTCCAGTTATTGTGGGACTCCAACTCTCATCAGTTACTGCCAACATGGCAAATGGTTAGAGCATGTGCTTTAGAGTAGTGGTTCTGAATCTCCTCAAGATGTTTTGCACTTCAGTTCCCAGAATCTCTGATCACTGCCCAGGTTGCATTAGGCTTCTGCGAGCTGGCGACCAAAACACACAAAGGACCAAAGTCTGAGAACCACTGCTTTAGAAGAACTGGGACCTCCTATGAAAAGACACTTCTTGTGTGTCTGTCGAAACTGTTATGGAGCACAAGAAGTCACCTGATAATCTAACATTTTTATACCTGACTGGAGGAGCTTTTGTTGTTCTCAAAGTTCTTTTCCTGTTCCTACTTTCTAAGATCCTTTAAGCCAAGGTAGAGTCCTCCACGTATTGCTGAAGCATGCTTTGCATGATCCTTCATCACTGGTTATGCTGGATAATGCTGACAGCAGCTGTAGTTCAACAACATCTGGAGGGCCCCATATTCCCCCCTCAAGCTTTAACTAAATGTTTCACAGATTAGATTCTAGGCCTCACAAAAAACTAGAGCTCCTTCCTAGACTGTTCTAGAATAATGGACACCTGACAATCCTATATAATATTATGATAATTTATGAAAGCGTGCTCCAAAAGAGTGCCACTGAGCATCACATTACTCTACCCACCATGTATGATTCCTAAACATCAGGAGCAATAGGCCGCTCAAGTTAAGTATGAGGAAAGTGTGCTTTTGAGAAACATAGCTTTTAAAGAAGAACAAAAATGATCATCTCTGTCCCCAAGAACAAGGGCCAAAGATCCCATCTCATTTTGATAGAGCTCACCAATGTGATCGTTTCCATTGCAGGAAGCAAAGTGCAGCGCCGTTCGACCTTTGTCGTCAGCTGCACAAGGGTCGGTCCCATCTTCCAGGAGCTGCTGCACTGGTACCACCAAAGAAAACAAGAGAAGAGTGCATTTAACAGAGTCAAAGTGTTCTGTCGATTCCCAACTCTTACCAGAACCACAGCTCAAAGCACAGTAAATTCTGGAATGTGTTCCCAAGACTGATGTTTAGTACTAAAGATCCATGGACAGCAGAGTCAGCCTTCTTCAGTAACAATTACTGATAACCAATTAATTACTTAATAATTAATTATTAAGCTGAAGTGAAATAATAGAACCAGAGCCTGTAGGCAATGCATTAAGAAAGAATGTTGCAGATAATGTTATTTGTTACATTTGCAGATAATGAGGGTCAACAATGGTACCTCTATATTAATTGTCCCTGAAGTTAACACATTCTCTGACTCACTCACTATTGCTGATCTTCTTTTTGCAAGATGGCAGGGAAGGAGGGGAATATTTATTCCATTTTTAACTGGAAAGCAAACCCCTCTGTGTTACTCCATGGACAAAATTTTACCAGGAGGCAGCTGCCTATACTTCATATAATGCCTAGAGTGTTCTGTTAATGAAGAATACCCTTTGGCTCTCCCTCTCACACGCCTAAACTGTGGTAAAGCAACTTGTCAATGGAGGAACAGAGAGGGCTTCCTGCTAGTCTGACCTGTGCGGGACTTTTATTCCACTTAAACACAGAACAGAACACAGGTCCTTTCACACAAGGAAGGTAAACAGTAGTGATGGGCCAACCGAATCTTCAGATCCTTGGCAAAGATTCGAAATTCAGGGATCTGAATTCCCCCTCCCACCAAAATAGGCGAGCCAAATCTTTCAAATCCTGCCCAGAGCGGGCGGCAGAAGGTGGTGGGGAGAGCAATCCAGGATTCCGCCTGAGATGGGAGAAGGTGGCAGGGAGTGCAATCTCATGCTCCCTGCTCTTCTCCTGCCCACAGCTGGCCTGATCCTGCCTGGGATGGGCAGGAGAAGGTGATAGGGTTTTTAAAAATTGGCACTTCTGGGGCCTGCCAAAGGCCTGTTTGGCCGGCAGGCCCCTTGGTACATGAAAATCGCAGCATAAAGCCATGCTGCCTGTGTCCTGGGCTGCTGTCTGTGCCCGCTCGGGCTTCCTGTGCCCGCTCGGGCTGCCTTCCTTTGCAAGGTAATAATCTCTGTTCTTTTGACCTGGGAGTTATGTACTTCATGTAGTAGATGAACATGTCAACTGCATTTGTATCTTCTTAGTAAGAAGTATAAGTATGTTTTCCTGAACTGAAAACTATTATTTAATTTGTTTGTCATTACACAAAGATGTCAAATTCTGCTTCAAAAACACTTTTCAGTAGAAGTGCTTTTTTCCCCTTGCTTTTAAAATCCTTTTTTAAAAAAGGATTCAAAAGATTCAAGATAGATTCCCAGAACCATCCAGGGATTCAGATCCAGGCTCAGAAAATTCTGGATTCGTCCCATTCCTAGTAAACAGTAAAAGTAATGTAACAAGTAATACGTTACTTTGGTACCTGATGCAATGAAAAGAATAATGCCTTCTGGTCTCAGTGAATAATAAGTAACATAACAAGCTACTTCTAAGCAGAAAACAGTAAAAACATAACTGAGTATAATACACATTTGTTGTTGGCGTGTGCACTCAAGTTACTGCAACCTTATGGTAAACCTATCATGGGGTTTTCTTGGCAAGATTTGTTCAGAGGGGATACGTCCTTCTCTTTGCCCTCCTCTAAGGCTGAGAGAGTATGACTTGTCCAAGGCCACCCAATGGGTTTCCATGGCTGAGTGGAGAGCTGTACCCTGGTCTCCAGAGTCATAGTCCAATACTCAAACCACTGTACCATGCTGGCTCTCTACTGCACATGTCTTTATTGTTGTGTCTTCAAGTCAATTCGGCCTTACAGTGACCTTAAGACAAATCTCTCATGGGGTTTTCTTGGCAGAATTTGTTCAGAGGGGTTAACCCTTGTCTTCTTCTGAAGTAAGAGAGTATGATTTGCCCTAGGTTACCCAGTAGGTTTCCACTGCTAAGTGGGGATTCGAACCCTGCTCTCCCAGTATCCTGGTCCCACACTCAAACCAACATGGGGTAGTGGTACTGGACTATGACTCTGGAGACCAGGGTTCAATTCCCCGCTCAATCATGGAAACCCACTGGGTGACCCTGGGTGTATCACACACTCTCAGCCCCAGAAAATCCTGCGATAGGTTCACTTTAGGGTTGCTTTAAGTCGGAAACAACTTCAAGGTACACAACAACAGCCATTTCTAAAACCAGCATTCTTGTGAATAGACTTCATGATTCTAGTGCAATTTCTTTATCCATATCTGGATACTCATTTAGTCACGATATTATCTCCCAGCCTTTACTACGTAGCTATCTACATGTTACTCTATTATTCAGACCATTCTTTTGATGCAAAACATACCATGCTTTCTGTTCAAGTATATTTCACGGCAAAAATTCAGCATGAGTTAAGCACAAGTCTTCACAATTTCAACCAAGGAGTGGTGGCAGCAGCAGAAATTTAACATAGCTAATAAACTGGCACGTTGGTGATGCAATGCATACATCTCCAATCTTCTGGACAACTACATGACTGGCAAACATACATAAAAAAAATTAATAAGTGAAGGCAAAGCCAAGTACAACATGTTCGAGCATGAAAAGCCAATTTCAGTAGGATAATTTCAGCAGGCTTATAACAGGAGGGAGATGAAATATTGTCATGCTTTGCTTTGCTTTCTCTCATTAAATGTTTAGTTTGGGTTTTTGTTGCCATCCAGAATACTTAAGGCAGATTTTAATAGTTTTTTCTAAAACGTTCTTCTAAAATGTTTAATCTTTACTGGATCATGCTCAATGCCTCTCTAAACCACAGAGAGAGAGAGAGAGAGAGAGAGACAGACAGACTTATGCAGCCTCAAATTTCAGCCAGAGGTGAGGAACAGATGGTTTCAACAGCACAGTCAACGATAAGGAGTTAAAGGAGATGCTGTCCAAAACATGTGGACAACCCAAAGTCCTTTAAAGGTCACCTGTGATTAAAATACTTCCCTACTCAATAAAAGAGATAATGATACAGGAAAATGAGCAGGCTGGTGCAGAGGAATGAGGTACTGCACACCTTCTTTGAGCCCAGCATTGACATTCAGTTCTTTGTTCTTGCTCTGCCAACAGTAGGCTAGTAAAAATGTTTGCAGGGTGGTAACTTTTGTGGGATCATTTGCAGCAAGGCTGAACAAATGTCTTGATCCCACATAAGACTATCCTGAGGAAAGGAGAAAAGTTAAAATGTGAGAGAGCCTCATGTTAGAAAAATGCAACATGTCTGACTGCAAGGCTGTAAAAACGCCTATGGTGCCTGGGTTTATGAAAAACATTGGTGATGAAATGATCACTGACATCTCTTTAGGTCCACTCTTGCTCCCTTCCTAGATACCAGTAGAATCTTTTAAACGTCCTCCTCAGTGACCTGTCACAATGAACACCACTCTGAAATGAAAGGCTACCATTCACAGCATTATCTTTAATATGTACAAAATTGCATTTTACTGTAAAGCACACATGCCTTCAACGGAATTTATGCAGAAGAAAATATACAGAGAGATATACTACACTTCAATTTCTTACCTGTTTCCAAATCATTGGAATTGGCAGCTTCTCTTAACCTTTTCAGAGCTGTGGGAAAAAAGAGTGGTTTTGTTTTCCTATTGGAATGGGAATGAGCCAACAAAAACAATTTAACAACATGTTACATCATGAGACTTATCACCCTCTTACTTGTTGTAGATGGATCTAGATCGTACCAAATCAATTGTTAAACAGAGGCTGTTAGACACAGACTAGCAAGAGCTCCAAGGAGCTGTACAGGGACCTTGCTCCCCGCAGCCATTGGGGTTTCCATGCCTTTCCTTTAAAACTGGAAGACCTTATCTAGAATGGTTAACAATTTCTAAATATATGCAAGCTTTCTTTTTCACAAGGTTTAATGTTCTCCCCTCTAGCTTACTAGATGGAAGCTAAAATAAAATTCCACTGAAAAATAGATGAAGCCCCTGTAATGGTTTCATAGAGTTGAGTCTATTTCACATATATACTTTTACACTGTTGTTATTAACAAGGAGCTACAAAAGGTGGAATATATATAATTATTTTTTTTTCAGGCCACCCCCTTGAGTCTCTTTTGACTATTTTGCTCCATGACTCTGATAAGTCAACTAAAGAGCAAATAGTTAAGTTTTTAAATTTCACTGTTACTATCAGTTCACTTCTAACAACATAAATGTTAATGTTTCATATTTTATAAACATTGGTTGGTATCCTGTTGGTTAGTCCTAATGACAGTAGACACATTGTGTTATTATTTTTAGAGATGCAAATGGCATCAATGTTGCCCCCTTCCCTAACAATGGCCTCTTCTGATCTCACTTCTAAGAAATACAGGGGGCCGTCAGTATCCACTAGAATTTGGTTCCAGGACCCCTCTCCTCTCACAGATATCAAAATTCATGGATGCTCAGTCCTGTTATATACAATGGTGTCTCTTATATAAAGGGATAAAATCAAAGTTTGCTATTTGTTTTTATACATATATATTTTCAAGCTGTGGTTGGTTGAACTTGTGGATACAGAATCTGGGGAAGGCCAACTGTTTTCTAAGGTTCTGTGTTTCCATCCCTTTTGTAGTGCAGTATATACATACCAGCAACTTGTTCAGACCAGCAGTGTTTATGCAGTCTACCTGAAAGCAATTATTCTCATATCACTTCTTCATTTTGCACATTTTCAAAATGAAAATGTCCCAGCCTAGTAGTACTCTCTAGATATTTTGGATTTCAATCCCATTATCTCTCATAATTGGGCATATGGTAGGACTGTGGTGTTCGCGAGGATGTGGTTCCATGACCCCTTGTGAACACTGAAAATTGTGCATGTTCAAGTCCCTATGACAGAGCTTTCCAAACTTTTCATGTTGGTGACACACTTTTTTAGATATGCATCATTTCATGACACAGTAATTCAGTTTTACTAGCAAACTGGAGGTTAAACTAACCCCTTATAAGAGATACAGACACATACATAAATTGTAGTAACAATGTGTATGGGGACACTATGTACCTCACGAAAACCTTCATATATTTTTAAAAATATATGATTCATAAATAACAACATATTTCCAAGATTGTAGGCTACACACAATTTGGAAAGCCCTGCCCTATGGAAACACAGTGCAGGGCAGCAACAATCACCGCTGCCATGTTCCAGTCAAAGACCCAGAGCAAGGAGCAGCTCCCTCAGGAAACTGCTCCCTGTCCTAGGATGGTTGAGGACTCTGAGATCACGAGTGATGGTGGCAGCAAGAGATGCAACTGCTTATCACCCTGGGATTGCTCAGTGTTTCGTTCCTGATCTTGGTTGCTCATGAGAGCAACCGCGTCCCTGCCGTAGGTCCTCCCTGCCCTGCAATTTTTGAGGTGAGGGAGCTGTTGAAGCAAGCTCTCTGTCCAATGCCCCACCTCCAGGGAGCATGCAAGAAGCCTGCTTTCCAGACTGCCCAGGCCTTGCTGCTCCCACCCCTGCTGCCCTGGACCACTTCTATAATGGATGGCAGGTACTGTACAGTACTGTAATCTAATTTTTTAAATACTTTTGTTCTTTTCACCTTGCATAAGGTTGAATTTGTGTATGCTGAAGTCATGAAAACTGAGGGGCTACTACATTAGTTAAGGCTGAAGGGAAATGAAGTCCAAAACCATCATGAGATTAAAGGACGCTGCCTTATGAACCTCTCCAAAAACAACGGGCTATTCTACAAGGGGGCAGGTGAAGTGTGACCTCTAGATGTTGAACTAACTTGCATGCACCCTATCCAGCACAGCTAATAGTCAGAAATACCAGAGATGCAGTTCACAGCTGGTCCTCCAGATGTTGAACTAACTTACAGTTCACCAAAATTTGTAGGGTACCACTTTGCCCATCTCTGTTGTACAAGGTTTGCTCAGTTCATGTCTCTCCATGAAGCATCTTTTTCCACCTTTTTAATTACCTTTTCTCCAGCATTAGAATGTCAACAGATGCTTACATTTAGGTTGTGCTTCTGTGCACACTTGCCTAGACATTTATTCACAATTGAGTGAACATGCATGAGATTTGTGTCAAACTGCACACCCAACTGAATTTGACACATATCCATTACACCTTAAAATACACCAGCCACTCCTTCCTCTTCACAATCAAGATACCTATTGTCCAGATTCTACCTACCCCACTACCCTCTTTCAAACAACATATTCCATTCACTATGGACTCAAATCAGAGCTTTCCAGACTCTGTGTCATGACACATTAGTGCGTTGACTGCAGTGTGTAGGTGTGCCACCTCTGCCCCAAGCCGAGAAAGATCCTGGCAAGGGCAGTGATGGCGGGCCCAGCTTGGGTAGAAGGGCTGCCTCTCCCACCACCGCTGCTGCCCTGGGCTGAGAAAGACCCGGCGAGGCTGGCAGTTAGTTTAACCTCTGCTTTGCTAGAAACTATGGACACATACATAAATTGTAATAATGAAATGTATGGCGACACAACATTTCTCATGAAAACCTTTGTTATACTTTTAAAAATATATGATTTATGTTTTATTTATTTATTATACATAAAACTGAATTACTGTGTCGCAAAATGATGCATGTCTAAAAAGTGTGTCACCAAGATGAAAAGTTTGGAAAGCTCTGACTTAAACCATGGAAGTTATTCCAGATTTGTGTCTGCTAGTTAAACTTATGTCCCATCCTTCTCTGGGTTGCTCAGCATAGCACTTCCACCTTACAAAAAACACTCAGGTCCCTTCACCATACTTCCCTCATTAGCATGTAGAGGAGAATGCGATACCATGAAATGATGCTTAATGCACAAAATGGGTAGCTCAGAGGGCAGTAGCATGAACTACCTGGCCATGTGAACAAGCAATGCAGAAAGTGTGTGCTGGGAGAAGCAATGAAGTCTCAATTTGCACTTAACATCATCTCTAAATCTTAATGGGGGGAATTATGCCACCATCAGATATTACTGGACTGCACTTCCCAGCAGCCTTAGGCAGCATAACCAACGATGAGGAATGCTAGGAATGCAGTCTGGCAATCTCTGGAAGGCCCAATGATTCCAACTCCTATCTTAGAGATATGGATTATTAAACACCGTAAGGCTTGCTTCTCCACTGGAGTGCTTCCGAAGGAAAATACTATCCATGTTCATTTAGGGCATAAACCACATGGAGTACTCATTGCGGGGCCAGTCACCTATCCGTGGCCATTTCCCGACTAGCCTGTTATAGGGCTATTATTCCACTTTCAACATGCTATGGGCCATTTCCGCACTAGCCTGTGATAGCGCGATGATTCCACTTTCAACATCCTCTGGAATCCTGGGGTTTGCAGTTTTGGGAGGGGCCGAAAGTGGAATCATCGTGCTATAACAGGCTAGTGCGGAAATGGCCATGGAATCCTGGGGTTTGAAAGCCCCCTCCCTAAACTGCTAATCCCAGGATTCCATAGGATGTGGAAAGTGGAATAACAGCGCTATGACAGTCTAGTGCGGACATGGCCCGTGTTTGCTTGGGACTAAGCCTCCCTTTCAACCCATCTAGGGCCTTTTCCGCACTACACTCTTACAGCGCGATGATTCCACTTTCAACCTCCTCTGGAATCCTGGGGTTTGCAGTTTCGGGAGGGGCCGGCCGGGATTCCAGAGGAGGTTGAAAGTGGAATCATCGCGCTATAACAGCCTAGTGCGGAAAGGGCCTGGGCTTTTTCTTGCTCAGGATCAGGCCGCAAGGTCCTGCGAGGACCGTAGGATGCCACCCGCTTCCCCGGGGCCCCGTGCGGCCCAGAGAGATCCGTGCGGCCAGGCGGTTCCTTTCCAAGCCCACAGGCCACGCCGCGGCCTGGGGTCTTCCTCGCCGCCCCGCGCCAGCCCGCTCGCCCCCCTCCGCGCCCAGCCCCTCACCGTGGATCTCCTTGCCCATAGGCCCCACCTTGCGGTGCAGCCGGGCGGCCTTGCGGCGGCGGCCGAAGATCTTGCACACGCGGTGCTCGCGCTGCCACGGGAGCTGGAGGTAGCCCAAGGAGGCGGGGTCCGGAGCCTCGGGCACGGTCCGCAAGGCCGACCCAAGCCCCGCCAGGGAGAACACGTTCGCCGTGGTCGCGGCTGCCGTCGCGGCTGCAGCAGCGGCGACGGCCGCGGGACTGGGCTCCCCCGCGTTGCCGCCTTCCATCATCGCCGCCGCCGCCGCCGCCGCTTCTTCCCCTCCGACTCCCAACTCACCCGGGCCTGGACGGAGGCGGGCCGACTCGCGTAACCATAGGGACGACGGGAAGAGCAAGGGAGGGGAAGCGTTTCCGGGAGCTCTGAGGTCCAATCAGGAGCGCCTTCGCGGGCCACGCGTAGCCAATCGAAGCTGGAGAAAGCTATTAAGAGGCGGGACGAAAGAAAAAAAGGCTGAAGGGGAATTGAACCAAAGAGATAAGAAAGAGAGTCGGAGAACTCCAGGAGTGCAACACAGGGCCTCTTACGACTAGAGGACTCCATATGCGGGGCCGAAGGGTAGATCAGTGATGAGTGGTAGCCGTATATAGTTTTGTTTTTGCCTGTAACGAGCTCTCAATAACACAACCCTGCCCGCCCCACCATTTCAAAGCTAATAATGCAACTTCTTACTGGGGTGTTGGGACACATACAGCTCATGCTTACTTCCGCACTAGCCTGTTGTAGCGCGATGATTCCACTTTCAACAACCTCTGGAATCCTGGGGTTTGCGGTTTCGGGAGGGGCCGGCCGGCCCCTCCCGAAACTGCAAACCCCAGGATTCCAGAGGAGGTTGAAAGTGGAATCATCGCGCTATAACAGGCTAGTGCGGAAATGGCCTATAGTCTACAGATGAAGTCTGCGTTATCCTCGCATTACCACCTACAGAGCATCCAACCGTCACGAGGAAGCGGTATCAAAAGTATCAGCTTATATTTTTAAGCAGAATAGTTATTTTAAAAGATAGGAACGGAGGAGCCTCTCCCTCGACCGCTTTTATTTGCTAGAGTATATCTATTACTTTCAACCGTTCTTTCCCAGCTTATGAAAAATGGTTTCAGCTGGAAATGGGAGCCGGAACTGCCACAAGAGAACCCCCTGGACTAGCCCGGGCTGCCCCTCAGCCGAAGGGCCTTTCCGCACTCACACTGTTATAGCGCGATTATTCCACTTTCAACATCCTGTGGAATTCTGGAGTTTGTAGTTTACTGAGGCCAAAAAGCTCTCTGGCTGAGAATTCTAAAGGCTCTTCCCTAAACTGCCAACCCCAGGATTCCAGAGGAGGTTGAAAGTGGGATAATAGTGCTATAACAGTCTAGTGCGGAAATGGCCACAGTCATACGAAACTGCGGCGGCGACCCTATAAAGTTACTTGCTTAAATAGCTTTGACGGAGCGGCGGGTGTAATTAGCCATATTCACTGTGGCTAATAACCAAGGGTCCGCCGGTACCCGGAGCGCTTTCCCCGTCGGCTTCCGGTGCCCAACGGAAGTAGTCGCGTGCGCTCACCGGAACTCTTTCTTTCCCCCACAAGTTCTCGTCTCCTCCGGTCGCTTGACGGTGTGCGGGAACCTTTTCCCCCGGCCGAACCTCAGCCACCATGTCCTACCCGATGGACGACTATGATGACGTAGGGGCTTCGACTCCTCACTCGTTCTGGGAAGCGGGGTGGGCGATGGCTGGGAACTGGGAGCCGGCCTGATCGCAGAAGCCACGCGGGGTCGGGCCTGAGGGCGGGGGCGGGGAGATGGGGGCACTTTTGGAGGAGGCCGTAGGGGGCGAAGGACCTCCCCAGGAAGGCGAGGAAGATAACTGTCGCTACTTCCTTCGGCCGTTTCCGCACCAGCCTGTTATAGCGCTATGATTCCACTTTCAGCATCCTATGGAATCCTGGGGTTTGCAGTTTGGGGAGGGGCCTTTGAGGCGTCTCCCTAAACTGCAAACCCCAGGCGTCCATAGGATGCTGAAAGTGGAATCATAGCGCTATAACAGGCTAGTGCGGAAATAGCCTTAGTGGCTGAGAGGAAAGCGGCCTGCCTTCTGGCCTGGCTCCCCTGAGAAAGGGGCTGAGCGTGTGCGGAGAGTGCTGAGAGTGGGTAGGCTGAATTTCTCCCCTTTCTCTCTTTTCAGGGCTCCTATGATCCTTACACTTACCCGGGGGACTACGATATGCACACTGGTGAGTCTTTGCTTCTATCTAGTGTATACACTTCAAGGTTTGTTTGTCTCTGTCAGGCAAAGACCTCATACGATTGGCTGTGTCAGGCGAGAAGACCTCATGTGATTGGCTGCCCAAGCAGATTCTGTGGTATCCTGGGCTTTGCAGTTTAGGGAGGGACCTTTAGAATTCTCAGCCAGAGAGCTCTTGGGCCTCAGTCAACTGTGACTGTCTTGAATTGGCTGGTTGCTAAGGAGACAAGGCCTAGCAGCAAGGAGGAGGGCAGTGTATTCCCTCAGGAACCCAACCTATGTATGTTAATAACTCTGACTACAGATCGGATTGAGGAATATTGGGAAAAGTTACAGGTACTGGACGAGACAGTTTGAGGAATTAGAGACACAGGATTTCAGATCTTTCTAACAAGTATTACCTTAGAGAAAATAAAATGCCAGGCAATGCATTTTGATAATGATACCGTACTGTCTAGAGATGACCAGAGTGATAATTGGAGAGGGGTCCTGTCCCCTTGAATGGTTGTGTTGTTGTTTTGTGCTTTCAAGTTATTTCTGACTTATGGCCACCCTAGGGTACAGGCTTGTTTTCCACTGCTCCAGAGACTAGGGCAAGCTCCTGAAAAAGAGATTGCACCTGAACTTCAGGAAGAACTTTCTGACGATCAGAGCTGTCCAGCAGTGGAATATGCAGCCTCGGAGTGTGGTGGAGTCACCTTCTTCAGAGGGTTTTAAACAGAGGCTGGATGGCCATCTGTTGGGAGTATGATGTGTATTCCTGCATGGTAAGGGGTTGGATTGAATGGCACCTGTGGTCTCTTCCAATTCTGTGATTCTAGGGCAAACCTACCATGGGGTTTTCTGAGGTTGAGAGTGTGTGACATGCCCAAAGCCACCCAGTAGGTTTCCATGGTTGAGGCGAATCCAGTGCTCAAAGCACTGCACCAAGAAATGATTTCAGCAGGTGTTGCTTGGTATCTGGTTGCAAGACAAGCAGCACCTCCTGAAATGCCCACTTCAGTGCAACTGTTAAAGTACAGGAGCCCTAATCAGTTTTCAGACTGGCAAGCCTAGTACTATAGTATTCTATCCATTTCCTGTGTGCCATACGCTGGCTGAAGGTGTGTGGATGTGGTAAAGGATGGTGCTGGTCTCCACAATTTGTCTGTTGTTTTGGCAACTTAGTTTTCTGTTCACTGCTAAAGACATTAGCATTGTCTTGTGCTGAATTTAGCAACTTTTTAGAATGTTCAAACCTGTTGTTTTGCTTCTCTCAGTGTTGCCTCTTTGTTTGTAGTAAGCAATATGAAGATACAAAAAACAAAAACCAATTGTTTGGAGCCCAGAAAGAAGAAATCTTGGCTAAACAAATAACTCCTAAAGAGTGAGCTGGTTTGCAGTCTTGTAGCATGCTGCAGGTGCACTAGTACTTCAGCTATTTTCATGGGGTGTATTTAACTTGAGATCTCTTTACTTTACTAAACACAGTGCCCCAAAATTAAAATAAATACTTAATCTTCTTTTGGTATTGCTTTTTCTTCTTGGTTTTCAGTACCATGTATGAGAATTTGGGAGAAATTAAATATGAAAAATAGGTACTGATAGAGAAAAACAGGGCTTCTATGATTGTAATGCAAATTGTTCCTACTGTTCCTTTATATTTATTTATTTTGTTACATTTCACAGGAGATCCCAAACAGGATCTAGCATATGAACGACAATATGAGCAGCAAACCTATCAAGTGATTCCTGAGGTGATAAAAAACTTTATCCAATACTTCCATAAAACTGTGTCTGATCTGATTGACCAGAAAGTATATGAGCTGCAGGCCAGTCGTGTATCTAGTGATGTCATTGACCAGAAAGTATATGAAATCCAGGACATCTATGAAAACAGGTATGGATTTATGTTTCTCAGAGTAAAAATTAGGACTGCCTTTTGCCATTTTGCCATTCAATCAATTGTATTAAATCTAGAGAGAAATTGCAAAATGGGTGGCTCAGAGACTCATAACAATTTATTTGTGAATAATCTTAGGAAGTATTTGAGGATTAGGTAGGGAAGTGCATGGTTGGCCTATTGAGCCTACTTCTGTTTACCATTCCAGCAGTCAACAATCTCCAGCGAATGTTCTTCTAACGCCAGCTACCAGAGTTCCTCTTATATGGCAATGCTAGGACCCGAACCTGTGACTGTCTGGGGAAATAAACTTGTTTTCCTCATTTCTGTTTTTTTCCAGAGACCCCATTCTAAAGAGATTTCTTCCATTGTTGTTATTTTTTTAAATGCATAAAACAAAAGTTTCCAGCTTTGAACTATAATCTGTTTAGGTGATAGATGTCTTCCTCCCAGAAAATGAGTTACCCATACTTAGGTTGTCTTGATTTAAAAAATAGGAAAAGGCAATACTAGTTGCAGTAGATATGGGTAAATGTCTACTGCCCTTGGTTATATTTTGACCTGTCATATCAAATTTTTGTGTATTTTAGCTGGACCAAACTGACAGAAAGATTCTTTAAAAACACACCATGGCCAGAGGCAGAGGCGATTGCCCCACAGGTTGGAAATGGTAAGGATTTTCTATTTTTCTTCTCTGGCAAGCTGACAAAAGCACAGCTTGCCTTAAGGAAAAATTTTTTGAGACCTTGTGAGCTAAAAAAATGCTAAGTTTTTGTGTGGAAGTGTTGTTTTTGAAATTGTGCTGAAGGAGGCTACACAGATAATGGGATTTTGTATTGAAATTAAAGGTGGTCCCATGAGACAGACTCTTTTTAGTGGTTCATTTATGGAAAAAAGTGACGTCCAGAGGGAGATGGTACTAGTATAATTATCCATCTGTTACCACATGAAAATGTTTGCCTGTTTTGTGTGTTGTTATTACAGCTTTTCTTTTTTACTGCTGTTTTAACTGGAAAGGTTTTTATTTGTTTTGGCACAGTATCTTGATTTTCTGTTAACTTGATCTAAAGCAGAGATAGAATGAGTCCATCAGTCTTGGTTTTTTGGGGGAAAAAGGCCACTCCTGGGACTAAGGCCATTTCTGCACTAGACTCAGGCCTCTCCCTAAACTGCAAACTCCAGGATTCCGTAAGACGTTGAAAGTGGAATAATAGCACTATAACAGTTTAATGTGGAAATGGTCTAAATCTCATGAGATGAAATGAAAACTTGGTGAAATTGATCCCATAGCCCATAGAGGGCTCAAAGGTCTTTTCAGGGGGAAATATACACAATTGACTGTTGATAGATGAAGCCCTCTTATCTCCATTAGGTTTGTGTGTGCCCCTTGGACTTTGTCCACCTCACTGTAAAGTATGTCACCCACCCTGAAGAACTCATTGAATAGATGAGATGCTGGCAATTAAAATAAAATAAATTTCTCTTCATTTCTTGTAGATGCTGTTTTTCTTATTTTGTACAAGGAACTTTATTACAGACACATCTATGCAAAAGTCAGTGTGAGTATCAGCTTTAGGTTATCCCTCATAGAAACTAGAGTTGTTTTGCCCACATTGGAACTCTAGGTTTGTCTTTATTAGGAGTTACTTGTAAGTTTATCCCTTTGAAACCCAGGCAATTGAACAAGTAAGCTTTTTCCCCCTCATTACCATACACACCTTCTTTTTGTTGCAGGGTGGTCCGTCTTTGGAACAGAGATTTGAGTCTTACTACAATTACTGCAGTCTATTCAACTATATTCTCAGTGAGTTACTAGGGTCATACTACATATATATAATTTTTGTTGTTGTGAAAATAAAGTGACATTAATCAATTTGACCAATGTTATGTCCTTGATTCCCTAGTAATTGAGTCTTTGATTCTTACCATTTGAATGCTTTGTTACTGACATCTGCTTTACTTATGTTGTCATATTTAAATGCTTAATTTAAATTCCCACCCTGCTCTAACATTATAAATTCCTTGTCAATGTATTTCTTTAGATGCAGATGGCCCAGCTCCTCTGGAACTGCCCAATCAATGGCTCTGGGATATTATTGATGAATTCATTTACCAGGTACAGTGGGTTATTGCTGTATTGCTGAGGTTGTACCTATACAATATTTTTTTTTTTTTTTAAGATTAAATGTTGTATGCCTTCAGGTAATTTCTGACCACTGGTAATTTTAAGGGAAACAAGGAATTAAAAAGTATAACATATTGGCATGCTTGCATGCAGATAATATACTGAGAAGCCTTCAAAATAAAATGGGGATAGAGATGTGAAGGTCTGAAATAAAACCAAAAAGGTTCAGAGAGGAAATACATTTTTGAAAGTTGTTTTTGTACAGAAAAATTGAAAATTGAAAAGAAAGTTGAATTAAAACTGGATTTTGAAGTATTTTCTTTTAGAGTGGTAAAATGTTTGAGGCAACGTGTTTCTACATTTACTCCCCCAAAAGTATTTCTAAAAACTATATAACGTGAAGAATTTTACTTACAGTATCTGATCTTTGCAATTCCTGATTTTGAAATAAATATTTTTTATTTCCTTGCCGTGATGTAAGACTAGAGGAAACAAAACAATTTTCTTTGTTGTACTAATGTTGATGTTTCTTCTATTTTTATTGTTTTTGCCTACTCCTAGTAAAGTAGCAAAACCACAGATGTTACTTACAGTTCAGTAACTTCTAGCTCCATTTGTAACAAAATAACAAGTTTGGAAAATAAAAGTCAGTTTATAGCTGTTGTCTGACTGAAAATCTGGTCAGTACATCTTGACTAATTGTACTTTTAATATATCAAATATGATAATTTTATGCCAAAAATTGTATAATTGTATTATTATGTAAATGTCTTATACTTCTGAAGTAACAAAGTTATTTTCATTAAGTAAAAGATGCTAATATCACATTTCTTTCCATTTTTCCAAACATTTCTGGTTTTGTCTGGAAAAAAAATGTCTCCATGGCTTCAGAATTTCCAGAAATTTTGCATCTCTTATTGGGAAACCAATTGTCTTGAGGCTGGGCCTTTTATGCTTTGTTACTTGGCTTTCGGAGTACTTCTCAGACATCTATAAATAGGGCAGCAATTCAGTAGGATTGAATTTTCAGTTCAGAGAAGAGAGAGGACATCAGGGTGGAGAAGACTGCTGCAGTCCTATTCACATTTACCTGAGAGTAAGCTCCATTGACTCATGGGGCTTACTTTTATGTTAATGGCTGTAGAGTTGCATTATAAAGTGTAATGAATCTTGTATAGCTTGTATTCTGCATTCAGAATCTGGCGTTTCCTTGATGTAGACCATGAACTTACTGAATTGAAAATCCATTATTTCAGATATCTAATATGGATGGACTGAAAATTACTTCTTTGTTGCAAGTGGCTCTAAGTGAAGTTGTTGATCCCCCTTTTGTTCTCTGTTCATGTTCACATGATGTATTCCCTCCCTACCAGATTTTATTGCTGTTGTTTGAAGTATGTTTAACATTATGAAACCTCATGTAGTTTAGTAGAAATATATTAATCTTTAAGATGCCCCTTTTGTGATATATGGGCAGACCTTTAGCACATACGTTAATGGCTTCCCCTGCCCGTTCTTGCTCTGAGAAATTCCTGTTTATTATTTATTTGAGACTTTAGTATGGAAAATATACAAGGTAGACATACAAAGGACACATTTTTTCTATCTTCCTCCTCACAGTTCCAGTCCTTCAGTCAATACCGCTGCAAAACAGCAAAGAAGTCTGAGGAAGAGATTAATTTTTTGCGTTCAAACCCCAAGATCTGGAACGTCCATGGTGTTCTCAATGTGTTGCACTCCCTGGTGGACAAATCTAATATAAATAGGCAGCTAGAGGTTTATACTAGTGGAGGTAAGGAGGAAAAAAAGATGAGTGTTTGCAAATGAGAAGTAATCTCTTATCTCCTCAAGTTTCATCTTGACTGTAGACCACAAGAGATTTCAGGTTGTACATTGGAAGAGCTGTTTGTATTCAAGAAATAGCATAAATGGTTTGGGTATATTGTGGGATGTTTCTTAGTTCCTTCTTGGCAAAATTTAAGTGTTGAGGCTATGAGAGATAGCTCCCTTCATATGTATTTGAAAAATATACCTTAATAGATACACCTGTTAGGTTGCTCTTACCATGCTCACTTTGTTTACAAAAAACTGAATAGCCTGAGTTGTTTTAGCGGTCATCTAACGTTAAGCTTAACAAAAGGTTAGATTGGTATATAAGAAACTCTGTATTATGGATGTATGAATTGTATGTTCAGGATCAAATATTGTGGATTATTTCCATCCCAGTAGAGCCTTCAGCATGTTTCCTAAGAAGTAAGTTGTACTGTGTTCAGTGAGACTTACTAAATAACTTCAAGAGTTTGGCTCTTGATTGTAATTCTATACTTAAAAGTAAGCCCAATTCAAACCATTTAATCTGTCTAAAATAAAAAAAAACTGTTCTTTAACATGCATGCCCAAATGAGTAAGATCAAGCAAAGTCGCTCTTTCTCATAATACTGATAGATGCTGTAACTGCAAGTACAAAACTAGAGGGTAACAGTTACTTCAAATAATATTGTCTTCTTCCAGGGTATTTTTCAATGCTGTAAAAACAGTAATATCTTCAGCTCTGGGAAATTACTGTTAGTATACTTGGGGTTCTTGCTGTAGCAGTCCAGTTAAATTATTATCCAATTATTATCCAATACATGGGAAGTCTAACTGTTAAAGAGTCTGATCAAGATCACACATTACACTCTTCTCCCCTGTTCTCTGGTAGATTGCACTGAGGTCCTTTCAGATTCCTTTCTCTTTCCTCTCACTAGGTGATCCTGAGAGCGTGGCTGGAGAGTATGGCCGCCATTCACTGTACAAGATGTTGGGCTATTTCAGTCTTGTGGGTCTGTTGCGCCTCCATTCGCTGCTGGGTGATTACTATCAAGCCATCAAGGTCTTGGAAAACATTGAGCTTAACAAGAAGGTAACAACTTACTATAGTGCTAAAATTGTTTAACAATTAATTGCCTCATTTTCAAAAAGAACTATCTAGCTGATGAAGTCCTGACGTAGTTCTTCCTTTGCTACCATGTATATCGAATAGAGATCCTTTGTTCCCATGTTTCAGAGTTCTGCATAGAGGTACATTGTGTGAAGAATATATGATGCACTTAGTCATTTCATCTTCTGTTCCATGCGTAATCTGAGGTACAGCTCAGAGGTTTGGTTACCTGAGAATTATAATTTTTGGAGAGAAGTGTTTAACAATATTGAAAGAGTCTTTAGAAAGGCTCTGCTATTTTTAGGACAACTTCTGTCCTGTCCAGATGTTTCATTTTCTGTATATAGTATGCTCAAGGACCTAAGTGCCAGTTTATCCATTAATATTCTCTGTGATGTCATCTTTGTCTTTACTGATATCATTAAAGGATCAAAAGCGTGTCTCTTCTGGAGAGGTCAGCCTAGAAATATGACTTAATTCTTCCCCAAGCTAACATGCAAGCTGTCTGTTAAATATGCTGTGTATTCCCACATAGCTTTTACCCACCTCTCCACCATATCTTTCTCTCATAAACTCTGAACATCCCATTTCAGATGAAGCATACAAACAGGTTAGCGTTGAGACAACCACTTGTGCTGCCTTTACATTTATGCTGTAGGAGCCTAAATTGAATCATGTCAAAATAGAGCTTAATAATTTTCTAGCATCTTCCAGATCAACAGTTCTACTGGGTCATAATTAACTTATTAAAATTTAAAGTGCCAAGTGTTCTTTATAGTAGGGGTAGGAAACATGTCACTCTCCAAAGGAGATTGTTGGACTTTATTTTCCATCAATCCCTCACCACCCAGCCAGTGTGGAGGGATGAGAGGAAGAGTAGTATAGTGTACCAAAATATGAAGAAGAGATTAATGTATCTAGATATGAAGCACATATCCCCTAGACCTGTTGTATTGCTGTGACAAACTCATGGCTACCTTTGAAAACAGGATAAAATGGTGTATTGGAACCTAGTTCTGGTCTTAAAAGATGCAGAGATGTTCTGTTAAACTATGTCAAGGTGATCTCAGAAAAGTTTTCAGTTTTATGATCTGCCTTTTCTAATAGAAGGAACATGAAGCAGCACTCTTCCACAATAACTGTTGGAGAAAAAAGCTGTTCTCAATCATTGTTTGATTGTTTCATGACTGTGAAATGAATCCTGACTGCTCACAATCTATCTCCTTCTCTTCCCAGAGTATGTACTCACGAGTGCCAGAATGCCAGGTCACCACCTACTACTATGTGGGATTTGCATACCTCATGATGCGGCGCTATCAAGATGCCATTCGTGTCTTTGCCAATATCCTCCTGTATATTCAAAGAACCAAGAGCATGTTCCAGAGGACAACATACAAATATGAGATGGTAAGAAGCATTAAAGCCATTTTCCTCTTATGTAATGGATGAATAGTTGTCTTTGAAAACTCTTCTGTTTTTAATTCCTTTTCTTTTTTTATAATCATTTTGTTCAAATTCAAATATAGAACAAACAATCGTAAGTGTAAGTTTACATGAATTATTTTTGATCTTCCACACTTATCTAGATTTCTTTTTCAATATCTCTTAACATGTTTATATTATTGTACCACAATTTACTGCTAATATTACATGTTGGTTCTTGCATTTCCATCTCCATATTCCAGCTTCATGATATATATCCAGTAGTCCCCCTCATCAATTACCTTAAACCATTTAATTCCTTTTCTGACACTCATGGTTTCTTTTGAAATATTCTGCCCAGTTTTTTCTCTGTCTATTCAGAAGTATTTAGCTGGACTTGTACTGATGCAAGCTTGTATAGAAAGGCACGTCTTTGTTTCATCTACTCTCCAATATTTGAACCAGTTTGCTAAACATACAAATATTAAATAGTACCCTGGTTAATCCTGTTTAAGATACAGGCATAACTGGGTTTCTAAACACCCATATCAAGCTCATTCAGAATGTAACAAATTACATCTTTTGGGAAACAGCTTCTTCCTGGTTCCCTATTGTCTGTCCTTGGTATGTCAAAATTCAGTCTTCAAAGCTTCTATTTTGCTAATTTGACCGTATGTCTCTCTGTTCTGCTGGTGATACTAGTTTTGTTGCTGCACTTTTCACTGCAGCAGTGCAGTTTCAAAATTGGCTCTGATTCGTACTTCTGATCTGACCAAACACATTAATGTGATCAGTCTCCTCTTTGGATCCTGATGTATTTTTCCACTCAGGTATATTGGCAATGTGATACACTGGCCAAAAAAACAAAGCCAAAACTCCAGCAATGACATAAAATCCATTGCTTTTCTTCAGAGTTCTGTTGCTTCATTTTTAACCCTAGCTGTACCAAACTGTCTTAGATCCTGTTTTTTTTGTAGGGCTGCTTTTAAAGTTCATTTCCTAAGAACCTAGAAAGTTGTGTCTTTGGGGGACTTGTGGTACAAATTTATGTGGAGAGGCGAAAAGGAAATATAACTCAGGATATGTGAATGCTAAAGATACAGTACAAGACATTAAAGCACAAAGTTTGATTATTGAGCTTCCTGAGACTTCAGTGTTCTGGGCTCCTCCCTAAGTTTTATTATAATTGCACCATATACTTTGCTTGGGTTCATGTAGCAACACTTCTGTTAGGCATTTAATGTATATTGTAATGGAAAACTGCACAATAAGATAGTAGTAATATTGTCTCTATTTTGCAACCTGTAGAGTCTCAAGGATAGCAGCTTGTTTAACTGCCATGGTAATATTATTCTAAGGCACACTGTTGGCATTTCCAGTATTACATTGTACCAGTTGTCACTGCAGTGACCAGTGCAAGAGTGGCTAAGCCTTGCACCATAGAAATATAGGACCGGTCTAATACCTCTGTCTATATCCATGAAGTCTAACGGCTCATGTCAGCTTTTAGTTCTGAAACTAGGCTAAGTGCTGCTCTTGTTTTACTCTGTGAAAGCCATCTGTGAACTTGCAGCAGAAATAAGAATTAATTTGAGGCTGCAGTTGCTTGATTTTCGAGCTACTGTGCTGGATTTGTTTCTGTGTGTCAGTCAAGCATTCAGAGTTGCAGGTTCCTAATGAGATCTCTTGGTGTATTGCAGATTAACAAGCAAAATGAGCAGATGCATGCTCTTTTGGCCATTGCTCTCACTATGTACCCTATGCGCATAGATGAAAGCATCCACTTGCAGCTCCGAGAGAAGTATGGAGACAAGATGCTACGTATGCAGAAGGGTGACCCCCAGGTGTATGAAGAACTGTTCAGCTATGCTTGTCCCAAGTTCCTCTCACCTGTGGTTCCCAATTATGACAATATGCATCCCAACTACCACAAAGAGCCTTTCCTGCAGCAGCTGAAGGTCTTTGCTGGTGAAGTCCAGCAGCAAGCCCAGCTGTCCACCATCCGCAGCTTCCTCAAGCTCTATACCACCATGCCTGTTGCCAAGCTTGCTGGCTTCTTGGACCTCACAGAGCAGGAGTTCCGCATCCAACTGCTGGTCTTCAAACACAAGATGAAGAACCTTGTCTGGACAAGTGGCATCTCTGCCTTGGATGGGGAGTTCCAGTCAGCCTCCGAGGTGGACTTCTACATCGACAAGGTCTGTCCACTATTGTCTGTCAGTTCATTCCTCTCTAGTCATTATGAGCACCTTATACTATTCAGGCTAGCCAGACTGCATGGTTCCAGAACACATGACTGTAAGCACCACTGGTGTCCTCAGGGAGGAATGCACTCTCCATTTACTGATGCCTTGGGATAGGAATTAACTCTAAAATGGGAAAGATGGGACAAGAGAGCCACATAAGTATATGCATGCTATATCTCTATGATTGACAGTGCTACTGATCATGGGAGATACTATAGCATCTGCTTCCTGGAATTGTATAAAAGTAGAGTTGATAAGGACCATGAAAGTTATATAATCCAACACCCTACCAATTTAGGGAACCTACAACTAGATCATTCCTGATAGATGGTCATCCGTCCTATTAATAAATCTCTAACAAAGGATGATAATTTCTTCACCCCATGCTTAACTAAAATCATATATATACAACTACTAAAAAACAAGAAACAAAACTACCAGCTTTTCTGAATCTTGCTGGAGCGTTCTGGTCTCTCCTGCTCCTCTAGAAACCTGGTACAAATACAGCTGCTCTCATTAGCCCCATTGTCCCCAGCTATTCATTTTTTGAAAATGTATCATACTTTCAATGGATAGTGTAAGTGTACACATAGACCATAAAGAATTATTCCTGTTTTCATCTGCTTAGTTGCGGTTGCAGTGCAAATGGGAGACAAGTCTGTGTAAGAGATTGTAATAGTTTACACAGATCCTGCCTACAGATATGATGCCTCTTTTTAAAACAAGAATCAGTTCCTCAGGAGAGTTGGATCTGTGGGCAGCACGCACCATGTCTCATGTAGAGATGATGATGGTTAAAACACACTGTTGTTGCTGCTGTTCTAGTATGAGGGAAATATTGTGAAAATTTACCCTGATCCTAGGTTAGAATGAATTTAATCCTCAACAGTTCCTTGCTAGCAGTGCCAGTTTCCTCACCTTTGACACTCTCTTGGCAGGATATGATCCATATTGCGGACACAAAGGTTGCTCGCCGCTATGGCGATTTCTTCATTCGCCAGATCCATAAGTTTGAGGAGGTAAGTTGGCAGATTAAATGAGCAGGATAGACTTATTCAATATGTATGTGTGCCTGCATGTGGTATGTATTCATACACACGTGTGTGTTTGGATGGGTGATTGGAGATACACAGATATAAGTACAGATATGGATAATTCACTTCATATTCACATTCTTTTTCTTTCCAAAATATCTGACAGAATGCAGTCTAAAACAGTTGCTTCTTCTCTACCTTTTCAACAAATTTAGCAGAGGGCACATTTCCCTGTACAGGAATAGGTGAAATGATTCAGAAATGATGCCCTTTCAACACAGTTGCCTTGAATTGAAGAAATAAGTGTATTGCGTTGCTGCCATCTTTGTATGACCAGAAAGAGTTCTCTAAAGGCTGCATGTCGTCCTTTCTCCCTGCTAATGTGCTTGCTCCAGCTCTCCTGCAGAGGGCACTGTGTCACCACATGTCCATCCAAAGGAATGGAAAAGTTCTATGTGGAAAATGGCCATAGCGTTCTTCTGACATAAAAGATTAATGCTTATTTGGATTGCATGACCGTGAAGCAGTGAGCATGAGACTGTGTGTGGAAAATATTGCAAATCAAAGGGAGAGAAGAGGAGCAAGTTACTATCTACATCTGGCTGTCCTGAGTGGAAGCCTCTTCACTAGGCTACTTGAACTGTTTCTATGCTAGCTAATTATTATCAGAACTGTAACGACCATAAGAACAGATTCCAGAACCTGCCCTTGCCTCTCTTCTCTTATTTGGTTGTCTTTTCCTTGCATACCTTATGTAAAGACAGAGACTTTTATACTACTGAACCTTCTAAGCCACTCTGAGAGCCTTTTGAGCTAAAGAATAGGGTTAAAATACTAGAAAAAAAAATAAGAGTACAATTCAGTGGGTGTCATCTGGAGCTACCTTACAAAATGATTCCACAGTAAATTGCTAGTCTGCAAAAATGTTACTAGGTTGATGGTGGCTTATAGAGGAGGGATGAAGAACTGTATTTTTAACATAGCTTGGAATTATATAGCAGTAGGGTGTGTGAAATGGTGTTCTGTGTTTTATTTTTTGATCTTTTATTCATATGTAGTTTTAAATAAGTTTTTAACTGTTGCAGCTATGGTTTTTGATGCGTGTGTAGAGAGAGAGAGAGTAAAACAAGACTTTAATCTTGTTTTAAACTTCTGGAAGCTACCTTGGATTCTGTCCCAGGAGAAAGGCGGGATATAAATTCAGTAAATAAATAAATACCACTTTGGGGTGCAACTCTGAGATTCCATAGCCAATTTGTACACAAGGTGCAGAAGAATGGGCTTGCCTCCTCTTGTAGTCCACTCATTTACTATGCTGATTGTAGTGTAGCTGGATAAAGTACTCCATACTTCCTTTACCAACCTGCTTAGTCAGTTGTGTACTGTTCTTGGTTAGCCAGGGTCACAAGGCGATTGCTTGAAAACCTGGAGTACTGTATGTTTTGTCATCATTAACAATCAGGATATAGAAAGGATTCATAAGATAGCAGTAATGTTACAGGTTTGAGTGCTTGATTATTAAAGGAGTAAAGAAGGAACAGGGAATATGTAACACTGAATTAATAATATAGGGAATGAGGTCTTGGGACAGTGTAGATAGTTCTACTTAAATTTGTGAAAAGCAGTCCAATGAGCAAAAACCCTGGAGGAAGAATCCTGAAGGCATAGAAACAGACTTGGTGCAACCCCTTTCAGCCTGGCTTTCAGTTTTCCTGACTTCTTTTGCCTTTATGTTATTTTAAAACAAAAGATGGCTAAGTATCTTTTGAGAGTGATTAAACTCTAAGGAGTCTTGCCACTGCAAATTTTGTACTAAATATTCTTGAAGTCTTCTGTAACTTATATAATTACACAGATCTGCATTGAGCGCTGGAGACCCTGCTGTCATTTGACCTCAGGTCTTTCCACCTAGGTTGAGGGAGTCTGTGGGTCATATTTAATTTCTCCACATAACTGAGCTCATCATTTTGGCAGGATATGCAAGCACTTGATTAGGGACTGCATAATTGGAGCTGTGACACCAAAGGGTATAGCTATATGTGGGTGTTCCACCACCCCTGCCCCCGCAAATTCTCTTGTAATTAGATGTCTGTCTCTCTTCCAGCTGAACCGCACTCTGAAGAAGATGGGCCAGAGACCCTGAAAGTCCTTGAACCGGTCATCAGGCTGCCTGGCTTTTTCTGTAAAGAGGGCAAAGGGAGCGGGAGGAAGGATGAGCTAAGAATTTTGGAATTCTCTATAACTTGATGCAGTCTTTACTTGGATAGCAGATGGCTGAGCTCATACAAAGGACTAAGAAATATAATTAAATGATTGAAATATATGTACGTCTCTGATTTTATAATTCATTTGTCCCCTCAGGGAAGAGGTGGCCAGTCTCCCAGCTTTATTTGATATCTTAGTTTAGTCTGCGGGTACCCTGGTTTCACTGGGTGGGAAATGTGGGGATGGATGACAGACAGAGCTCACAGGGGAGCTGAAAACACAGCTGCTAACCACTATTTTGAAAGAGGACCTGTGTGTATTGGTTTCAGAAACAGAAAAATGTGGATCAGTGCCATTTCCACTATTGCATTGTTGTTCATAAAGGAGATCAGACATGCAGTATGCTGTAAAGAGAAGTAAAACAGCTAGGTGTCTCTTAGACATACCTATGATCCCATGTTGATTTAATCCAGTTTCATTTGAGGCTATTATGAAGATCCCAAGCTATATTGCTAACTTTTCTTAGGTGGAGTACTGTCACTAAGTCCTCTTTTTTGTTAAATGTAGATTGAACACAGTGACAGAAAACTGATATTCTGAAATTTACAATGTCAAACAGCATTTGGAGCGTATTTTGCTGGATCAGTTATGGTGAATTTGGCGTTGACGTTTCTGGTCCCTTTTAGATTTGTCAATGAAAGATAGCAGTAGAACATCCCTTAAGGGCTGTTTCAGGTTCTTTTGATATAAACTAAAAGAAACAAAGGCTGTAATCCCATGCTTACTCGATTGGTAATAACTCCCTTTGAATTAGGGGGAAGTAGCTTCTGAGTAAATTTGGATTAGTTTGCAGAAATCAGAAGCCATTCTAGTCACAGCTTACGCTGTGATAAGTTTCCACTGTATGAGTAAAGAACAGCAGATGTGGAGAGGCTCATTCCAGTGATGAGACAGTGTAACTTAAAGAGCACGATCAATTTGTTCATGCCTGTAGCCTTCCACACTGGGAGCAAGAATGTGAAGCTGTTACAGAAAATAATTTTATTTGCATACTCAGTATGCTACCTAGCACCTGTTGGCAAAACATTTGTGCTTTATTTTGGGCATCTTGACCTATGCTCATGCATAAACTGCAAGCCCTAAAGAACTTTCTGGAGAAAAGGATAAATATGCCCCTCAATTTAAGGATTCACAGCAAAAGAGCAAATCTTTGCCTCTCACTTACATTTTGGTGTCTGAAGAATCTGTATGCAGTTTCTAACACTTCCTTTTGAATAGAACTGGTAGGAATTTGGTTATAAAGGATACCTGTAGCAGTTACTTAAAGCATACACAGCTGAAAATCTAAACCATCTAGCACTCTGTAGAAATCACTGTAGCTGATACTGACACTTGAGCATGGGGCAGACTAATCTTGTGTGAAGATGCTGCACATTCAGCTAACAGATGTACATACACAAGTTCCCAGATTATATGATCTTGTTAATGCTAGCATGATAATTCTCAAGCAAAAACATTGACCCAACATCACCTGACCTCACCTGCATGATAACAAACAAAAGAGGGAATAGGGATACATTAATCTCTAACATGCATTAAGGCGGGAATAGACAGGAACTGAAGTGAGATTCAGTGCCTTGATAGATCTCTGGCTGCCTTGTGCTCAATTGATAAGGGTTTTCAATTTCCAATTGTTTAATAGCAGTAATAATAAAATTAGTTTTTCCACCCAGATGATGCTGCTGAGATAAAGAAAGCTTGGGTGAAGGGACAGTTCATTTCTGGTACAGAAAACTTCCCAGTTCTAGTTGGTAGCTCCTGTAGTTCCAATAAAGGGACAAGTAGATCTGAGAAGCTTGCAGTTTTTCTACCCTTGTACTTGGTGAGCCTCTGAAAAAATGCTCATAGAAACAAATAAGAGTCTTTCTATTTTGCTATTATATTTGATGCTGAAGGGTGGTTCTGTAGTTCTTGCAGGGTATCTCATCTTGAAAGCAGAGGAGCAGTGTCAGTGAGTGTGACAGCAAACAATATGCCTTTTTAGGAAACTGACTGCCTTAACCAGGTGTTAATGGAGCTGAAGAGATCTCCACTTTAGCACCTGATCCTAATTGCCCACACTAGGTCTTGAGCTCCAGTGATTTCAGTAGAGCTTATTTTGAAGTAAGTAGTATTGGAATGTAAATTCCCAGTGTTCTAAACATAACTATTTGCAAGTTGTGCCCATATATTTCAGTGGAACTTGTTTTCAGGTAAGCCTGCTGAGAATTTCAACCTTGGATCTTGAGCTTATGGATGTTTGTTTGACAGTGAGCATTTTATTCAGTGGAGCTTACTTCTGAAGAAGGGTTATAACTGGTATTTTTTTTAAACAACAACTTACTTTGCGCCACCACTTGTTGAAAAAGCCCATTTTGTAAGAGAGAGAAAAACCTCTTGACCTGGATGACAGTCACTTTGCACATATTTTTTATTTTATGTATATGTCACCTGTCTTCCAGCATGAGTCCCAAGGCAACTTGCCTTTAAGGTATGTGATTCCAAGATATCAGTTCCAAGTGTTTAATAAAGCAAATGCATGAACATTTTACTTCAACTTTCATTCTTGTATAATGGATGCAGTATAACATTTAAACATAAACATTAATTGGATTGGATTCAGACATGAATTCAACCCCCTGTTCAGTTGTACAGGTTTCTGTCTCTCAGATCTAACCTGCCTTGTAGCCTTTTCTGAACAAAATGTGTTAAAATCATATATGTTATCCAGAGTTGCTTGGAGGACGTATAAGGTAAAGATCTAAGAAATGTTTGCCATATACTGTATGCTATTCTCAAACAATTAGAATCTTATTTAACAAAACAGAGAAAAGCTGTAAATCTCCCAAGCCATACACATGCTACAAGAGAATTTCAACCAATTGAGCATTACATCTTTAACAGAAAATGTGGTTATCAGAGGCAGAAATAAAACTGAAAAAATAGGGATAGGTTATTATACCTTTTAACAAAGAATAGTTCAAAATGTTTCAGCATACCTAACAATATTCACACATAAAATGAAACAACCAGGTCAAGTAAGCATTGCATATAAATAAACATTTTGAATTTTCTAGAGGCCACTTGAAGTCTTCTTCCAAAATGCATGCATGGATAGCTTTTTCTTTAACTACCCTCACTTTTCTTGTGATTTCCAATTTGGTGGCCAAACTTACATATCTGTGCTTTCTTAACATGTGGTAGCTCATAAGGCACACTGATCCCCTCTCCCCTTTTATCCCTCTTGCTGATCATACATGTTCATTATAAGACATTCTGGAAGCAGCTGCTCTTTACTTTGTCTGTTGCAAACAGAAACAATATTGATCAGCTAGAGTAGAATCCAACTTTCCCAGCTCAGGCTTTCATTTATTGCATTGTTTACTGCAGATAAGGTACTGCAATTCAACCACAAATGTCTGTCTTTTACCATCCATCCAATGCCAATCCTCCCCTTCCCCCACCCCAAAACTCCAGGTTACAGAAAATTTAGAAGGAAAAGGGAGAGTTGGACTGGTATAAAAATCTTTTTTGAATAGGATTTTGTCAGAGGTTTTGTTAACAGTGGTATGCCTCTATATCCTTTAATCCACTAGGAATTCCAGCTCCCTCATTCCTTAGTGCTAAGCTAGCAAATATAATTTCTGCTTCTGACTATACATCTTTTTAAAAAAATGTCTCAGAATATTTATGTCCTTGCACATTACATTAGCTGGGACACAAAATATATCAATATCAAAAACCCAATAGATTTGGAAGGGTCATTATTTATTTCAGTTGTTTTTGTCTGTTGAAAAGTAGCAAGCGTGCATGGCAAGTGGCTGAAATTTGGCAAAGTTATTCACAACTGTTTGAGTAACAATGTTCTAAAATGGCTACCCTTATAGGTCTAGTTCTTTGTGAATTCTGCAATGGAATGCAATTCTGGGGGATTGAAGTATCCTAATCAAGTGGGTGAGTGTTAAACAAGCCAAAGTTTGTTAGTAAACAACAAACCATGAATTCAAACAATGGTTATCAAACCATGGCTTGTCAGTGGAGTTGGGTTTGCATATAACAACAAGCTAGATTTCAGCAAGCCACATCATGATGTGTATGTGTTAGTTACATTTTTAGCATATCTGATAAAATTCAAAAGATGTAGCAGACTTTGCACAGTGTTTATTAGAAAGATATAGAGCTCCTGTAATTAAAAATATTGGGAATTCGTGTACACAGTACTTGCACAGTATGAATTTTTCTGAGTTGAGCATTTAAAGCAGTGAAAAGTTAGAATAGATTCCTTCCACTCACCACAGTTGACCTGCATGAAAGAAATCGGACCAGTTGCTCTTTGCAGTGGGAGGAAGGATGGGCTGTGTCCAAGCCTGTGCCTGGCACCAACTGAAGCAAAAGGAATTCAGAGCATGCAGCCTCATGAACAGAAGTCCAATTGTTGAAATGCTGGTGAAGTCTCTGTGGAGCAACATTGTTTTTTAATTCCCATCTCCAGTCTCAGCTGCTATGACAGAACCTGAAGGCTGGTATAGCTGAGTGGACAAAAACCACTCCAGTCAGATCAGAGAGTTCTCATTAATGGGAAGCTGGAATTAGATTGCTTGATTTAACAGTACTGTTGCAAATGGATACATTAATCACTCTGAGCAAAATACACTGCCCAGGCTAAAAACAGACCAAAATCAGGTTTAATTTAAACATGCTGGATGAAAAAGAATACGTCCATGTGCCAAAACATACTGTTGGCCTCCCATTTTTAAAATGAGCCCTTGATCAGGATGTGCCCAGCTTTGATCCCTATGTGAGATCTGTTCTGACTTTGGAGTTCTGAGAGGCTAATAGAGCTTGGGAAATTTACTTCTTTGGACTGCAACTCTCAAGAGTTCTGGTAGTACAGCAAGTCGCTATGTCGGTTGGAGAATTCTGGGTGCTGTAGTCCAAAAAGGTAATTCTTCTCAACTCTGTTAAAGCTATATTCAGCCAATGAAGCACTTTGTAAAGCACTTTGCTAATATGTATATATAATGTTCCATTCAAATTAGGGCAAGATAAAGTTGATCAAAGCAAGGCTCATTTCTGTATCAGCTCTAGACTCTTTGAAAACGTTCCAATCTGTCTTGCTTTGTGTGATCAAAACATTAATCAGAGGTTGATGTTAAAAGCAAGGAACATAGCTTCTGTTTCAGTCAGTGTAGTTGAACTGTGATTCCTAGCAGCTCTAACTAGCATAGTCAACAGAGAGGAATGCTGCAAGTTGCAATCCAGCCCCATTTTATTTATTTATTTATTTGTATCCCGCCTCTCCATGTGGATCGAGGCAGCGAACAACTTACAAACAGCAAGTATTTCGATACATTTTCTATACATGCCCCCAACGAGCTGGGTACTCATTTTACCAACCTGCGGAAGGATGGAAGGCTGAGTCAACCTTGGAGCCCGGCAGGATCGAACTCACAACCTTGTGGCTTGCAGTACTGGCATTTAACCACTGCGCCACCAGTGAGAGCAGCATGATTTCCCCACCAACTGTGGGAAGTACTGAAGGAAGTGTTGACTTCCCTTTCTTATATTTCAGAATTAAACAATAGTTTGGGTAGCAGAAAGTAGTGGAGTGAGAATTCAGAGCAAATTCACTGACCTGAAGCCGTGAACAAAGCTGTATAGTCTTTCTGACCAATGTAAACAGTGTCTCTGAATCTCATTCTTTTTCCTTTTAGCAGCAAATATATTCTTAAAGAGATGTAGGGAACTTATGGCTTCCCAGATGATGTTGGAATGCAAGTCCCAAAATCCCTTTCCCATTGACCTATGCTGGAGCCCTAGGTAATTGGAATCCAACTCTTCCCTGGAAGCCACAGGCTCCTCATTTCTGATATGAAGGTTTAGAAACAATTTGCTTTTGCCTGTGCCTACTAGGAGGGGCAAGATTCTGCCCTCTTTTCTCCCCCCTACTGAGTTAATAGAGTGCAGACTACTTCTGTACTTTGAACTCAGTTTTCAGCAACTGAAGTAAGACAGGGAGAAAGGGGGGAAATGGAAGGAGAAGAGAGAAACTGGGACATTTTAAAATGAGCTGAAAAAGTGGGACATTGAAAGATTAATCAGAATTGTCCCTGCCAAATAAGGACAGTTGGAAGGTATGACAAACTATTATTTAAACTTGATAGAAATAAGGGGGATAGGGTATGTGTGCTTTAGTTAAGGCCAATGAGGAACCTAAACTTTTTTCATTTCTAAAGATAATTATAATTTAAGTCCAGCATGCCTGTGTTTCCCACCCACCCCCTCCCGATTATCTGAAGGTCAGGAGTTTTAATTGCCATTATGAATCTAGCTCATGCGGGGGCTGCCTGCATTAATTTGATCTTTACTACTGTTCTCACCATTTTCTTGTTGGAATCCTCAAGCACTTGGCATGTGTGTCAACTTCCAGACATTTCCTTGCTCCCAGCATCAGTTCTAAACAAAGTGCCATTGAAAAATCTCCCTCTGACTTCTTTCTGGGCTTCAGCTTGTTCAGCTGTCCAACCAGTTGTGGAGAGATTCTGCCATTTTAATTGCAGGAACAGAATTCCAAGTGTTAAGGCAAGAACAAGTGTAGCAAAAACAAAAATAAGTGAGAAGTTTAAGAAAATTAAAATAATGCCTTATTTTATTGATAAGACTCTCGTGTTTTGAAGAAACCTCCTCCTTCCAGGATATACTCATAAAATAAAAAGCCACCTTCTCAAAGATTCCCCCCCCCAAAAAAAAAGATTCTCCCAAATGAAAGTTGTCTTTCACAAACATATCCTTGAAGAACATGGTTCTTTTCTAAACAAGTTAGGCTTCTCTGTAAAATAAGGCACTTTTTGGAGACTTTCTAGTTCAAGGTGAGGCAACTGTATTCCTCCAGATGTTATTGGACTACAAATCCCATCAGTTAGAAGAGCCAGTGATGAGGGATTGCAGACATTACAATCTAACAACATCTGGAAGGCATCCATTGCCTTTCTCTGTTCCACTTATTATACTCACAGTGCATCTTTGTTCTCGGGTTCTGGACCATGTGGTGGCCTTTCAGCTCCAAGGGTTTCTGGATGAGATGTATTATCTAGATCCATTTCAATCTGGTTTCAGGCCAGGCTGTGGGACAGAAACAGCTTTGGTTGCCTTGGTGCGCAATCTATGCCGGGAACTAGTCCAGAGGAAGTGTGTCCCTGTTGGTTCTGCTGGACCTTTCAGTGGTGTTTTAATACTATTGACCATGTTATTCTTAGCTGCTTCTCTGAGATTGGACCAGAGGCACTGTTCTGCAGTGGTTCTCATCCTTCTTGGAAGTGCAAACTCAGAAGTGGTGCTGGGGGATTCCTGTTGGACCCCATGACCATTGGCCTGTTAAATCTCTTATGGTTCAGTTTAGTTCCCCATATTATTTAACATCTGTGTGAAACTGCTGGGACAGGTGATCTGGAATTTGTTGGGTTGGGTGTCACCAGTATGTTAATGACACCCAGCTCTATCACTCTTTTCCATCCAAGTCCAAGGAAACTCTCTCTCTGTTAAATTGGTGCCTGCTGTCAGTAATGAACCAAATGAGGGTAAGCTAATTGAAAGTTAATAAGGACCAGACAAACATGCTCCCAGTCAGTCATAAGACAGATCAGGGGACAGGGATTCAGCCTGTGCTGGATGTGGTTACACTCTCCCTGAAATCTCAGGTTCACAGCTTGAACATACTTCTGGATTCAGATCAGAGCCTGGATGCCCAGATTTTGGCAATGGCCAGGAGTGCATTTGCACAGTTAACACAGGTGCACCAGTTTCTTGAGATATCAAATCTGGCTATGGTGACACATACCTTGATTACATCCTACTTGGATTACTGTAATACAGTCTACCTGGGGCTACCTTTGCAAACTGTTCAAAAACTTCAATTGGCCCCAAATGTTGTGGGCCAGGTTGCTAACTGGGGCAGGTTATAGGGAGCATATAACTCCCTTGCTGAAATAGCTGTACTAGTTGCAGAGCCATTTCCAGACGAAATGCAAAATGCTGGTTATGACCTCTAAAGTTCTATATGACTTGGTTCCAGACTATCTGAAAGACCGCATCTCCCTATATAAGAGTATCCAAGCTTAAAAATGTATTGGGGAGGGCCATCTCTTGGTCCCACTATTATCATAGTCATGTTCAGCAAGGGCATAGGAGAGAACTTCCGTGGTAGCTGCTCCTGAGTTATGGAACTCCTGTCCTGGGGAGGTCTGATTGGCCCCTTCCCTGCTGTATTTCCATTGGCAAGTAAAGATCTTATCTAGGGAGACATTTGTTTTTTAATATGTTTGCCAGACCTAGCTTTTAATGTGTGTGTGTTGTATTAGTTTGTGTGTTAACTTCTGGGTTAATCTTTTTGTTTTAGCTGTGCTGTGTTTTTAAATGGTTGTAAGCCACCTTAATTAATTAAATTAAAAGGACAAGAGCAGCAAGAACACAAAAGAATGGCAGAAAGAAGTAAAATAGTCATTCTTCCAAGTAGGATACCATATAAATTAAAGAGAAAAGCTGCGTTCCTTTCCAGAAGCATGGATCTTCGGTCTAGTTGTAGACAATATTTAGCACATGATTAGTGGGCACGCAAACGGTTGAGACAAGGCCCGGATGAGTTCTGTAGAGCAGATTAGGATGCAGGTTAGTTCCATGTGTTGATCCTCTTGTGTCATAAGGAGAGAACTCAAAGTTCCTCTGGATTCTAAGGCCTGCCCTATGTTCCCCTTTCTCTGTTAAGCTTTGACAAGTGTCTTCAATTGTATAAAGTCAGCAAACCTTGCTTTTATAAATGAAAGGTGTGGTTTTCTGCCCATCAAAATACTGTATGTACTCACAGTCCGAATCAAGAGTGTGTACAGGATAAGTGGTTACCCAAATATTGCTCCTAATAATCCAAACCAGTATGGTCTACAGTCAAGGATGATGGGAGGTGAAATCCAACAATTACGGCAGGGCCACACATTGCCCACCGCTGGCCTAAGCCAGGAGTGTTTTCTATCGAAGCACAAATTATAACTTTCAGCATTGACTCTAGCACTGACTTGCTGTATGACCATGAATGCTTATACCTACACTTTTATTTCCACCCTGTAATTTCAGAATTGTCTTGTCTTGTTGGAATGTTCCACCTGGTAATTTTGAAATATGCAGTGAGTCACCATAACTATCAACATATTACAGCACCACATGTATATTAAGGAGGGATGGATCCACAGAACTTTGTGGGTTTATTTTGACTTATCTAGGAATTTTTGTTGTCTGATTTTTTTTGGGGGGGGGTGTCTATCCAAAATATGGAGATACCAAAAGAGATGCCAGACTACATTATCAATTACTCATCTGGAGAGCTTAACCCAAGGCGATATATAATGGGATATAAGATAAAAGACCTATGAGGTTAAGCCCCTTTCATATTACTCATAGGTTAAAGGTACAGAGCAGCAGCTGTTTGGTGTGTTTTGAACCATCTCCTTTGCATCACTATAGCAAGAAATGATGCAATTCACACTACACGTCCTGTTACTGACCATTTCCACACTAGACTGTTATAGTGCTATTATTCCATTTTCAACATCTTAGGGGATCTGGGGTTTGCAGTTTAGGGAGGGGGCCCCTCCCTAGACTGCAAACCCCAGGATTCCATAGGATGTTGAAAGTGGAATAATAGCATTATAACAGTCTAGTGCAGAAATGGTCACTATCTGCCCTTTCTTCTCCTTTGATACTGTGCTTTCATAGAGTTTTTGGCACTTCATTAAGAAGATATGCATCTATGGGCTGAACAGAAGATTCACTCTGTCCATCTTCCCTGCTATTGTTCTCGCTCAGAGAGAAGGGCAAAATGTAGCCCTCCAGATGTTGTTGAAATATTCTACATTACAAAACAGCAAGTATAATTTTAGCTCAAAAATGGAGACAAGGTATTCGCCCTACTGTAAATGATTGGCTATTGAAAAAATTAGATACTGTTTATATGGATTGTCTCACACTCCTGAGAGGAGAGAAATATGGCAAATTTGTTAAGGATTGGGTCATATCATATTTTAAGAATGTTCAGAAAAACATAAAAGATAGCTAATTTTGAATTCTGATTTTGAAGTACTTTCTCATGTAATTATATCAATATTTTGAATATTTGATGTTTATATCAATATTTTGAATAGAAAAGAAAGCCAGATTAAGTACCTTCTGCAATTTACAGATAAATTGACGTGATTTACATAATTTGTAAAGAAAACAATGATATTACGACACCAGGCACAGGAAGAAGTTAAGAATAGATGTGAGGAACTAATGCTTTTTGATTGTTTTAAAAGTCCACCAACATCTGGAGAACCTTGAAAAGTAGGGCGATTTCCACACTACACTATTACAGTGCTATTATTCCAATTTCAATATCCTGTGGAATTCTGGGGTTTGTAGTTTACTGAAGCCAAAGAGCTCTCTGGCTGAGAATTCTAAATGCCCCTCCATAAACTGCAAACTCCAGGGTTCCATAGGATGTTGAAAATGGAATAATAACACTATGACAGTATAGTGCAGAAACGGCCTTACTCTTTTGGCCTAAAACTCTCAGAATACCTCAAGAATCTGAGAAATGTAGTAAAAAATGTTTTTCTAAGTTCAAAGCATAATCAAAGTTTGAATCCCCATTTGCCCATGAAGTTAGCTGGATGACTTTGGACCAGTAGGTATTTCTCAGCCTAACCTACCCCCCTCCTATTATGGGATAAAAGGAAGTAGGCATAGAGAGTCAGTGTAGTATAGTGGTTTGAGCATTGGACTATGACTCTGGAGACCTCAGGGTTTGATTCCCGACTCTGCTGTGGAAACACACTGGGTGACCTTGGGCACATTGTGCACTCTCAGCCCCAGAAAACCTCAGGATAGGTTCACCTTGGGATCACCATAAGTCAGAAATGACTTCAAGGCACACATCAACAACATTGGAGAGGAAAATATACATCACTGTGACTTCCTAGCACATACTTACAACAAATATTTTGAAATCATGCTTGTTGTTATTTGCCATCAACTCAACTTTGATTTACGGAAACCCTATAAATGAGAGGCCTCCGAGATCCTGGTCATCAGCTGCCCTGCTCAGGACTTGCAAACTCTGGCCAGCTATGGCTTCCTTGACTGACAATCCACCTGTAAGTGCAGTCTTCCTCTTTTCCTACTGCCTTCCACTTTACCAGCTTCTCTAATGAGTCATATAATTTCGTGATATGCCCAGAGTACAACAGCCTCCATTTAATACATGACTGCAAATTCATTTCCACAGTGGTAAGCTTCTCACTCCTGTTCTTTTGTGGACAATCCCTTCCTTGCACAGATTGAGGAGTCTTTATTGTGCTCAATGTTCCATTTCCTTTCTCATGCAAATTAGAAATTATGTGTAAACCACTCAAAGCCTTTCGGAAGTTCCATCACAGTTCTTACTTCCTCTGCCTGCCCCCCACATCAACCAAGAACAAGTTTTCACTTTAAATGTTGTTCCAAGGGGTAGTTGAAACAGCAGAAAAAGCCCCCAAATTTCCACTCCCCCAAAGTCACCAGGTCTGGTGAGAAAGCACTTATAGTCAATCAAGATAGTAGCAGCAAGGTGATGTGACTCTCGGGGGTTTCTCAGAGCCCTGGAATGTGCCTACCGCTGCTGCAAAATTGCAAAATTTCAAGTTGTGTTAAAAGCACTACCGGTAGTTAAATTGTTCCCCTTGGCAGAACGAAAAGGACTTTGGTATTTGGCAATGTCTGCCTTACGTTGTGGCTTTTAATTTATAATATTAGCTTAAGTGAAAAAAATAATTTTAAAATTGCTTTTTTAAAAAAGATGAGGTCTTCAGCATTATGTCCATTATCTTAAAAGAGCCAGAGTGGTATATAGGTGTGAGTGTTGGAGTAGGACTTTGGGAAACAAGGGTTCAAATCCCTGCTTAGTCATAGAAATCCATTGGCTGACTTTGGCCAAGTTACACTTTCCTGACCTCAGAGGAAAGCAATGGCAACCCCTCCCCTGACAAATTCTTGCCAAGAAAATCCCAACATGAGGTCTCTTTAAGTTAGAAACAACTTGAAGGCATACAACAGTAACAAGTATCCTCTTAGATTCTGAGATGCATTACTGTTTCTCATGAGACAAAATGCTGCTTCAAAGATTATTTTGCCATCTGCAGTTTCTATAACAAGTTGCATTAACATATCTGGTGCCTGAATACTATATTTCTAATATTCCTTTATCCACAAATGGTATATTTGATCTGTATCACAATAACAATTCTTAAAATTTGGTGTCTGACCAATGAAGCTGCTATCATTTAGCTGACCAAACTAATTTTTTCTGAACCTTGTTAATCCATCCAATTAATTAACCGAATGTTGCAGTCCTGGTTTGTTTACAACAATAGAGCTAATAAATGGGCCACAAATATAGGTGTTATTGGGGAACATGCACTCAGGAGAATCTGTGCCACACAACCGCATCAGTACATTCTGTTCTCTCGTAAGATTTACACAGGGAAAGAGAAGAATGGGCCTTCTGTGGAATGACTAGAGTAAGTAAACTGAGTGCTTGATTCCAGGAAGCCACAAACTGTTCAATAACACACGAGGCATGGTGCCCTAACCAAAATGAAGGGAAAAATCTTTTGGCTTGGTTCAGGCATGGTGCCTGCAGAACCCCCTGGAAGAAGTATGTCATATTTTGACTAGGTTGGCCTCCAATCTTACTTTTCACCCACGCCTGCCCTTTCAACTTCAGAGATACAATGGCTTCATTGTATGTGCTGGTTTAAGAATATATTGCTGTTTTCTATAGGTCCTTGCTTATTAAAGCTTGTTAAAAGGCTTATTAATTGCAGCATTAGCAGGGTACTGTCTACATACAATTGTTTCTTGGATCTAAGACCAGTACCACTGGAACAGTACTAGTAGAATAGGAGAGTCTAAATACCCTAGAGGTGTCAAATCCTGTCTTATCTTAGGAGCTCAGCAGGTTCAGCCCTGGTGAGTACTTGGATGGGGGACTGTCAATTAATATCTGGTGCTGTAGGCTGTATTTCCGAGGAAGGAACTGGGAAAACCGCCTCTGAGTGTTCTTTGCCCAAGAAAACCCTATGAAATTCATGGGGTCGCTGTAAGTTGATAGGAAACTTGAAGGCACATAGACATACACAAACAGTACTGGCGAAGAACACACCCACTTTGTATAACTCCTCATTCCAGTTTCCCTGGTTTAACCGGTATTTGTGTGGCATTCCTGGGAGAAGTCTTGGACGAACCAAGTTTGCATTCCCAAACCACTGAACTGATGCAGTATTTTATGGGAGTCCCTGTATATTTAGTTATTTCATCCTTGGCAAGGCCAGCTTAGCAATGGGTGGCCTTGGCAGTGCCCTTTATCCAAGGCATAGAAATCCAAACAGCGTGGAAATCTTTTTCACTTAAGGGCTGTTTCAGAGTAAGTATGGTAACAGATACATTCAGGCACACTTATATCTTGTGTAAACTTGTTGGCTGTTTTGGTGATTAGAAATCAATATTCAAGGGCCCTTATAAAAATGTATTCCTTGATTGCTGAAATCCTTTTCCAGTTTTTGTGTTATCCTGATTTCTGAGGTCCCTTAGGGGACACCTCAAGGTGTTCCACATGATGGGGAATGGAAACTAGCCAGAGCACAAGCAATAGCAATGCAAGAGGCAGAGTAACCTAGCAGGGTCTTTTTACCCAGTGTTTATGGGGTCAGGCCAAGCCAAAAACCAAACAAAAATGTCCAATAAATGATTTTATTGAAGGAAAGTCTCACACAGCAACGCAATCAGTCACACACTCACTCAAGACCTATTAAGAAGCAAAAGAGAGGAAACTGCATAGGGGAATATTGAAGGAGTGTAGCTGAGGTGATACTGCACCTTTGTCCTGAAGTCCTTGGTCTGGGAAAAACAGCAGCACGGAGAGGGCTGAGGGGATCACCCAATGGATGGAGAAACGGTCTGCTGGGATGACTGGGAGTGATCCAAAGAACTGCTCAAAAACTGGGACTATTTGTAAGGGAAAAAGTACCTGGTGGGCTAATCCTTTCCCGGGGAGAACAATGGGTGTTGGAACGATAACGAAGCTCCATCATGGCAATTTCCTTTGTGTGATGGGATTACAAGGTGTTGCCAAAGTCTCAGGATCTTCAGCTGTGTTAGTTTGTGGTGTGACTTCATGTAAATGGTCCTTGCCTGATGGAATATTTGCTCAACTTGTGGTAAACACGCTAATCCCCTCAAGTCAGCTTCTCAGGGGCTGAGGACCCTTTGTTTATTGTGGGTTTACACATCTTGAGGTCTCCTGGGGCTATGTGACTAGGGATTTTATTGGCCTAACCTGGTTTTTGGTCTCTCGACTGTGCCTGCCCACGTGCCCATCCGGGTGACCTCTCAGGCACATTGAATCATATTATAATATCAAAATTGTAGACCCTGGGATAGGGTTTTTCCAGTGGAGTAACATTTGCAATGGAATATACTCCTCAGAAGATGGAAAGATGATGCCCTCGGTAAAAGAGTAAGGAGATGCTGCTAGGAGCCAGTTCTGCAGTTTTCATTCTACAGCCAGGGGGAACAATTTCTGGCTCTTCAGATGTAGTGTTTAACCTAGGGCTCTTGGGAGTTACAATCCAAGAACATATGAAGAGTGACAAGTTCATATTCATGCTGTAGAGGTACAGAGGGCTGAGTTGGTTGATTATTTAGATGCAGTTTTTCCTTTGGCAGACCTGATAGCTTAGCAGCTATACTGTATGCTCAAAGGGACAGGAACCAATTGTTCAGTGCCACCCTTGTAAATTCTCAACACTTGGATGTGCAAAACCATTAACATCAGGTCATGTCACAGGCCTAAAACCTGTTCCCTTTTCACTTTTCAGCTAGGAAAGGTGACAAATTTTCAAAAAGGGGCAACTAGAACACATTAGTTCCATTTCTATGCACAAATTCTATGCAATTTATGTATTTTAACGTAATTTAAACGAGCCCCAACATTTTATTTATGGAGGCATGCAGAAACAAAGCCATGCCAACCTCCCATTTCTGATACTCAGTTTTTATCACAAAAACAGATTAAAATAATCAGTGTACATATGCCAGTGGTAAGAATCATGTGCTCCTTCAGATGTTATTAAACTGTAACTCCCATCAGCCCTAGCTAGCAATGGTAAGGAATGCTGACAGTTGTAGTTCAGCAGCAACAGATGGATCACAATTCCCGTCCATTGTACGCCATGCGAATGTGTGTTCAATTCAGAGCAATTTCTGAAAATGGTCATGGCAGGACTTAGAGCTGGAACACTGAAAATTTTAGCTTAAGCCAACACCTTATCCTCTACTCCCATACTGAGACAACTAGCCAGTTTAAGAATCACAGGGTGGTCCACTGACTTCTTGCCCATTGGGTCTTCCCTGAAAAAACCAGGTCAGGTGTTTACACTGACTCTTGACAGAGCTCCTGCTGTTTCCTATCCAGACATCTGAATATTATTTTTGAAAAGGTAATGTGTTTTAAAAAGTAATGTCCTACCTCTGGTTGTTTTCTTTCTGAAGCAACATGTTAACTCTTGCTTGTTACTTTCAGACTAATTATTATCATATTGTGCTAGGGTTATCTTTTAATGATGGTTTTATACAAAAATACACATAAAAACATAGCAATGAACAAGTCTTGCCGTACATTAAAGACAAACAAAGTTTTTGATGCCATAAGTTTCTTTGGTATTTCTGCTGCAGCAAACTAATACAGATGCCTAATGGGAATTTTTAAAAATAGAGACATGCTCCTATCTCCCTGCTAGTGGCGGCTTGCCTTCAAGTCATTTCAGGCTTATGGCAACCCCAAAGCAGCCCTATCATGGACTTTTCTTAGCAAGATTTCTTCGGGGGAGGGGGGGTTGCCATCGCCGTCCTCCGAGGCTGAGAGAGTGTGTGATTTCCCAAGGTGACCCACTGGTTTTCTGTGGCCAAATGGGGATTTGAGCCTTGTCTTCTGGAGCCCTAGTACAACCATAAGCCACTACACCACACTTGTTTCAACCACCTATATTACTCCTCAAACAGTGGCCATTTCTGCACTAGACTGTTATACTATAACCTCCCTCCTAAACTGCAAACCCCAGGATTCCATAGGATGTTGAAAGTGGAATAATAGCACTGTAACAGTCTAGTGCAGAAATGGCCAATGTTTTTGAAGTGACAAATAAATGTTACTCATTAAACTACAAATTGAGAAGATTAATATGTACTCAGTTACAGGAAACTTTATGCCCTTGTTACCTCCCAAATCAATGTGTTCTGGTTTAACATTATTCATTGTGATACGGTACTTCAAAACTCTGCTCACATCTGGTATGATTATATCAGTTGCTTTCATCCTACCTTTCCACACTGATGGCTGATAAGCAAACAGTCGTTGCCAGGCAACCACTACACAACACAAGTAGGCTGATAGGCATGAAGTTATTACATTTATTAAATGACTATAATACAGCTGATTTTAATAAATTAAAATAGGTCTCCAAAGTTTGCCAATTATTTGCACTTATTGGTCAGATTATGGGTGTGTATGAACAAAGGATGAAATGCTAACTGTGCATTTCTGCCTTCTACTTCTGCAAGAAAAAATGTCTTGGATGGGAATTAATATTTGTATCAGATAATACAATCACCCATCTGGAAGTGACCTGAAGGGCTATCTGCCCCAACTTTCTCCCATTCTGGAATGCACACCTAAGCATTCCTGAGGGATGGGATCTGTTTGTGTATATGTGTTGTACATCGATGAACATCTTGATAACAGTAGGTGCCTGTGTATGAATGTGTGGCCCAGTCAGAATTGTTACATCTGCTACAATGGCATGACTGTCTTTAGTCTGGCAAGCTTGTGGGACCATGGGACTCTAGCACTCAAGCCTTGCCTGCCCTAGCTATGCATTCCAGAGCCGGCCCTATCATCAGGCACAATGGGCCAGCCACCTCACGTAGATTTTGAGTGTCATGAAATGGCAACATATTTTAATTATTCAATTTATTGCTGCTGCAGGGAGGAAAGAGAAGCAGCAAATTGTGAGACATCCCCCCCAGGTGCCAAGAAGGGTCTTTACATGCCTTGACTTTGGGAAGTTGAAGGTACCATTTGCTTGCTCTGCCTCAGTCAACATACTGTCTGGGGCCCTGATCAGGTCCTTCAACAAACCCAACCCTCTTGTTTATATGTCAGTGTCATCTTGTACAGTGGGCTGGATCAGATCAAGGTTTCATCCAAGTAGGCCATTTCCGCACTAGACTGTTACAGTGCTATTGCTAGCAGTAAAAGAGTACAGACAAAATGGACAGCATTTCCCATCTTTTCCCCTGGCCTACTCTGCAGGGCTGTTATGAGATTCAGCGCCCGGGACAGTTTAATTCACAGAGGGTATTGCCTGCTTAAATGTCTAAGCTAAAGAAACTCTTTGTCTTTTTGTATTTGCTTAACTAAAGTCCTCCATTTTGAATTCTAGTTGACTTAAAAGGCTGTTGCTGTTGTCAGCCCTGTGTCCTACTTAAAATTATACTGACATTACTTGGCAAATTCCTAGGTTCCCAGCATCAGTTTCCAGCACACTTTCTGTAACAATACTGCTTACACTTCATTGCTGAACGCATATCTATGTGAATCAAGGTTCATTGTTGATTGTTAACCAGAAGTTACTGTATTATCAAGCATGTATCAGAATTTTAGTCCTGGGAAAGCAAATACTCTTGCACGGGTACTGTACGATTTATGAGATCACTGTCATCCCAAACCTATTTAACCCTTCTCTTCTTTCAGTAAACAGTTCTTCCCTTTGCTCATATAAGAGGTAGTTTGGGCTGCTTTCTTGCTGAGGGAGGGAAGTCCCTTTGGCCAAAGTTGGAGATCTTTCCAGGCTGATTCAGAGCTCACCGGCAGTCGCAGACACTGCCCAAGGTAGTCTGTGTGGACCTAATATTTTAGGACTGGCCCTATGCTTTTTCTTTCTTTCTAACAGTTTCTAATGGTTTTCAGGGTTGGTGCTCTGACTGTTTTTCTGGGTTGTGGCCCAAACAGTTTTCAGGGTTGATGCCCTGACAGTTTTCCCTCACGGTGGTCAGGGTTGGTGCTCAGACCGTTTTCTGGGTTGCGGCCCAGTCTTCAGGGTTGGTGCCCTGACATTTTCTCCAGAGTTTATTGCCAATGCTACTATTCCACTTTCAACAGCCTATGGAATCCTGAGGTTTGCTGTTTAGGGGCCCCTCCCTAGGATGTTGAAAGTGGAATGACAGCGCGGTAACCGTCCAGTGCGGAAATGGCCGTCGTTCTGCCGCAACGCCTCCTGCTACCCACTTTGGCCGGCTAGGTGTTTCCGGGAGGCCCGAGAGCGGGATATGGAAGCGGCAGCGGCACCCTGGGGGGTGAGCTAGCGTGGCACGACTGCCTTTGAACATGGAGGCTCCATTCGGCCACCCTTAAATAACAGCCAGGGACCGGACGACCCTCTTTCCTCAGCTGCCGGAGAGCAATGCGCGGCCTCTTCTCCCTCCCGACGCGGCGGTTGGTGGTGCCGGGCCCAGGCGGCGGCGGCCTCGCCCGGGGGTGCCGCTCGATGACTAACAGCCGCGGCGGCAGCGCTCTGCCGCCGGGGTCGGCGCGGGGATCAGCATGGGCGGAGAAGCCGCCGCCGCCGCCACAAGGACAGGTCTGAGCAGAGCCCGGCGGTGCTGTTTCTGGGCGGGAGAAGAAGGGGGAGGAGGCGGAGGCGCCCCTCGGGTGTAGGAGGCGAGCCGGGAGAGAACCTCAGCGCGGGGTCCGGCCGGCGGAGCCCAGCCTCAGCCTCCCGGCGGAGGCACAGACCGTCGGGAGCCGCGCGGACGGAGGAGCCGCCCGAGTCCCAAGGCACGCCCAGGCGGGTCGGACGCCGCCGGGGTGCCTGGCCTGCCTCCCCGCCGCGCTTCATGTCGCCTTTTCGAGCCGCGGCTCTCTGAGCCCGACGCCCCTCTTCTGCCGCCTCAATGTCGGGTCCCCGCAGCGCCCTGCAGGCCTGGTGCCGCCGCCAGTGCGAGGGCTATCCCGGCGTGGAGATCCGAGACCTCAGCAGCTCCTTCCGGGACGGCCTGGCCTTTTGCGCCATCCTCCATAGGAACCGGCCCGATTTGCTGTGAGTACCGGGCGGACGCCTCCCCCGCCCCGCCGTCTCCTGTCCCCGACCCTCCCTTCTCCCCTCACGCCAGAGAGCAGGCCCAGCAAGCCCCGAGCTCGCGTGGGCGACGCGGCCGGTTCCAGGGGAGGCGTCTCCCTGGCTCTCGGAGGGAGAGAGGCGAGCGCTTCTCCTGGGGGTTGGGAAGAGCCCGGTGGTGGGACAAGCCCCAGAAGCAGCGGGGAGAAGAAAGGGCCCCTATTCGGGAGATTAAGAAAAAGGCGGGGGGGGGGCAGCCCTAAGATGATGTTGTGCCTTAGATGAATGAAGCCCAGATATCTATGCTGGGTAGGTGGGGAGCGGACCTGTTGTCAACAGGAGCACAGACACCCAGGCCGTTTCTGCACTAGACTATTATAGCGCTATTATTCCACTTTCAACATCGTATGGAATCCTGGGGTTTGCAGTTTAGGGAGGGGCCTCAAACTGCAAACCCCAGGATTCCATAGGATATCGAAAGTGGAATAGTAGCGCTATAACAGTCTAGTGCAGAAATGGCCCCAATCACACCTTTCAACTCCACAGTCGTTAGTTCTGAGTAACAACTACTCCCAACTTCTTCCAATGGCCAATGCAGATTTAAAGCATTACTCCGAAACAGGGGGGGGACACTGAAGGAGGTGGGTGTGTAATGGCGGTATATATTGTTCTTTGTTCTCTCACAAATGTGATTTAGAGGTCCTGTGATCAATGTTTATATAATAAAGGGCAATTTAGTCCCTTAAGTGCAGCAGTTCTCCAACTTTTTTTCTTTCTTTCATGGACCTCTTGAAAATTCTGGGGATTCTGGGCAGACCTCTTAGTTGTTGTTGTTTTGTGCCTTTAAGTTATGTGTAACTAATGGAGATAAATAAGGCAGACCCATCATGGGGCTATCTTGGCAAGATTTGTTTAAGGGGGTTTGCCTTTGCCTGCCTCTGAGGCTGAGAGGATGTGAATTGCCCAAGGTCATAGAGTGGGCTTCCATGGGTGAGTGAGGATTCAAAACCTGGGCCATTTCTGTACTACACCCTTACAGTGCTATGATTCCACTTTCAACGTCCTATGGAATCCTGGGGTTTGCAGTTTAGAGGAGGGGAGCATTTAGAATTCTCAGCAGGAGAGCTCTTTGGCCTCAGGAAACTACAAACCCCAGAATCCCATAGGATGTTGAAAGTAGAATAACACTATAACAATACAGTGCAGAAAGGCCCCTGGTCTCCAGAATCCTAGTCCGAAGCTCAAACCACTATACCACACTGGCTGTCAGACAACTTAGTAATATCTCCCCTTTTGGTTATATAAATCAAAGCTCATCCTTAACTTAGATTTTGCTGGATATGGTTTGAGCCAAGTTCTGTGATGTTGGGCATGTCATGGTCAAACTTTAGCTAGTTTAACCGTTCATCCAGCTTCTGTGTTTCGACCTCAGGGCGTCAAGTGATGAAAATCCTATCTCATAGCAGCACCATTATTATATATCACAGATGCTGAGCAAGGGCCTTGATAGCTGGCTTGATCATCTGACCCTGATCAGAGTGACCTTGAAGAGCATTACCTGAATAGCCAAACACTGATATTCTCAAATGTTCTGCAACCTTCCTACGGATTACCAGTGTGGAGCTCATGAACTGATGGTGTTCTACTGACCACAGTTCAGAAACCACTATTGTAAAGAATCTCATAAACATGCAGCTGCATATATGAAGGAAGAGCTGAGGAAGTCTGTCAACTATATAGCAAAAGGAACTTCCACATTATTCTTTTGGCGTACTGGAGTTAGTTAGTTGGGATTCAGGGGAGGCTGTCTCAGCATTATCAGAGAGCACCCATTATCAGAGACAGTAAGTTGAATACCCATAATGGTGTAGTGTCTGATGTCTTTCTCTTCACTTTGCTTGATGCCTTTGATCTTCTGTGACATTATTTATGTGTGTGGTGTCTGAAACCAGCCATTCTCAACTTTTTTTTCCGGCCACAGCCCCCCCCGCCAGAGGGGCTCTTCTCAGGTTCCAGCCCGCCCCCCATCAAACAGGGATACAACAAGAAAAGAAAATAATTTATTATTGAACACCAAAAAAACCTTGAACATTCCAACATATTGGACAAAACTTTTTGAAAAAGACTGTATAAAATCAAACATCCATCAGACCTACTGTTGTCCTTGAGCTTTGTGTTTTTCTGCAAGTTTAATGATATCAGATTTCAAATTAGACAATGGCAGTTGGAGGTCACCTTTTGTTGCTGTTCTTGGATACAGTATTGTGAAGGAAATTGTCAAAGAGTGTGTTAGAAAGATTATAAATAGGAGGGAAAGTATTGACCCCAGTTAAGGTTGCTGCATGGGTATTTCATTGGTTCACTTACCAAGGCCTGTGGTTCAGTTACCAGAGCCCCCACAAACCCTTGGGGCTCCCCTTTTTCACAGTTTTCAGTCTGTGACCCTCTTCAAATGTACCAGGGCCCCTGTTGAGATTGACTGTTTTAGACTATTATTGGTTTACCTGCTTAGGGGAGCTTTTCAGTCTGGAGTTGAGCAGTTGAATTCTGGGTTGGGAGTATTTTAGAAGATGAATTCAAAGAGTGGTGAACAACCTGTGATCAGTTGAATCAGCTCATTTGGTTCAAATAGATGGAACTGTTCTCTGGACGGGAATAGATCATTGCCGCATTTGCTGCATTATGTAGATGATTGTACAACCTTTCCGTACCTGGTGTTCTCCAGATGTGTTGAATTACAGCTTTTACCATTCCCAGCAAGTCTGGTATTAGAGTACACTAGATTGGAAGAAGACTGAGACACTAGCAATATCAGTCCCAATTTATTTAGCACTACTAAATATTACTGCTACAGTACTGCTTTCAAATTTGTATCTCCACATGAGAATCAAGGTTTCTTTTTCTTCTAATGTTATTTTGAGAATGTTCTGCCTTGTCTCAGTTAATATGCTTCTTCCTTCCTTCCTTCCTTATTACTATTTATAGATATGGTGTGTGAACAAAGCACCAGAGAATAACATGTATTAGTAGGAAGGATCCTTTGACAAGGACAAGAGATAAATGAATGTGACCTAGTTTGTGTCTTTCCATGACTTTTGTTGTCAGTGTTACCATGGAAGGTTGCATGTGGGTGCTGCTTCCTTGTGATTGGATTGATTGCCTAGGAGGAAAAACTGGTCCAGTTTCTGGGGAAACATCATTATCTTGAGCTCAGGAATGTCCATATGCAGATGTATTGCTTGGGCAATATAGAAATAAATGGGTATTGTAACTAATTATTTGGAGATTGTCCATCCACCTTTTGGCCCATTGATTTTCTCCTGCAGCTGCCACAACTGAATTATAGAATTTTAGAGATGAAGGGAACTTTAGAGATCACCCAGTTAAATCTACTCAGTGGAACATCTTTCAACTACAGCTCCCTGTACAGATAGGTTTTTCAATGGATGAGCTGTTCACATTAGCCCTGATAGCTAAAAATAGAACTATATTCAGTGTACACTTCTTATACATGTCGCAGATGAGCCTCCTCGAACTCAGAGCCCTCCAGATGTGTTGGACTATAAGTTAGACCAAAAGTTCCATCAATCCCAACCCACTCAGAAGGTACTAGGTTAGGTGTTGCTGTGAACAAGTGGGTGCTTATGTACATCCTGCTCTGCTTGAGAGACTCTTGGGACATTTGGGTGATTGCTGTGCGAAACAAACTGTAGTACTTAGATGAGGGACATTCAGTTTGTAACCGTCCTGATGTTTCTGACTGTGATTTCCGTCAGCCCTTGGCCAGCACAGTCAAGGAGAACATGGGAATCAAGTCAAACAACATCTGGAGGGCCACAAGTTGGCCATCCCCAGTTTAGATGCAGTTCTGTTCTGAAGAAGAAAGACAAGGGAAATTGCCATAAGGAAGCCACTATCTCTTTGATCCTTAGCCTTTTCTCTCTCTACAATTGGTATTAATGAATGAATGTCACTCTTTATTGCTTAAAGCTATAAGCTATCATAATTCAATTTGATTAAAATAAAAATACAATCAAGTAAAAACCATAACAGCTATGAATTTAAAATAAAATAAAACATTGGTTGGGCACCTGAGATAATGTGTGCAAATGCCCTTGAGTTGCATTTTATAAAAGAAAACTATGTGTGATAATAGTCATCCTTACCCTCTGTCAGCTGGAAAATTTGCAAAGTGGAAGAAATTCAAGTATGCACACATAATACCTGCTGGTTCCTTTGCTAATTGCCAGATGCATTAGCAGAAGCAAGCAGACGAGGAAAAACTTTTCTCTTCCCATAACAACATTAGAACCTGTCATCATCCAAGGAGTGTAAGTGAAGGGAGATGCAGGAGTACAGATAAAACAAAGTCCTTCTTCACACAGCATACAAACGATGAAATTTTCTATCATATGGTGTAGTGATGACTGCCAATTTCAGTGGCTTTAACATGGGATTAGATAAATTCATGGAGGTTAGACTCATCACTGGATATTAATTAGGATGGAGATATATCACATTCTATATCAGAGGAAGTGTGGAGAATGCAAGATAGTTGCGCCCTCTCATGTCCTGCTTAGCAGCATCCTATAGACAACTGATTAGTCACTGTGTGAAGAGAACGCTTGAATAGATAGGCCTTTAGTCTGATCCAACAGGACACCCTTTGTGTTCTTCTGACTAAATCAATGTCAGTGTAACACAGATCTAGATGGTAAACCCAACCTTGTGACAAATTTTTGTGAGGAAAAGATCATCTTTACATAGGTAGAAAAGTTCTGAGTTCTTGCCTAGAAATGGAGTAGCAGTCAACTACAATGTGACATTGATGAGCAACCACAGATGTATATGGAAATTGTCAGCTTTTCATACACTTTTTAAATGCATGTGATAGCTGCCCCAGAACAAACAGGCAGCTGTTAGAAGAACAAATGGCCTAAGCCTCCATTGGAGCAGGCAGCTCAAAAGAGCTGCATTTGGCAGAGGCAAAACTTCTCCTTGAAACAGAATGACTATCCCATTAAGCAGAAGTCACTGCTGTTAAACATCCAGGACATAAATCTCTTTTCTAGCAGATGGTCTAACTAAGCACTTCACAGTTAAGTGGAATGAAATGTGTGATAGGCTTGACACATAGACCCTTACAAGGACATGCCATGTTAAGAGAGGATATTCCAGGGAACATTTAAGGGGAATGTTGAATCATTATTAACCACTTTAGTATGCCCTGGTTTAGAAGCCGAAGGATCAAAGCTTGGAAAAAACAGTCAAAAACCACTCCTTTGCCAGATCAAAAGCAGACCCTCTTCTAGGTTATATTTAGAAAGTAGCACACATTTGAAAGAGTGTGGGATAGTGAATATGCTGCAGTTGCAGATCCTCTGTGGGGTTGGACTGTTTTACGCCCCAGGGAGATATTAGGAAAAGTTACGTTTTTGGACTACAAGTCCCCAAATCCCTCAGCCAGTATGGGCCTCAACCATCAGAGCTTTGTGTGTTTAACTGTTTCCTACCCATAACAAATCAGATTAGTGCTAAGAAAAGACTTAGCCCATAAAAGTAACTTTTTCCAAACTCTGCTTCATCCCACTGTTCTCAAAGTGGTCCTTCAAGGAGCTTAGTTCCTGAGACAGGCTCCTGTAGAATGGCTCTCAATTTTGGCTTTCCAGTTCTTGGTCCAGCTTTCTTCTAAACCCCTTCCTGGCCCCATGTAAAAGATCTACTTCAAACCCCAGGCCTTTTCAGTAAAGAGGTCATGCCACCAAGTTTCCACTCTATGACTTGTGGCACATCTACACTGCCAGATGGCTTCACTGGGAAGTATACAGTGGATGAGAGAAAGCATATCATCTTTCTGGAACTAGGGAATTGAAAATAAGGTCTATCTTAGTCTACCTTTTAATATCCAATTATGAACTTAATTAATTCCATATGCTGCTGGAACAGTTCAGAGAACAGTTGTTGGCTAAAGTTCTCAGGCCATTTGAGTGTTTCTCTAGTTCTCACCTGGTACTAACTGGGTTTGTTTAGGATTATTTGATGATCCAGTTAACCATTTTGTTAGACAGGCTTTTCAGTAATATAATAGGGTAGTACAAAAAACTTAAGCAATACTTTTGGCTAATGACAAAGTGCTCTTCTTTGTGTGTGTGTGTGTGCTCTTAAGGAAGTTGAACATTCAATCTCAAGACCTTTTTTCAGGAATTAGGAAGTACTGGTAAAGTTAAAGTAGCAGCTTTTTTTTTTTACTTGAGACTATAAGCTCTGTAGCCTAGGGGTTTCCATGGCTGAGCATGAATTCAAGCCCTGGTCTCCAAAGTCATAGTCCAAAAGTCAAACCACAAGAGCACTCTGGGTCTCATCTTTAATAAAAGGTTGGGTTAAGAAAACAACTCCTGATCACTGAGCAGATGCCATCATAATCTATCATAGTATATGTGTAACAGTTTAGACATTTCTAGACTATGTTCTAACTTGTTAATTTTCATCCCTTGCAAAAGGTCCTGAAGATCTTGGCAAATGTTCTGTAAAATAACAGTTGTTTACCTTCTCCTCAAACCCATTAGTAATTTTACAGAAGAGAAGATGAAACTTTTAAGAGGCAGCAATCATTGAAAGAACTAAGGAAAGCTGAAGATGTTAAATTGTAGCCGTGTCACTGAGCAGACAAGAGAATACAGTATTTGTTGGGCAGAAGTTGGTAGCATTGTGGGAATGAATATGATTATTTTATGATTGTGAAACTTAAATGGTTGTTGTTGTGTTCTTTCAAGTTGTTTCTGACTTATGGCAACTCTAAGGTAAACCTATCATGGGATTTTCTGGGGCTGAGAATGTGAGACATATCAAGGTCAATCAGTGGGTTTCTGTGGTTGAACAAGGAATTGAAACCTGGTCTCCAGAATTGTAGTCCAATGCTCAAACCATGCCAGCTCTCAGCACAGAGGGTACTAAGTGACATGTTGTCCCATGCAGTCTCCTTTGAGGTTTTCCCCCAGCGTTCACATTGTTGTTATTTCTCTTGTTGTCATTATTTTCCAGTTCTTTGTTACTGAATGGGGAAAGAAATCCGGGACTCAGTGTTGAGAGCTGACTTATAGAGGAAGAACACTAGGAATATGTTATGAGGAGGGTCTCAGCCATATACTGAGTGAAGACATATTTCTTTATAACAGCTTGGAGACCTAGTTTGGTACCCACTGTTTTCTAAAGGTACACTTCCATGCAGCTTTTGGAATGATTTGAAAGCCAATTGAAGCATATATACATCCTACAATGCAGTCTGTGCACTATTAAAATGTATGTACCATGCATAAAGATTATACAGATACATCTCAAGGGTCCAAGTTTGTCTTAACATAAGAAGAGCTATGCTGAATCAGTTCAAAGTCCTATCTAGTCCAACCTTGTGTTCGTAGAGTGACCAGTCTGTTGCCTATGGGTAGCCTACCAACGAGACACAAAGAAATTCATAGTCTTGTGTGTAGTACATGACTGCCAGGCATAACTTCCCAAACATGCTCACTTTGTATGTAGCCACGGCCTTTTTATATATGAGGTTCATTGGTACACACAGAAAACAGCTGCTTGGGACAAACATAACATGAAAAACTATCTACATGATGACGTGTACTGGCATTAGCAGTGGTGCCTGCCAACTTGGACAGCTTTAAAAGAGGATTAGACAAGTAATGCTATCAGTGATGGCTAATCATGATGGCAATATTTGACCTCCCATATCAGAAGTAGTCTATCAGTTTCTGGGAAGTACGAATGGAAAGATACTGCTAGGGCTTTTGTCTGCTCTGGCACAATACTTCCTGTGCTCTTAATATATTCTTCTTTTGTTTCAAATGTCATGTGTGGACTAGCCTGGATTTTGGGAACTTCTGTGTAGCAAGTTGCACAGATGTTGGCAAAGAGCACATTGGTGCAGAAATGCCCTTTGCGAATTTTATTTGTATCCACCTTTTCCACTGCCCTGAGGCTCAAGGTGGCTTACGAAGTTAAAGCAGATACAGTTAAAATACACATCATACAAAAGTTAAAATATAATTAGACCATCAGTACTCATAAAAGCAAAATAGGAGAGCAACAAACAATACAACAGCAGTAAAGCAGTAGCTTCTCTTTGGAAGTGCCACATGCTCTTTCATTATCATTTTTTAATTGTCACTTTTATCATTGGTGGTCCTGCAGTGGAAGTTCTGCAATCTGAATTTGCTGTCTTTTGTGTCCACAATGGAAGGGTTTCTTTTCGTATGGTCAACTGAACTTTCTCTTCACTTAAACATGACATTTTGAAGTGCCTTGCTAATAATAGCCACCTCACAAATCTGCATGTGATTTGATGGACACCAAAACATACTTCCTGATCTTTCTGTGACATCTGCTATTTTGTTTTGCAGGGACTTTAATTCACTTTCCAAGGAAAATGTATACGAAAACAACCGCCTGGTAAGTCTCTGCCTTGGTCTTAATTGTTCATTACTTTAATTTTATTTATTTTATTTACTTTGTTTAACTCTGATACCATTCTGGTTCAAATTGCTCTCAGCAGTGTGAGAAAAAGTCCTACATGCCTGGTTTTCTGTATGTCTGGAAATTTTGTACTGACATCCAGATATTTGAAGCCTACTCCTATTGCTAGCTTACAGTGTGCTTTTCTCAAATCTTTTTCTTTTCTCATGTTACTCAAATTATGAAGGGCCTGTTCTCCTTGCCTCTTTTAATGTTTCCTCTTAGCTACTGTATTTATTTATTCATTCATTCATCTACTATATTTCTCCAAAACCAAAACTCATGGTGTTCTAAAATAAGATTAAGAAGTAGATACCAATGAAAACACCAGATGTTATAATATTGAAACACAGTTACATTCATTATAATGTGAAAATATAGTTAAATTAAAGGCTGCTAGAAAATGTGTCAGTACAAAAGTGAAACATCTATCTGTTAAGAGCCGATCCTCAGCCAGTCAATTGCCAAAATCTCTCCTAAACAACAAGGTGTCTGCCAGCTGGTGAAAGGATAACAGGAAAGGGTCCTATCTTGCACCCCTAGAATGGAAGTCCATAGCCTGGGAGCAGCCACTGAGAAGGCCATTTTTAGAATGCAACATGAGGGGCAGTGATAACTGGTGCCTACTGGGGTTGAGGCAATGGAAGCAATGACTCACCAGAGGCAAAGCCAATTCCATGTGGGTTGCTACCTAATCTTCTGCCTTGCAAAATTTGAGTATACTTAATAATTGTGTTAGAGTTGAAATAAGGAGTTGGCTTATCTTGGTTCAGAGGGCTGCAAAACATTTGGTTCTGTACTGGGAAAAATTATATGTGGCCTTGATCACAACTATAACCACCCCTATCCCTCCCAGTTAGGCACATAACCCCTTGAACATGGTGTTTTGCCCCTGTAAAACTCAGCTTTGAAAAGAAGTATTCTGAGCAGCAATAGCAATTACGAAATGGGATTGGGGCAGCTTGCCTCATTCTATATTAGCAAGAAAAGTGTGTGGCCGCCACCATTTTTACGACTACCCCAGTCCTCCTCCTTCTTTGAAGATGGAACTCATCTGCAGCTTTCAGCCGTTGCGAAAGAGCTTTCAGCCCTTGCAGAAAGAAACAAAAATAGCCTGTTCATAGTCAAACCCATCAGTCTGCAAGGCTGCAACCAAATGCTCACTCTCTTGATCTCATTAAACAAAGTGGGGCGTACTAGTGTATTCATAAGATTGCAAACAATACTAGGAGGCATCATAACTGTAACACAGGAAAGTTTGAGCCTAATTCCCAACAACACACCAAAGCCCTTCTTTGCATTCATACCTCTCTGGTGCCTCAGCAGCATCTCACATAGAAAAGAGCATCCCGCTGCGGTTTGTGTGTATCTCTGTGTGTGTTTGGGTGAGTGAATGAGGGGAGTAAAAACAGAATAGGGCTCCTCCACCTTTCCTAATTTGTTAAGAAGAAGAGGTTCCACAGGTGCAGAGTTGGCTTCTATCCTGTGTAAATAAAGAGCTGTGGGACAAAGTTTTTTAGTTATTTAGTTTTATAAATGTGGCACAATAGGTTGAATAGGTTATAATGCACTTCATTAGGGACTGGCAAACCCTCCAAAGATGGAAATCCAGCTCCTGTTCTGTGTGTTGCTTAGATCTTTGACTGTGTTTACGCATGTGATCTCTTAGGTGCCACCTTAATTCTGCATTGCACTCCCATTCCTAATTCTGACTGTTCATTCTGTATAAACAAACAAGGAGGTTCCCTTTTCATCTTATGTTCATCTTTATTGATAGCATTTTTCCCCACTAAAAACAGTGCTCAAGTCAGCCAAGAAACATAATTAAATAGAAGTTTGAAACAATAGGTGAAATAAAACTATCGGCCCAATCAAAACAGTTTCAAAGTCCAGACTGAAAGGCTGCCTCTTCACAAACAATGTGAGTGGGGACTGATTGCAGCTCTGTTGGGAGTCCATCCCACCATCTGGGAGCAACACAGGAAAAAACCTTGTCCTGTGTGGCCATCACATGGGAGTTCCATAGCCAATGTTTTTTTTTCAAGGGGACATGTCCTGAGAATGTAAACAGGCAGGGTCATAACAAGACAGGCTGTGTAGGGCTTTAAAGGTTAAAATATTTACACTAAATTAAACTTTGAACTGAATACCAGTGGCTCTGCCCTGCCCTACTGACCTCTATTTCTGGGATGTTTGGGGCACTGGTTGTTCCTAAATAGACAAAGAAACATGGACTCCAGTGAACAAATGTTTCAGATTGTTAAGTATGGGATTTATTTATTTATTTTTTGGATGAGGTGGCGTTGGAGAACTTGGAAAAGTTAATTTTTTCTGTAACACCCAGAATCCCACAGCCAGCATGACCTCTTCTGGTTACAGGATTCTTGGAACTATAATCCAAAAAGGGTTTTTTTCCCAGACTCTAGGATTGGAACCAGAAGGAAGAATTGTGTTCAACAGTCATAGAAAAGAAACCAGAATCAAACAGTGTTAGAAAGACTAATGAGTAGGAAAGAAAAACTGAGGCTATTGTACTTTGGGCATGTTATGATGTGCCATGACTCATTAGAAATTTGAAGGGTGTGGAGAAAAGGATGGCCACATCATAATAGATGAATAGACTCAATCTAGGAAGCCACGGCCTTAAGTGTTTGGAAGACCTGAGCAGGGCTGTTGATGACTAGGACCCTTGGAGATCTCTCATTCATAGGGTCACCATAAGTCATGACTGACTTGATGGCAATTAACAACAAACTTCAGAAAAAGAAGTGGATCTCACTGAGCATGTAGCTCCCGTGTTTTTCATTTGCACATTTGCCACAGGCTTCTTTATGGCATCAGAAAAATCCCAACATAGATTCCTCCAGATGTTCCAGACTTACAGCTCCCACAACCCCAGGCCAGCATGGCCATTGGGGGTGGAAATGATGGGACTTTTAGTCTAGTACATTAGAAGGACATCAGGTTATGAAGGCCTGATTTAATATAACTATGCAAAATTGATGCACCTAAATAGTGCAAATTAGCATACTTTGAGGGGCAGATTTATGAATTAAATGATATCATTGATTTAAATCATTCCCTTTTCTGTTTGTTTTCATCTCCTTGAGTTCAATTGGTCCATCCTTCCCCAGCTGTCTTTTTTTCCACTCTGAACCATCTAGCACTTCCTGGCCATTGGGGTAGGGAGTGGGCAAGTGGGAGTTCTTTGGAATGTCATTTGAGGACATGTGGAGAGCTTGCTCAGCATCCCCAATTCAAACTGATATGCCAGTGCCACTGGTTGTCATCCATGAGTCTGTGGTTAGGAACATTTTTATAGCTTGCTTGCCTTTAAAAAAAAAGCACATTAAGATCCCCAAGGCACTTATTTCCATGCTTTCTGCTAGGATTTCTGCTAACATAAGAAATAGTAATATCCATGTTTACCTGACAAATCTGTAGACTCAGACTTGCAGCCCAATGGAATGGGCATACCGTGGCACTCCAGTAGCATGGTTACATGTCCCATGGCTGATTTAAGATACCACACAAGCATAAATAATAATCTTAACTGGGTAGAGGAGCACTGATATAATTGCAGAGTTCTGGCTAGGGATGGAGTAGCTCTGATGTAATCTTCAGTAGTTCCTTTCTGGTAAGAGAGGGGTGAGCAAGCAACTATACAGATACACAACTATACAGACTTACATTGTTAACTGAGGGGTTGCCTTAGTCTCTTCAATGTCACAAAGATTATGGCACCATAATTTCCATAATATTCTGTATGCATGGATGCACATTTAACATGCATCATATTTCTAATCCTGTGATGTGTTCATAGGATTGTGATCCCAGTTATTCCATTGTTTCATCTTGGAATAATAACCATGCATTGACTTCAGTTTTTTTATGTTTTACTGATGACGGACTACTATTTCTTAGTTAAATTTGCAGGTTATCTTTTTCTCTAACAAGCCTGAAGTAAACATAATTGGCACTTCTGTGCTCCATTGTTGTCATAGCAAACCCTGTGAGGTTGATCATACTGAGAGAGTGTGATTGATTCCAGGGAGTTTTATGGATCTTTGGGGACTGGAACCTAAGTCTCAAGTCCCAGTCGAGCATTCTTAACTACCATACCATACTGATGTTTGACTTTTCTTTATGGAAGAACCTAATTAAAATATTTCTGCCTGTCTGTCTGTCTTACAATATGATATGCGATTTAACATTACTTAAGCCCTGGCATTCTCATACTGTAGGAGGATGACTCACCCAGGTCACCTGGTGAGTCTGTGGTGCAGCTGAGGATTGGTCACAGTCCAGGGGATGCTCTTTAATGGGCTGCTGCTGGAAGCAAATCTGGCACCGTCCTCCGTCTTGTTTCCACTCCTTTCTTCATCCTGGCAATTAGTTATGACTGGAAAAATTCACCTTGTCTTAGTCATTTGGTTTTATCTACTCAGTATTGAAAAGGATACTGCATTTCTGTTAGTGTATTCTCACTGAGAGTGTATTTCATTTGCACAGTGTTTTCTAACAACATTTTTTGTGCCACAGAAATTTGAAGGGGAATTTGATAGAAATGGAAGTGGACAAGGGAAGGGAAGATGAGAAACTGTGGTGTGTAGCATATCTTAAAAAATACTTAAAAGGACCAGGGACAAGGCAAGATGTGGGAAAAAGGCTGGAGTCATTCTCGCCATCACTTATCTAAGTGACCTATTTGCTTGTTACATTTATATCCTGCTTTTCTGCCAACAAATTTATAGTGACGTATGTTTTATCCTTCTGTTTTATCTCATATCTTGAAGTTGGCTGAGAGTTTGTGACTGGTCCATGGTCACTCTGTGAGCTTTCAGGGCTAAGTAGATTTTGATCTCAGAACTCTCTAGTTTTCTAATTTCTGACTGGGCCAATGTATCAGTGCTTCTACAGCACTCCCACATGTGGACACAATGCCTGTGTACAGGTCTTAGGCATAGCAGGGTTTAACAGAGAATCAATAGATTGAGGCTGGGACAAAGTTGGCAGAAATATCTTTACAGTCCACTTGGCACAGTTTCTTTTTGTCTCTAAAGCAGGGCAGCAATGAATGAAGATCCTTAGGTTACCTCTCATTTCTTAGCTGTGGACTGGTCAGGAGGTACACTTAGTTCTACTGGAAGATCTCTAAGTATTTTAAAGTAGGTTGGCAAGGATTTCTGATTCTCATATGTTTAATAATGGCAACAACAAAATGACACACACATTGCCCTTCCCCCCATTAAACTGCTGAAATGAAGAAAGCTGCGATTGATAGTGAAGAGGAATAAATTTTTTATAAAGAAAGACTTAGAGCTTCCTTCATTTTTGATATTCTAAATAGGTTTCTCTGCTTAGAACTATTCAATTTGAGAAGTGTGCCTATTACACAAGGAACTAGTTGGTAGATTGTGGCAATTGCAATGAAAAGCAAAGTAGATCCTGCAAGGCTAACAACTGCCCATCTCTATCTTAGGCAGCATGCAAGCATAGGAAGGGAAGTGGCTGGATTTGTTCAGTCCTTTCTAAAAGCTTTATATTGGAAAATTCACCCTATTTTACATTATTTTATAGGCAGAGAGAGCGGAAACTCTTCCTTTGCATAAAGCTGGCACTCTTCAGGATTAAAAAAAAATGGTGGAGATCAGAACAAAATTTGCATGCTTTCACATCTTATTTATTAATTTTAATCAAAAATAATAGTGGAGGTAAACAAACTAATTAAAATCAATACTCTTTAGAGATGGCAGTCATTAAGAAATGTGTAAACATAAGAAGGGCAAGCTAGGAGGAGGTCTGTCCCCTGGATCACTAGAGGAACTGCAGGGGGACCTTTCTGTGTTTCAATTCTGGTCAATGGTCCAAAAGCTAGAAGTTTTTTTTTGAAGATTAAAAAAAGGAAGCTGATGGAATGTGGACTGGCCTGATGGATCTGTTAAGAGGAGGACCCACTGTATACAAACAGTGGAAGAAAACTGTCATGTTCCTATTTCAGATGCAAGCAACAGGAAAGAAGTGGCATGAAGACAGACTGACCTGTCATTAGGTGTGTTGTTGGTTACTGTAACTTACTGTTAAGTTTTCCCCTCAAAAAGCTGCTTTGGTGGAATACAGTGGCCATACTGGCTGGGGGATGCTGGAGGTTATAGTTTTTTAAAAAGGGAACTTTCCCAAGCCATAATTTTGATCCATTTATGTATCTGTATCAGGCTGAGCTTCTGAACTCTTTTCCTCCTGTTGCTTCTACAGGCATTTGAGGTGGCCGAACAGGAGCTGGGGATACCTGCCCTGCTGGATCCCTGCGACATGGTCTCCATGAAGGTCCCTGACTGTCTCAGCATCATGACCTATGTGTCTCAGTATTACAACCATTTTAACAATCCCAGCCAAGGTGAGAGCACCCTCCTTCGTCCCCCACCTCATAACACTTTCAACTTGACACCATGGTTGCTGAGGAGCTCTGCTCTTTTGCAGTGTGGCAGCATCAGTTTCTTTGTTCTCCTTGCATACAACCTGGGTGCTTGTGAGGAGTCCATAGAGCTGCTCACCATGCTGAGTAACCTTCTGCAAGTATAACAAGTCCCTACCCTTCTCCAGAGCTTGTACTGGGAGTGTGTATACGGGGGGGGCAGGGGGTCTTCCCCCACCCCAATAGTAAAAATACTGTGATAAATTATTAACAATTTCCTACGTTTTTGTGGCAGCCAAAATCAACTCCCTGAGGTGATTACCTCACTCTGCTTGATGGCAGGAATAGTCCCAGGGAGTGGAGTGGGTTTTATCTGTTTAGTTACACTATTTTGGGGGGGGGTAGGGCTTCAAACAGTCCTGAAACATGGAAAATTCCCACCCTTCTTTTCACCTTGGAGCTGGAGATAGCTGTGGAAGATGGCTTTTGACCTCTAGTTTGCTTTGGGAGTGCTCTGAGCCCTGCTGGATTTCAGCATGATAAGAACTCTCCATAAACAGAAGCTATCCGTTAAGCCTCATAAGGTATAACACGCTATGGCCAAGATCCTGTATAGCATAGCGTAATAGTTCCAGAGGAAGAACTACTCTATATCTTTCCATTCAACACCCTGGCTAGACTCACTGTTTAGCGTCTGAAGTCCCCTCCAGAGTCCTCTGGAGGTCTCAAAAGATGATGTCATTAGTCTGTGCCTGGCCAGACACTTCTCTATTTCCCTCACCCCTCCAGCAGCCACTGAATGACTTGAGGGGAAGACTGGATTGGCTATACAGTGAGTCTGGGGGTGAGCTTTGGTCATTGCAGGGGGTGGAAGAGAGTACCAAGTTCTTTGGCAACCAAAAAAAGACATACACAGGGGTAAAGTGGATTTATGCCTGCATATGTCATTAACAGAATGCCAGCCGTTATGTGTTTGCAGCTGAAGTCTCTCCTTACTCAAATCTTCTGGCATGTTCCAAAGATTTAAGGGAGAGGCAGAGACTTCTGTCATGTGCACTAGGTATGGAGAAGGTAAGAGAACTGTAGGAAATATTCCTGCTTTTCTTTCCTTTATCCAATATGCAGTGGAAGGGACAGCTTGGAGATGAAAGCACAATGACTAAGTCACTAGCAGGTATTTTTATTCCACCTTTCTCCAGTGAGTTCATTGTGGCCTGTATGATTGTCCTTCTCTGTACTTTATCCTGAGAACAACCCTGTGAGGTGAAATAGGTCAAAGAGGGAGTGACTGGTTCAAGATTATCCAGTGGGTTTTGTGGCTCAGTGGGGTCTTGAACCTGGATTTCTCAAATCCCTGTTCAGCATTCTAACTACTACACCACATTGGCATAAGATGTTTGGTTCTGGCAGGGGAATATCTAGATGTTTACTGATGTATGTATGTATGTATGTATGTATGCATGCATGCATGCATGCATGCATGTTTATTGGGGGTAAGTCACTTGTAGCCTACACTGTCAGGACAATGTGGATCATAAAAACAAAAAACAATACAAGTAAAACCAATCATTGTGAGCACAGTAAAAGCAGTGGCAAAACTGCAATTATTATTATGACTATTCAAAACAAAAAGTAAAACAGTAACAAGGCAGCAAATTCAAAGTATCTAAAACAGAAATGAAACTAAGCAGTTTCATTAACTAAAACACAACTTCAGAGTATGAGATATAACATACAAAAGCCAACTTGGTGATCAAAATGCATAGTGAGTTAAAACACCTGAAAGAATGAAAAGGGACTTACTTGTTGCGGTAATTTTAAGAAGGATGGCACCAGGCAAGCCTCTCTGGGGAGAGCATTCCAGTTCCTCATTTGAGGAGCACCCACTGTAAAGGCCCTCTCAAAAGCTGGGGACAAGACACCATCCCTTTCTTCTAGCCAGGGGAGGAGCAAGGAGGTTGTGATGAACACAAATATTGGTTGGCTGCCAAGTTCCTGTCAACATTTGTGGATCCCATGACTTTAATGATGCTGCCGATGCTTAAGCCCCTATGCTAAGTCAAGCTTACATGATCAACATAACAGCTGTGAAGTATGGAGGACAGGAAAGGTGAGTTGTTTGCCCTTAAAAATCAGCAGAAAGAAGTGGAGGTTTTACACTTCAGCCCCAACTGTATGTGGTAGCAAAATGTGAAAAGCCAGATGGGCCCACTGAGCCTTTCAAAACCAAGGAATGCTACCCACTGTTCCCCTTTGCTGACTCACCAGGTACCATGGTTGGTTGTGTGTTTTTTCTCTCTGCCTTTGTAGCCAGAGTCCCGCCATCTATGAAGCGACCAGCAGTTGCCTCCTCAGTCCCCCCACCAGCTCATGGGCCTACAGCTGCATCTGAGACTACATCAGCATCCCAGGTATATAAGCTTGCTAAAAAATCAGGACTCAACTAATTGGTCCAGATCTTTCTCACTTGCTTCCAGTCCAGGCTTCTGAGTGCCAAAAGAAATTCAAAACAGATGGTTTTCTCTTGGCTTTATTATATAGTGTCTCTAATCATTGTTTATATTCTACATTTTAAATGTGTGATACATTGCCCCAAGAACTCTGGTTATTGGCTGATCTAGACATGTGATAAGAAAATAAAATAAAATAAGTCTCTAAGAAGGTGTGGTGGGCAGTGCTCAACTAGTAACTCAGTCAAACTGAATGTACCCCATTTGTACTCTTGGTGATAGCCCACCAGGGAACTCACTAAATATCATGTTTATCCTGCCTGTGACTGCAAAAAGACAGAGGTTGTCAAGATCTGAGTGTGCCATAATAAATGATCAAAGGTTGCTCTGGTCTGGTGGAGAATGCAGAAGAGAGGCTGCATCCCAGTGCCAGGGCCCACTTTGCATACAAAAGGCCACAGGTTCAGTCTTCAGCATCTGCAGATACGGCTGTAAAAACTCCTGCCTGAAACTGTGGAGTTATTAGCAGTCAGTGTTGACAGCAGTGGGCTAGATAGAATGTGTGCCTCAGTGTAAGTTGGTTTCCTATATAATATTTCAGGCTTTTTACCTTATTCATTTTGAAATAGCTATCACAGGAGTGGCTGGTATATTTACAGGATCTTGGCCCCTTTTATTCCATTGTTTCATCTTGGAGTAATAATCATGCTGTTGCCAACATTGGAAATATACATGTGTGTGTTCTCGGAAATAGAGGTTCAAAAAGATTGCCTAGAGGAAAAGAGCAGATATGGTAAAAGAACAGAAAGGTATGTCACATACCTCTGAAGCCAGAATTTGATTAGATTACCTACAGAATTAGATTACCTGCATAGTTAGGTTCAAGCTGAGATTACGGTATGATAAATCCCCTCCATTAAATTGACCAAATCCTGTCAGCATGTGTACACAAACTAATTTTGTCTTCAGTGGAGTCAATATTTTTCCATTACTACTAGTTCCATGTGACCAAATCAAATAATAACGCAAGACTTGAAACTATCAAGGGGCAGGAGTTGTGTGTGTAAAAAAGAAGGAGCCATTTTACACTAAATTAGGTTGCTAGAGGTTCCTTGGTGTTGTACTCTACAGCTGTTACTCATCAGTTATAGATGAGTTGACCAGCCATGGTTTAGAATAGGATAGCAAACACCTGTATCTCAGGGGTCGCATTGTTCTCCAGACTGTAATTGGGAGTCAGAAGTGCATATTCTATTTACATTGATCTCCTAGAATACCTTTCAGGCATCAGTAGAGAGTTTGTGACCTCTTCAGATATTGTACTGCATCATCCATAGGTACTATAACCAGTAGTGAGGGATGATGGGAGTGTCAGTCCCACAACACATAGAGGATCATTCTTTCCTGTCTTTGCTTTAGGGATTTTGCAGTAGCAGAACCACTTGGTCAGGTATTGCATTGTGTACAAACAAAATCACATTGTATGATTTCTCATATTACATGGAAGATTCAATAGAGAGGGCAGAATATGTCTTTGACAGTGAAAAGGCTTCATTTTACAAAGGAAAATGTGGAGCAATATCTTATTATAGCTTGTTGGAAACTTTGTAGAGTTGTAGGAAATTGTTTTGGGAGCCATACTGGGCTTTTGGGCCCCCTTGATTCCAACTTAAGTCGTACTTCACCTATTTGCAATGTGAGAATTACTGCTCTAAGAAGGTGACCACCTAGGGAAAGACAGGCCAAATAACAACTGGACCAGAACAAAATTGCTCCAGAAGAGGAGGAGATCTCTCCTCACTTCAGAAAAATAGAAAGATAAGGAGAATGGAAATGCTGCAAGATGGCTTCTCTCCTTAATGGTAATGAGAGAACTTCTCTCCTTGGAGCAATGTGGTTAGACTTTGGACTGCTGCCTGGAGAAGGATTGTTTTATTGTTATTGTTATCTTTCAAATGTTGCATTTAAAGGTTCAGCAGCTATAATATTAATATATCATCGAGCTAGACAGATCATATGTGATAGCACAGATATTGGAAGATTGCTTCTTTCTCCACCCTTGCAGTCACTTAAGGGGTGCATTGACTAAAGAGGTTCCATTGCAATATTCTCCAATACATCTCCATCCAGATTGATTGTTTCTGACAACATATAGCTGGTTGTTTTGGGAGCTATTGCCCAATGCACTTAGCGGGAAAGTTGCTTCATTTGTTCCAGGATTAGATGAGAGCCAGTGTGGATAAGTCCCATCATAATACACTATAACATATATGAACTGGATGAGGCAGCCATTTGCAATATAATGGAACCATAATCTGATAAAACGATTTAGCACCTGACTAGATCCCCCACAGTCCCTGATGCATATTGTCATTAAATCTAAAGTCCTTTGGTAAGGGTTGCAGCTCTGTGGACCATCTTCCTCCAAAACAGTGTGCTCCGAATATTTTAAAATAGCTCTCACCAGCTCCATACACCATAGCCAGGGGTAGGAATTTTGGGAGTTTAAGTCTAAAATGTTTGGAGGGCACCAGTTTGGGGAAAGCTAAACCAGATAAGACTTATAATAGGAATGGGCAGTGTATGGTCTTTCAGATGGCACAGGGCTTGTATATCCTATCAGTCTTAGGCAGCAGAGCCAGTGATAAAAGATGATGGGAGCTTCATTCCAACAGCTTCTGGAGGCCAACTGTCTTCCACCTGTAGTTAAGACTAGCTCAGTGTTCCAAGAAATTGAGGCATCCTCATTAGAACTTCTTTTTACTACAGGATGATGTTGTTGAAGGCCTAGGAGAGCAGTCCCAACGTACCACCCTTAGCAGTACTTGTGCAGCTTGCCAGCAACATGTTCACCTGGTCCAGCGCTATCTGGCTGATGGAAAACTCTACCACCGTCAGTGCTTCAGGTAAGCTCTTCCATCCAAGTCCATTGAAAACAAACACTATCTCCTTTGCTAGAGGTCTTTTTTTCTTTAATAAGCATGGGCTTCTAATGATGCCAAAGCTACTTGGAGGACCTCTTATTTTCTAAATGATAAACTATAAATGTTTTCAATTCTGTTTTGCTACCATGAGGCCTGGCACCCTTGTTTTTAAAGAGGAAAAATAATGAGGTGGAGGGAGGAGTCATCAAGTTACTGTGTTTAAGTAGAGCCCATCATTTGTACACTCAGAAGGCCGGTGATGGCTTTTCCTGGCTGGTGACTATATTTTATGTGCTTTTATATTTTATAAACTTATTGTTCAGGTTAGCTTTCTTCTTGTAGTACTAGATCTTAGTACTAACATTCAACAATATTATTGAATCAACATCTGAAAAATAAGAGAGAGTATATGAATAGGGAATCCTGTGTTATGAGGTTTTTGTGCTATCTCAAACCCCACTGTTAAATACAAATCCACAAGACCCATAATTCTTGGGCTAAACCCCATTTTTGGACTGCTGTTCATACTATTCCTGTTTTGAGATGAGTGCAAATGTCCATTAGGAGATAATGACATTTTCCAGACCCACTTTGACCGCTGTGTGTAATATGCATCTTCTCTAGAAAATAATGTGTATCGTATTAAGTTTCCAGTGTTACACTCATCCACTCATGTCTTAAAAACTGAGCATAAAACTGGTCCAGAGAGCAAAACTGCTTTGTGCTCAGTTTTCATTGCTAAGTTTTCATTCTTCTCTTGGGACAGGAAGACTAAGCACAAATAAGAAGTAATAAAGGAGTTTTTTTTTCAATTTCTATGAGTGTACTCCTGAGCCCTGTTGAAAACTGGTTGAGAGGGGGTTAGGATGAAGAGGGAGTGCAACACTGGCAGCAGAGATGAGCTCTGTTGATGGGATGGCATGTTTGCTGCAGAGTCCTCAGTAATACATTCACCACTGGTGTGGTTTCTCCTTGCAGTAGGTCCTGAAATGGTCCATCTCTGGGTCTAGTGGAAGTCTTGAACCTATTGAATCCAAAGCCTCCTTGTTCTCCTGTCAAGTCCCTAAATCAGAGCTCAAACCTTAGCTGACTTAGAGCTATATATGTTTCTCCTCCTATTGGTTTCAGTGAGAATAACAAAAGTGATGATCCACCAAAAAAAAAGGGGGAAACAGCAGGAAAATTGCCACCTCTTTTTCTGCCTTGGCCAGAGCAAGCTAGGAAGGACTTGGGAGATGGCCAGTCTTCTGCCACTGATGTCTACCTTCCTTCCCTCTGTTACAGGCCAGAGAATATTCTGTTGCCAAATTCTCAGCCCATTCAAATCACTTTAAAGAACAGAATTTTATACCTAATAAGAGCTAATACAGGCAGTTAGCTCTCTGTGTGTGTCAGTGGGGAAACTGGCTGCAGGTTTCATGTCAGTCTGTGAAGAATGCCAGATCCTTTGGAATGTAGACAGATAAGCAAATGCCTGTGCACTGATACTCAAGAAGCACAGGTACTCAGGAGGGGGGGCAGCATTAGATTTTGGAAAGAAGGCAAACCATGCAGTGTATGCCAGTTGTAAGAGGCAGGATAGTAGGGACACCTACCTCAGCTCTCCATTTCAATTGGATAAGAGCTGGTGTACATCTCAGTTGTGATTCATTCTGATTGGTCAGCAAACAAGCTAAGTTGGCATAAGGGGAGGATAAAAGAGGCTGAGATAATTCCAAATGAGGCTGATTTTCAGCATACCTCCAGAGTGGAAGGCTATTATGATAAACTAAAGATTAATAATTGCCCTGCTATTCTACTCTCAAATGCTGATTTCCACTGGTACTGGTGAGGTTATAACAAGAACAGGTATACTTAAGGAATTATAAATGATGTTAAGATGTAACAAGAAGAATAATTCTTGTATACTTGTGTAGTTATAGAAGCTTGTTAAAGCTGTGTAAATTCCTCAAACCGATGAGAATGTATTCTGTCACACATAATTGGCTAAGTTATATCATTAAAACGATTGTGAATGTACAAGGGACAGAATTCTGTACATGAAATGAAATGTCTGTATATTATGGAAGAGCCTGAGGATGATAATGATGAATAAGAAGCTATGTTAAATAGTTTAGAAGCATGATGTTCTTACATGTGTTAATTATTACCAAGGCTATTAAAGGGATAAATAGATAGGTCTAGGTGCAATCCTTATGAAAGTCCCTATGAAAGTCTAATGGCCATATAATATGATGTAATGATATGTATGAAGCTTTAACATACAATGTAATGAAATGCGCTGAAACTGTGCACCCAGAAATTGCTATGTCTGTTTTTCCCCTAAAGGTAATGTATATACTTATATAGAATAGAATAAATAACTTAATAGTATCAAAAGAGACTGCTCATTTCTCCTGTAAACATCTTGAAATTCCCATACTTGAAAATGCTCGGATGGAGTATTGATGATAACTTGACCTGTCTGGTTTAACCACAATCATGAATTGGGCACTCAGGTGACCAGACCTTGATCATGGGTCCCCAGACAGAATCCAAAAGTGGCAAAGACCCTCAGTCCCTCACCTTTTTCACCTCTCTTCATCTCTCTCTTCCACATACATGTAGGATTGTTCTGTTAGTTTGCAAGAGGGAAATGGAGGCCAAGAAACAAAAGTTAAGTGGGTTTGCCCAGACTCTTGCAGTGAATCTGTGGCAAAGTCATGAACTGAGTTGTGTTCTTTAGAGTGTTTTGGTGATTGCTAGGCCACAATCCTGCCTTCTGGTAACATGTTCGCTTTCTGACAGATGTAAGGAATGCTCCAGCACACTCCTCCCCGGATCCTATAAGCCTGGATCTGAAGTGGGCACATTTGTTTGCACCCAGCATCGTGGCAAGGTGGGCCTGAGCAGGAGGGCTGAGCGGAGGCCAAGTCCAGATCGTCGACATGTAAAGGAAAGCAGAGAGATTGAAGTAGTGACCGCTGGTGTGGAGGAAGAGAATGGAATATTAGAGACTCACCCATCAGCCATAGAAGAAAGGAGTGACGTGGGGAGAGGAGTTGACAGAGTGGAGGCAGAGACTGAGATGCCTCTTGCCCAGCCAAAGAATGAAGTGCTTGCCTCTGCTCCTGACTCTGAGTCTTGCTCCCAAATGCCTCCCAAGCCCCCTCTGCCAGCCAAGCCTCCCGTGCTTATCCAGGACAAAGCTAAGCTCATGGAGGCTCGGCCCACCCCTGCCCCCAGGAAGAGCATGGACACCACAGCCCTGTCACCACCAAACTCCCATCCTGTTCCAAGACCCAGAGTCAACATCCAGACTGAGAGCTCCAATGAGCCAGGATCTGGCCTGGTCAATGGTAAGGAAATGTGAGCCAGTCAGGACATCAGGAAATGGGTCTTGTGGTTCCATGCCATTGCATGATGCTAAAGTGGAAATGAATGTGTATCAGTTTTAGGCATAAGTGGAAAACACCCTGTGTATCTAAGTGCAGGTTACTGTTCTTGCGGTTCAGTGCAGCTCTCTGGGAAGTCTTTTTCTTCTGAAAAGCATATTCATGTGCTAGGATAAACTGGTTGTCCACCAAGCCTTGTATTGTGTACTCTGATTGGCAATGGGTCTCCAACCCAACTTGTGAAATTTACTATTTGCACTGCAGCTCTCAGAATCCCCTCAAATGGCATGACCAGGACTCCATGTTCTCTGAGGGATTCTGAGTATGGTAGTTCAAAAAAGTAACTTTTCCAAGCTGCCTGCCATTCATAGCCCTGTTCCTTCTTTCTCTTAATCAGAAACTGTGCAGGTAAAAAGTAACAGAACAATAAAAACAAGATAAAATCAACACTAGCAATTAAAGCAGAACTGAAACACAGGATAAAACCAGTAACAAAGAGAAAACAATGAGTAGATCCAAAACCACATTTCCTAGTCAGCATAGCTAACAGTCAGGTGGACAAATATGTCACTCAACAGCACTTGGAAGCCCAAGGCTGGGAAATTCTGATCTTAAAAGTACTGAAGCAGTTCTTAAAAGACCTGGGAAAATTAAAAACCTGATGCTGAAAAGACTCTACCTGGGGAGGGTAGCATATGGTACTTTCACAGAAAAAGCCCCTTTCCTTGTTGCTACTTATCTTGCCCATTCTTTAATTCAGGGATGGGAGCCTAAGCCTATGGGGTTGAATTTGGTGCTCAGGTTTTGCTAGACTGCCATGTTTCCTCCATCTCTGCTGCCCTCCCTGTCTTTATGGCATCATTGTCTTGGTTTCCCAGCCTTTATACTTTCCCCATTCTAAAAGGTTAACATGCCTCTCTGGGGGGATTTGTTAACCAACAATAAGAACCTTAAGGTAAAATACTGGAGAATTTTGTCACACCTTCCCACTGAAAGGTAGCTTCTGAGAATTTACCTGAAATTGAAAATGACTCCTGAGCCATTTTCAGAAGACCTCCACTCTTGATTTAACTGGAGATGCTTGAGACTGGATCTGGGACCATCTTCTGCATATAAAGTATTTTTTCTGTTGGGGAACTTTGATCCCTCTGCTGTTTGCACTGCATATGTGTTGCAGAAAAAAGGGAGCACAAAGAAAAAAGCAAATATGCCCCTCAACAAAGTACAATCTGGACAGAAAAACATGACATACAGAGAATACATGTAAATATGGGCACAAATTGTCACAGTGAATACAGACAGTCAGTTCTGTGGGTTTCAGTGTCTTGTTTAGAAGAGGATAGTTTATATCAAGGTTGGGGAACTTGTGACCCTCCAGAGGCTGATAGGATTTTGGATCCTATCAGCTCTAGCCCATATGACTAGTGGTAAGTTATGATGGAAACAGTAGTTCCTCAACATCTGGAGGGGCAAAGGTTTGCAAGTCCTGGTTGCTGAGAAGTACCAAAGTTGTTATTGGCAGCAAGTACCCATTTCTAGTACTTTCCAAAGTTATGTTTTAAGGGCATTTTTAGATTATTTTCTCAGGAATTTTCAAAGTTCCTGGCATTGCTTTATCTTAAAGGGTTTCCTTTCTCTCAAGGAAGTAACTAAAATTAATGGAATAGTAACAAACTACAGAATGAGAAACTTAACAGATTACTTTTTCAACATTGCACCACAAAAGACCAATGGTTGACATGTCCTTTGATGAATAACATAAACAAATTACTTTTAAAAGATGAACTTTCCAACCTCTACTTTAATGGTTTAGGGGAAGAGGAACAGTTTAGGAATCCCTTCTTTTTTCATTATTTGCACTCAGAATGAGTCAGGTGTTTTATCTTTGTTTGCTAATATCAATCATGTGGAAATATCCTCTGTGATGTAGTTGTCATTGTTTCCTGTTTCTTTGTGGAAAGCAGCAGAGAAAGCCTCCTTTCAAGTGATTCAAGGCTAGATTTGCACCCCTTTATTTGGCTAAGGCAGAGTTCACTTTGCCCACAGTGTATTCACAGGGAACTCTAGAAGTATGCCACCCTTAAACAAAGTATTCCCTTGCTAGGGTTTTGTGCCCACTTCCCTTTTAGAGTTCTGTGCCAAGCTGATCTCAGTTCTGTTCTAAATAGGGATCAACACTGTACACAGAAAGAACAAAGAACATTTATGTACATTCCTTTTTTTCCTGCTATAATAGTTTGTGCTTTTTTGAAGGTACAAGCCCTGTTATTAAGGCAAGAATGTGGAATACATAACCCTTCAAGATTTTTTGGATTGCATCTCCCATCATCCTGTACCATTGGCTGTGTTGGCTACAATTGATGTGGAATTGGAGGGAGCCACATACTCCTCACCCCTACATTAAGGGCTAGTAGAGCTTTATATATTAGCCCAGTAAAGCTACCAGTCTTTCAGACTGTTAGTTTTGTAGTCAGGGAGTTTAGAATAGCCTTCTACCAAATAGACTGAAAGAGAGACTAAGCGATCCTTCTCTTGTTTGACAACGTACTTTTTTTTTCATGCCAGCCATGGAAGAATTTTGCTTCCTTTACAGGTGGCATGCAGAGTTTAGAAAAAGTTATTTTTTTTAAACTACAACTGCTAGAGTACCACAGTCGGTATGGTCACAATCCATCATCTCTAACATATGAAATTTTTGGTTTCCCATGTCTACTAGTGAATTGTTAAACAGAAGCCTTGGCCATTCAAATGTAGGAGTGGCAGGAAGAGCATGGAAATGGAAGATGAATATACCTTGGGTTTAGGCCAGAGAATTATAGTCAGAGTATAAAAATAAGGATCTCTGTTGATCCCACTTCCAGAGGCAGACATCCTCCCTCCTAATTTAAGACTTCTTTCATAAGACATTGTGCAGATGTATGGTCAAGTTTTATCAAGTGTAAGGACTAGCCACTTTCTTTGTGAAATAAATTTTCAACGTTGTAATGGATTTGGAAGCGTTTTCTAGAAGATACCACAGACTTGCTGTTTTCTTCAATTCCGGATTAGGTAGGCCTTCTGACCCCTGCCCTCCAGTTCCGAAGCCCAGAGGCAGGCCAACATCCTCAGACCGGTATGTTCTTTTGTTTGCAAATTGCATTGAGACAAAGAAACCAGTGTTGAAATATCAAATCTACTAAAATTCAGACCACAACACCTCCTCAGCTTGAAGAATGCATGTGGAAATATTAGTTACAAGTGATTGTTTGTGTGCGCGCATGTGTGTGTGTGCATGCGTATGTGCACATGCAATAGAGATTACCCCAGGAAACATACAGGAAGCCCCCACCTTTTGACACCCCATTATCTGATGATTTGCTCTTTTGCTGCTTCCAAATTAAGGACAAGTTCCATTAATTTGATGGGCATTCCACTCTTTCATAATTTCTTCTTGTTTATGGAAGCATGCTTGGAGCTGCTGTCACACATGTGCTGCTTACAAAGCAAGCTGGGGGGAGGAAGGCACTAGGCTGGCTGAGAGATTTTGCAAGCAGCATGCACATGGTTGGTCACCAGTGAACCTCCCTAAGTCATTTATGCTCCTACAGTACAGTACATGGGTTCCACTTTTCAACCAGTTCTGTTTTCTGACAGTGCTCGGTTCCCTAAGATAAGTGGGGGAAGCCTGTATTCAAGGTAGCCATGTTGGCCGTGCAGCAAAATACAACAAAAACCAAAATCCACAAAAGAGTGATACCTTTATTGGCCAACCAAAATGTACAACATGTAGGCCTGTGATTCAAACATGGTCACTTTTCTTCTCCTTTATGATTTTAGCATCTTTGCCTGATGAAAAGCCAGTGAAGCTTCAAAAGTTTGCATAATGTATTTTGCGCTGGATGGCCTCTGTAATCTGATGCTTATGTAGCAGAATCACTGAATACATGCAGCCTTACACATGAGGGAATAAACATCTTGCATTCTTTGGGCAGTGCACATCTCTTTGAACATTTCTCTGCTCAACGAGATAGATCCATTTTTATTCCCTGTAGCCTTCCTTATGTCATGTCTTCCTTTTCTTTCCTCCAACTAGAACTGGTGAGTCGCCAAAGCCAAAAGACCCTCCGTGGATTGCATTGGTCCAGGGAGAGCCTAAGAAGAAGCCTGCTCCTCCCCCTCCAGGTGGTAGCAAAGAGAGCCCACCAAGGGCTTCAGAAGAAGATGAAGGTAGAGGAGAAGAACAGAAGGCACAAGGGAGAGAAAGCAGGCCCACTACAAGGGAACCAAAGTCTTACAACCCCTTTGAGGATGATGAGGAGGATGAGAAGGAGGAAGAGGAGGAGGAATCTTTCACATCACAGAATGCTCCAAAGCCAGAGCAGACTGAAGTTGAGGCAACCTTAAGGGTCGCTCACCCCTGGTATGGCATCACGCCCACTAGCAGCCCCAAGACAAAGAAGCGTCCGGCACCAAGGGCTCCCAATGCCTCCCCACTTGGTGAGTCTGCATTCTACTTTCAAATGGGAAATTCGGTCTCCCTGGCATCTATCCGACATACAGGTTACCTTGTCTCCTTCACATAGCATTGATTCCTGGCAACCCTTTGGGTACCTTCACAGCAGCAAGGAAGTGTGATTAAGTTGGGTCTTCTTGGCCTAAATTTGAAAGAACAAGTAGCTGAGAGAAATCTACTGCTAATGTTTTCTCTCAGCTCTGTCCTTTTTTCTTTGTTTTATTCTGAATTCTTCATGGTGGACCTCTGTGATCAGAGAGCTTCCTTTTATCATGCAATCTTTGCATTTGGTTTTTCCTTCTTTATTTGAGGCATCCAGGCCTGCTAAAGCTATGGTGTTGGATGCCATCTTGTCTTTCCTCAGTGCCTCCAGCTTTTCTGAAATTTGGGTTGTGCTCAGCCCCTAAGTGTTCTCCATTTCTGAGATTGAGAAAGAATTGTCTGCAGTAATTTTCTCTGTTAGTATTCTCTTTTCTTGCATATGCGCTTTGCTTAAAACATACTGTGATTTAGATGGGTCAGAGCACCTTTCTTCAACCTAGGACCCTCTGGATACCTGAACTACAACTCCTATCATCCCAAGTTATCCACCACTCTAAAGCTATAATTCAAAGCTTCAGGAGGGTTCTGAGTGTGGAAAATCTGCCTCAGGATTGATGGGTTGTGAGTTTGAAGGTGGTGATTGAGACACAATCCTGCCATGTGTCTGGAGGAATAGACCAAAATGGCTTCTATCTTTAAATGGCCCTAGCTAGCAAAGTGGTTCTTCAGGTAAGTGTGTGTCATCCCAGCCTCTCAAGTATTTCACTTGTTTTGCAGCTCATCATTCCATCTCCCGAATCTCCCGATCAGAGCCATCTTCTTCCACTCCATCCCCTGCCCTCAGCCTGGAGAGTATTACATCTGAGTGTTTGGCCAAAGCTGCTGAAAACTTGGAGGAGACCTCTGTGCCCAAGAGCTCATCTGAGCCCATGGTCCATGCTCCAACTGTTTCCAGCACTTCCCGCTTGGATCCACCACTTGCTAGCCTCTCCTCTGGTGAGGGCCCCACAGCTGTGCCCAGCTGCTCTACTGTCTCCTCACTCTCATCGTCCAGTGAGTTGGCTGAGTCTGGCAATGAGATGCCTGAGGAAAATTTGCAGACTACCAGAAGCTGCTCAGCTGGGAACTTAAAAACCAACTCTGGGCAAGTCCTACCCAAGCCTCTGGCTGGTGCAACTCCCACGCCCATCCTCTTGGCCTCGGATTCAAACAGTGGGGCTGCCAGGGATTCTCCTTCACCCAAAGCACAGCCAAAGGTAAGTTGAATGCTACTTTTTGAGATGGAGTTTGTGTGTCTATTATTCCTGAAACACTCTCTTCAAGGCTCTTAATGGTACATACTGTCCCAGGAAAGATTCTTCAGAGGCCTAAATGGAATTTGATGATCCTAGCTCTGCCTCACCTCTGGCTCAGGGTGAGGAATCCTACATCTTCCAGATGCTTTGGTTATCAGTTCCTAGAAGCCCCAGTCTGCATGGTCAATGGTAAGGGATTGTGGGAGCTGAAGTCAAAAACTTCTTGAATGCCAAAGTTCTTCACTCCTGCTTTAGATCTTTCTCTTTGCTTTACACAGGTCTTCTGTGCTGAAACTGGCTGTAGTTTCAGGCCTCCCTAAGAATTTGTCTGGTACAGAACACTGACACACATTACTGCTCTAGCATAAACTTTATTGGTGGTAAATGATGAAGTAGATGGTACACAGAAGGGAAACATTACAACTCTTTCAGTAATGGGGTCAACATCCTGTTACAGGCAATGGTAGAACTGGGCTGCTAAACAACTAGTTTTATCCAGACTATGTCTGGCTGGTGAGCAAAGTAATAGAGAAGAATATCACTCTCCCATTCCCATCCTCAAACTGGTATACTGATGCAAAAAATATCAGTGTCAGTAATACAAATTAACCCTTTCTGTAGCACTGGGCAACTGTTAATGTTTGTTTATGATGCTAACAAGAACTCTAAAACAATAATGAATTCAAATTACAAGAGATTCCCTCTAAATGTTAGGAGGAACTTCTTTACTGTAAGAACTGTTTGAGAATGGAATAGACTGCCCTGGGGCAGTGGAAGGAATTTGCTTCTTTGGAAATCTTTAAATAGAAGTAGGATGGGCATCTTTCAAGAGTTCTTTACTTGGATAGTCCTACATGGCAGGGCTTGAACCAGACAGCCCTTACAGTGCCTTACAGCTCTAAGATTCTGTGGTAGTTTGAAACCCATCTACTTGGAGGCAGAGGCCCAACTCACCACAACAGGTCTGTGAAATCCTTCTTCACCCTCTAGACACTGGCTGCAATCAAGCCCAGCAACATTTGCTCAGGCATTTGTGTATGTTAAAGCACCTTGACAGGAAGCTGCAACTTGAATTGAGTCTTGACTTAGGGCTTTACTGGCTCAGTTGTTCAGGGTTCATGCTAATACATTTGGCCTGTCCTTTAGCTGTACCCATTGATTATGTAATGCATTGCCCATTTAGTACTACAAAGAATATACTTTGAATATGAGTAATTGTTATGCAGTGTGGCACAGGATTTGAGAGCCTCTAACCAGATCTGATCCAAGACCCTTTGCTACCTGAGGCAAAGACAAAATGGTGCCTCTGTACGAGGGGTGAGCTGTTGTTTGGTAGCCAGGGATCAGTTTCCTGTTAGCCCCTCTACAATGGGCTATATCTGCCTGAAGCATTCCCAAATTCATCTGTTTGCCCCTGCAGTCCTTTTCAAAACAGCACAAGGAAGTGATGTCATACCACTTCCTGTCACCATTGTGAGAGGGATTGCAATGGAAAACAGTTATATTGGATAGTACAGAGTTCTGGGATGCTTTAGGGGAGTGAATGAAATATTTTCACATGTTTTCACACATTTGGGTGGCTTCCTATATGGTTTTGGGCCAAAAATCATGCCACAATTAAAAAAAAATAATAGGGAGATGGAGGGCCTTGAGGCAGTGGGGGGGGACTTCAGGGGTCTGGAGGAAACTGTGTCCAGCCCTGCTCTATACCCATGCATCCACTCACTCATTTGTGCCCATTCAAAATGTGCAGGGATCACTTGGAGGAAGTATTTCTTTTCTTTGAAAATCTCTCCCATATCAGTCATTTCCAGTGAAGTAACTCTTGTCCACTTCTAGCAGTGGGAGAACATCAGTTTCCAAGGCAAGAAAACTGTGTTTTTCCTCCTGCAGTGTGCCTAATTGGCTGTGTGGAGAAATGGGTAGGATCCCACTGGCTTTAAGAGCTGCCCATGGAGCAGCCAAGGACCGCGGACCTGTATTTATACCAACAAGATCTCTTCACTCAAACTAAGAATAATCCCATACTGCCTGGCTTGCTCTTGGTTCCTGAGGGCAAGCTAAGCAACTAACATCTTTCAGTGTGTTTCCAATATTTTTAATTTCCTATGCATGGCCTTATTTTCCTGACTCAGGAATTCCACCCTGTGCCTCACATAAAAAAGCTCTGAATACTTCTTCTGACATGAAGGTGCTATACTCCCATGAAGCTGAGTGGTTCTGAAAGGAACTATGAAAGTGATCTTCTGCTGAGTCAGACTTTTAGTCCATATTACGCAGGGGTGGACAAACTGTGACTCACATGCAGCCCTTAGGGACTTTTTTGCAGACTGCTTCCATTCCCCTTCCCCTGCAAAAAGCCCTAATCCTGGACTCCGTCAAAAACATATTTAAGATAAAAACAACCCACTACAGGAAAGACCAAAAGTCACCTTGTAAACCCACCCTTTCCCCCCAACCAAGAAAATCTGCCAAAAGTAGAAGTCATTTCTAAATTTATTTTTGGCCTATCATCAGCTAATTTTGAGTGTGTGTGTGTGTGTGTCCATCCTGGGAGGAGGTGATGAAAGGCAGAAATTGTCTCCTCTACTTTCTGCAGTTGTCTGCTTCCAGTCTTGCCCAATATTGTCAACAATGCCTGGTAGCAGTTCTCCTGTTTTCAACAAGTTTGCATTACTGACAGGTTGAGATTCTGAGGATTGAACTAGGGTCCTTCTGCACATAAAGCATGCGCTTTACTATTGACCTGTGCCCTCCCATACCCTAGGCATTCAGGCAGAGTAGTAGGCCACAGTTTTATCCATGCTTCAGGTGGGCATTTTGATGTTCTGTTTTGTGTGTTTGTCCCCAGTCGTCCTGTAAAGAGAATCCTTTCAACCGGAAGCCATCACCTGTTGCCTCCCCCTCTGTTAAGAAAAACCCAAAGGGGCCCAAGCCGGCGAGGCCTCCTGCTCCAGGACATGGCTTTCCATTAATCAAACGCAAGGTAAAGAAACAAGAACAACGGCACTGCTTGTTTTAACTCCCAGAGTTTTTTTTTCCTCCCTAAGGTTAGTAGAGGAAGGAGAGAAGTACAGATCTACATAGTGCTATCAAGGAGGGATTGATATTTAGATGTGATGGTAGTAGCTTCTTTAAAAAACTTACACCATTATAAGAGGTGCTGGTTAGGGGTATGAACTGTAGCTCTAGAACCTGACTTTAAGATCATCCCCCCCCAAATTATCTTCTAGCTAATTTCTTGATTAGCTGACTACTTGCTATACTCAGCTGTGTATATTAATGTAAGTATTCAGGATTTCATACTCTTAATCCTGAATTTATCTGCTTAAAAATAACAGTTTTCAATTTTAAAAGAAAAGCTCCTGTCTCTCATGATTGTGTAGGGATGTTCTCAAATGCTCAGGAAGTGCTTGTAGGAGTTAGAGAGTATAGACTGCAGAGTTCCTTCTTGTTCCTGGCCTTTGTTCACATTTTTTTTAAAAAAAACACCAGTATTATCTGTAATGTTATATCTCATCTCCCTCTGGAGTCCATTGGTATCTTCCAAAGAGATACAACTGACTCATTCTGATGTTTTTTAAAGGAAGCATGGCTCTTTATTCTTCTTTCTGCAGGTTCAGTCAGACCAGTATGTTCCGGTGGAGGATATCTATGGTGAGATGGACAGCATAGAGCAACAACTGGATGAACTGGAGCACCGAGGAGTTGAGCTAGAAAGAAAACTTCGCAGCATGGAGAATGGTAAGATGAGTGATTCCACAGTAGAGGGAAAGGGGGGAAAAGTCAGGAAGAGTCCTGAAATGCAAGGCAGTGTTGATTAAATTGTCAAGTGGGCCAGCTTTTCATTCTGATTTGCCACTGCAGGAGCTTAAAAATTGTAATAGTACTACTCTATTCTGCTTTGGTCAAACCCCGCCTGGAACCCACCTGGATATTGACAAGCTAGAACTTTTAAAGGCCTGGAAACCATGCCCTGTGAAGAGCGGCTGAGGGAGCTGGATATGTTTAGCCTGGAGAAGAGAAGGTTATGAGGTGACATGATAGCTGTGTTTAAATACTTGAAGGGATCTCATATGGAAGATGGAGCAAGCTTGTTCTTCTTCATGGTCCCTGTGCCTCACACATTGGGATCTTCGCGTATGTGCGGTAGCATTCGGAAAGTTCTAGAGCTAAGCAGCTTGGTGGGAACCCCTCCCTCTGCTCGTACTGAGCATGCTCAGCCGCCAAGCTAACGGTCCCTCCTCAGTTTTCTTTTGTCCACCGTGTTCGCAGCGAACGGAAGGTTCTCCAGCTTTAACAGCTTCTTCGTGGTGCTTTCTTTGTTTCTTCTTCGAGGTCATATGAGTCAGACTCAGATTCCAGCGACTCCACACCTGACTCGCATGTGCTTTCCCCACTGGCTTTTTGGGAGTCCACACCGGACTTGGCGCCTGAGGATGTAAAGCAGTTTTCCGACATCCTTTGCATGGCCAATGCCCTCGGCCTCGATGTTTCTGGACCAGCTCCAACAGTGCAGGATCCGGTATTCCATTATGTGGACACGTGCCCACCATCTGCGGCACCGATACCGTTCCTGCCGGTCTTGCAGGAGGTATTGAAACACCCTTGGGCCCAGCCAGCCTCCTTGCAGCCAATACCTCATCGCCTAGAGCACCTGTACAGGACCTAAAAGAAGGATGTTGACTTTTTATTCAACCATCCGGTGCCCAGCTGGATCATAGTCGAATCCTCCCAGACCAAGGGCGGTAAGAGGGCACACACCACCCTGCCCGATCGAGAGGGCTGTAGACTGGACTCCTTTGGGAGACGATTTTATTCAACATCCTCCCAGATTGCGAGGATTTCAAACACCCAGGCCTGTCTCACCGCTTACCAACGCAACATCTGGGACAGATTCTATCCTCTGCTGGCCCATCTGCCGGATGATCATCGGACGAGTGCGATCCAATTTTATAATAAATCAGTAGTGCTGTCCAATCAGCAGATTCTGTCCTCCCGGCATGCGATCGAGGGAGCAGCCCGAGTGATGGTGGGTGCGGTCGCCCTTCAGCAATTCACCTAGCTATGGTCTGCGGGACTCCAAGAGGACAGTAGGAAGCGCATCGAAGATCTGCCCTTCAGTGGACAGGGACTATTCCATTTTACAACAGACGACGCGATGGACCACCTTGTAAAGGCACGTCTCACAGCGAAACGGGTGGGGATCCACCAAATGCCACAGTCCTGTCGCAGTTTTGCTTCCCGCTCTTGGCGTTGATCGTCCTACACCTACCAATCTCGTTCACCGTGCTGGACATCAACTCAGTCCTCGTTACCATCTTCTGCCCACAGAACCCCGTGGAGACGTCAGCCTTCTTCTAAGAAGTCTTCGTCCACAACAAAGTCGAGGTTTTGACTTCCCCCGCAGGTCGCCACCACATCCACTCTTCCACCTGCCTACCAGCTTCGTCAAACAGCCAGGTTTGGCCCGACATCTCAGCGAATAGCGTCACATCACCATGGACTCTTGGGTTCTCTCCATCGTCCGTCTTGGTTATGCCATCAAATTTCAAAATATACCATCTTGAGACATCTTTTCCACCCTGGCCAACCCGGCTCTGCTAGAGAAGATACAGTCCCTACTGCAGAAAGGGGCCATAGAGCAGGTCCTGCCCTTGGCCAGTACCACCAGCTTCTTTTCCCGGTACTTCACAGTACCAAAATCGGACGGTACCTTGCGACCGATCCTGGACCTCAGGGGGGTGAATTTGTACATTCTCCCCTGAAGATTCAAGATGGTCACTCTATCCTCCATCCTGTCTTTCCTGCGACGTCGGGACTGGTTTGCCTCTATCAACCTACGAGACTCCTACTTCCATATCACAATTCGGCCCCACCACAGGAGGTACCTGCGATTCGTGGTCAATGGCGTCTGCTACCAGTACAAGGTGCTGCCATTTGGCCTGTCCACCGTGCCCAGGGTCTTCACCAAATGCATGGCCCCGGTGGTATCGTATCTCCAAACGAAGCGCGTTATGGTATACCCCTACCTAGACGATTGGCTGTTGGTGGCACCCTGCAAGCAGAAGCTATACAAGAACATCCATCTCATGCTATCTCTTTTGTCCTGCCTCGGCCTCAGGGTGAACCCAAAGAAGTCGCACCTCGAACCAACCCGAGTTTTGGACGTCATCAGAGCCACTCTAGACTCTGTTTCAGCCAAGGCTTTCCTTCCATTGAAGCGGGCCTGCACTCTGCACCGAGCTGCTACCGCTGTCCTCCGCGCCCCTATGGTCTCAGTGAGGAGGATCCAGCAACTTCTTGGCTACATGGCGGCGACGATGTCGGTCACCTACCTCTCCCGCCTCCGCGCCCGTCCACTGCAGCACTGGTTCATCAGGGTCTTTGACCCTCTACTAGATGACCAGTGCCTCCTCCTCCAGATCCCTTGGCAGGTGCACCGCTCTCTTCTGTGGTGGCTCTCCCTCCGGTACCTCCTGTTGGGAATGCCATTCGTTGACCCATGTCCTCGGGTCACGGTGACAACAGACGCCTCCCACTATGGATGGGGAGCGCATTGCGGCGATCTAAGGGTGCAAGGCCCACTGGATCAGCCTAGAGACTCGCCTTCACATCAATGCCCTGGAACTCCTCACCATCCTGAAGGCGCTACGGGCTTTCCACAATCTTATTGTCGGCCGCACAGTGCAGATCCTCTCGGACAACACGACGGCTGTGTGCTATGTAAACAGACAGGTACCTGATCCACCACCCTCCTCAACACAGCCCTTTGCCTCTGGGACTGATGTGTACCGCTCCGCATTCACCCCATCGCCGTCCACCTGGCGGACCGGGAGAACGTCACAGCGGACACCTTCAGCAGAGACACCTCATGCCACCATGAGTGGTCCCTCTCTGAGACCGCATTTCAGGTGATAGTGGCCCAGTGGGGTCAGCTGTCCATCGACCTGTTCGCCAGCAGTCAGAACAGGAAGTGCTCCCAGTAGTGCTCGAGGGCCGGCCTGGGTCGGGGCTCTCTCAGCAATGCCTTTCAGTTCCAGTGGGACGAGGAGCTGCTGTACGCATTCCTGCCGTTCCCACTTCTGGGTTGAGTGGTTGCCAAGCTCCTCTCCGACCGCGCTGACACCATCCTGGTGGCCCTGTATTGGCTGAGGCAGCACAGGTTCGGGTCCCTCTTCAAGGCAGCTCGAGGCCGGGCTCTCAAGCTTCCAGTGGTACCAGACCTTCTCTCCCACTCGGACGGTCTCGTGCTGCATCCAGACCTGCCACTCCTGCCTCTCTGTGCGTGGCGGATAATCCCTTAAATGTTCCAGCTATACGGGATGTCCTCACTGTGGCCAGGAAGGAGTCTATGCAGAGATCTTACCATTATACGTGGCAGAGGTTCGTGGCCTTTGCGGTTGCTCGTCATGAACTAGTGTCGCCTGTTGCCCTACCTACCATGCTGCACTTCCTTCTGCACCTTTGGGAACAGGGACTGGCTTTCTCACCTGTGAGAGTCTACCTTGTGGCCATCGTTGCCTATCAGCCACGTGGTTCCCCCTCGGCAGTGCTCTTTCGGGACGCTACCCTTAAGCAATTCGTTAAGGGGCTACAGCATCTTTATCCACCGGTATCTCCACCGTTTGCGCCTTGGTTGCTATCCTTGGTGCTCTCACAGCTGATGTGATGTGACTGCCCTTTGAGCCTACGGCTACCTCTGACGACAGGCTCCTTACCATGAAGACGGCCTTCCTTGTCACTGTCACCTCAGCCAGGCGAGCAAGCTGACTGCGCTGCGGTCCGACAAGCCCTTCCTTGTCTTCCACTGGGACAAGGTGATCCTGTGTCCAGACATCTCCCTCCTGCCTAAGGTTGTTTCCAATTTCCACCTCAACCAGGATGTCATCCTTCCTACTTTCTATCCAGACCCGACTACGCCTCTGGAGCGATCTCTCCACTCGCTCAACGCCCATCAGGTTCTGGCCTTCTACATTCATCGGACTTCGTCCTTTCACCAGACTCCCCACCTGTTTGTTTGCTACAGTGGTCTTCGAAAGGGCCAAAAGGTATGCACCCAGAGATTCTCCAGATAGGTGGCTCAGACCATTCTGCTGGCGTATGAAGTGGCTAAGCAGCCTACGCCAGTTTTGCTCCGTGCCCACTCCACTAGAGCCGTGGCCTCTTCAGCAGCTCTCCTTCGAGGGGTGGACCTCCAGGAGCTGTGTCATGTGGCTACCTGGTCACAACCTTTGACCTTTGTGCGCCACTACCGATTGGACTGCCAGGCTCGATGGGATGCCCGCTTTGGTGCGGTGTTGTCTTCTGTTTTCTAGGACCTGACCCACCGTCCACTGGTAAGCTAGCTACACAGTCTCCCAATGTGTGAGGCACAGAGACCATGAAGAAGAAGAACAGGTTGCTTACCTGTAACTGTGGTTCTTCGAGTGGTCATCTGTGCCCTCACACACACCTGCCCAGACTTCCCCTCTTCAGGTCCTCTTCAGGTCCCGCTATGGCGGACTCCAAAACTGAGGAGGGACCATTAGCTTGGCGGGCTGAGCATGCTCAGTACGAGCAGAGGGAGGGGTTTCTGCCAAGGTGCTTAGCTCTAGAACTTTCCAAACGCTACCGTGCATGCGCGAAGATCCCAATGTGTGAGGGCACAGATGACCACATGAAGAACCACAGTTACAGGTAAGCAACCTGTTCTTTTCTGTTTCTCCAGAGACTAGGACATGGAAAAATAGCTTCAAACTTTAGGAAAAAAGATTCTACCTAAACATTAGGAAGACTTCCTGACAGTAAGAGCAATTCAGCTGTGGAATATGCTGCCTTGGAATGGGGTGAAATCTCCTTCTTTGGAGGTTTTTAAACAGAGGCTGGATGGCCATCTGTTGGGAATGTTTTCATTGTGTATTCCTGCATGGCAGGGGGTTGGACTTCTTGGCCCTTGTGGTCTTTTCCAGCTCTTTGATTCTATGATTCTATGAATCTGGTCATGAGTAGCTGTTTCCTGGCAATGTATTTTCTTATTGTATATTCTATATGTACAAATTTTTAGAAAGTTGTATATAGTAACATTGAAAATATTGTTTCAAAAATAATTATTTTCAATTTTTAATTATTTCTAATTATTTAAGAAAAATGGTATGAAAATATTTTCAGTGCTTATTTCAGTGCATACTATTGTATAGAAACATACACCAGTGTTTGGTGAGAAAATTAGAAAAAGATTTGGGGGAAATGGAGCTGAGAGGAGAGAGTACTCAAGTATACTAGGTGGAGAATCTCAGTAGGAATAGATGTGAGGCTGCTGTGAAGAGATATTCAAGATGGAACATCCTGACTTTTCATATAAGAGAAAAATGAAAGTAAATAAGGAAGTAATGGCTGCTGAGTCGGTCCCTCTTGGCTCCTTCTGCAAGCAGGGACAGCTCTAGAAACTATGGGTCTTCTGTCATCAGTGCCATTTTGAAATTTATTAATATTCAAGGAAAAGAACTCGTTATGACACCTGTTTTTAGTGAGGGGGAGAGGGAACTGGGACATAATGAAGGGTTGGTTGAAGGAGGATAAAACAGGACAGGACATCAGTTTTATCTGACAACTTCACCCCCTAGGTGAGCTTGAGGATGAGGATCACAGGCTAACGAGTACTTGCTGGAGGAATGTGTCTCCATTAAAAACATAGTCAAAGAGGAAAGCGGAGGCTGAATGTTGGCAATTTTGAAAGAAGGAGGCAGGTTTTTAAAAAATCTAGCTGGCACTTTGCAACAGAACATTTAGGAGGTGGGGTGGAGTCCATCCAGAGGCACTGTTCGTTGAAGAAATACTGCTGTCTATGTCCTTGTTGGACCTCTGCTTCAAAAAGAGCATCTCTGGCTCTTGATTGCTTGAAGGAAGCATTGAGCAAGAGTCAGAGATGCTGTGGCTGCATCTACCTTTGGCAGGCGAAGGAAAGTGACTCCTTTACCTATGTGTGTTTCTGAGCCCCTGCTCTCTGTTTGTCTGGCAGATGTACCTGAAGATGGTTTGTTGGTAGACTGGTTTAAACTCATTCATGAGAAGCATATGCTGGTGCGACGGGAGTCAGAACTCATCTACATGTGAGTGCAACAAGCTGAGTTTGGGCAGTCCCAGGTACACTCATGAATCTCATAGAAACCTGCAAGGTTTACTTTGGAGTCAATGTACTGTGGACTGTACTGTTAGTTGGGTAGCCTCCTGCAAGTAGAAAGCTCAGGGAGGGGAAGAATGGCAAAATGCCCGATGTAATTGGGGGTGGTGGAGAAATGAGATGGCCCTTCGTGCCTTTGTTGGTTTAGAATACATATGTCCCACTTTGTAGCCCCAGCCAGTTCTCAAAAAGACATACAAAAGATGCTCACCCAAACCCAGAAATGACCTGGTGTCTATATGGGAACCAGGGCTATTCAAGCAGCATTTCCTGCCCTTACATTTATCCTTTTGTGGTGGCTGCAATTCCTTGCTGATATCTTCTGAAAGTTGGGCTGAACAGCTGGAATTCTCTTGGTGCCCATCGCCTTCCCTTGCTGATAGTTGGCCACTGCTCTAATCAGAACCAAGGAGCAAAATCTAAAATGTCACCATTCTCTGTAGAGCTAACTTTCAGTCCTGAAAGCCAGTCTTGTGAGTAAAAACATAGAAAGAGCTGTGCTGGGTCAGACTGAAGACTTATCTAGTCTACAATTCTATTTCAACAGTGGCTAACTTAAAAAAAAACAACCTATGAAACCCAAATAAGGACATGGATGAAGTACCACTTAAAGTTGACTTTTTTTCTGAAAGCTTTCAGAAAGTTGCTCAGTTTGAATTTTGGCAAGTCTACAGCAGCAGGGAATTCCACAGTGGCAGGAGAGGAGCAAGTGTGTGGGCAGCTATAAGAGCTCCTCTCTCCATACGGAATGTAAATACCACTTTCATACAGACATGTGGCCAAAAACACATTTTTTGGTGCTACTGAACTCACCAAATCTAATGTAGCAGAAATTCCAGCAATAGCTGAACCAGGAAAAGTGAAGAAGATTTCAGTTTCTCAAAGAAAAGATGTCTTTCCCTTCTCTTTAAATAGCCCCCCAAACCTTTGATTGGATACAGCGGATCTGAGGAACCCTGTGCCCATGATCTTCTTCATGATTCCTGGCTAGAAAAGACTGTGATCCTCACTCTGTGACACATAGTCCTCTCTTGCAATTATTTTACCCCCTTTTATTGGATCAGACTGAAGCAAAATCCAATGTCCTGGTGGATTTCAAAAGATCCAGTAATCAGACTGATCCCTGGAAGAACATTCTTCAAAAGGAATATTATCCCACTGAATATTTGTTTGCCACTGCACTCTTGGTTTATAACTAGCTTGAGAGGGTCATAATCACCTTGAGAGGGCTTCACAGTACTTAAAATGGATAACAGTCATTGGGAACAGGAGCATAAGAATGATATTACCTTGACAAGCTGCTTGCAGGTTTCCCAAAAGCATCTATTTGGCTGCTATGGAAACAAACAGAATGCTTGGCTGGATAGATGTATGATCTGATCCAGGATAGCTCTTTTTAATGTCATCTTAATGGATACATATACATACACGCGTGCACACACACTTAAAATTACAAAGTGAATAATGCTCAGATTCCTTCCTTAGTTTTAAGCAACAGAACTTGGAGCAGCGTCAGGCTGATGTGGAGTACGAGCTGCGGTGCCTTCTCAATAAACCTGGTAAATTTCTTCTGTTGTGTTCCTGTTGGTTTAGTGTCCGTGTATGTGTGTGTGTTATAGAACTTGAAAAGTATTTAAACAATTTTAATGGCTGACTGGGGATACTGACAACTATAGTCCAGTACATCTAAAGACTCCCAATTTGAGGAGGGCTGGATTACACTACACTGAAAGAGGTTGCTTTTTGTTGCTGTTGTTGTTTTCTCTATTTCATTGCATCTTAACTGCCAGCAGAGAGCACTGTTCAATAAAAGGAGTACTTCATATTCCTATTACCAGCCTGACGACACACCCCTTATATGGCATTTCCTGACCTAGTTAACAAGAGCCCAAAAAGAGGGATGCTCCTAGAATAGGCTGAAAATATGAATGATGCATAGAAGAGTACAGAGAACTTAATAACTCAGTGTGCAAAACTAAGTATGTCTTAACTACAATGAGTCTTTTGTCAGGAGATAACTTTGAATATAATGATCAGTCTTACACAAGGAAGTCAGGAAAACTGGAACCTAGGAATCAGCTTTATACTGAATCAGACGGTTAGTCTATCCAGTTCCTATGCGTCAGAGTTGGGAAAAGGTTTGTTTTGTTGTTGTTGTTGTTTGGGGGGCAGGGGGGCAGACTGCAGCTCCTAGAATCCCCAGCTGTCATGGCCAGAACCTTTTCCAAGCTGCAGCCATGCTATCTGAGATCCTTTTGACTGGAGGTGACGTCACTGTTTTCTGCTGTCAAGTGAACTGCAACTTATGGTGACCCTATGAATGAGATACCAAGTCACCCTATCAAGAACAGCCCTGCTGAGCTCTTGGTAGACTCAGGGCTGTGACTTCCTCAATTGAGTCTATCCATCTGCAGTTTGGTCTTCTTCTTTCCCTACTGCCTTCCACCTTGCCAAATGTTATTGTCTTTTCTAGTGAGTCATGTCGTATGAGATTTCCAAAAGTATGGTAGTCTCAGTTTAGTCATCTCGGCTTCTAGGGAGACTTCAGGCTTTATTTGCTCTAACATCCATTTATTTGTCTTTTTAGCATTCTGCATTTCAAATGAGTTGACTAGATTTCTTTACTGTCCAGCTTTCACAGCCATACATAGAAATTGGAAATATGATGGCATGGACAATGCCAAATTGAATATTCAATGATATATCTTTACACTTCAGGGTCTTGTCTTATTCCTTCATAGCTGCCTTTTCAAGTCCTAGTCTTCTTCCGATTTCTTGACTACAGTCTCCATTTTGACTAGTGACTGAGCAAAGGTATGGAAAATCTTTTAACTATTTCATTGTCTACTTCAAAATTATGTAAATCATCTGTTGTCATTATTATTGTTTTCTTAATGTTCAGCTGTAAACCTACCTTTGCACTTTCTTCCTTGACTTTCTTCAGGAATTGTTCCAAGTCTTTACTATTTTCTCTGAGTAGTATGGTGTCATCTGCTTGTCTTAAACTGTTGATGTTCCTTCCTCCAATTTTGACACCTCCTCCAAGTCTAATCCTGCTTTATGCATGATAAGTTCAGTGTACAAGTTAAACAAGTAGAGTGATAAAATTCAACCTTACCTAATGCCCTTGCTAATTGGAAACTATTTCATTTCTGCATATTCTGTCCTGATGGTTGCCTCTTGTCCTGACTACAGGTTATGCATCAGAACAATCAAACATTGCGACACACCCATTTCTTTAAGAGCGATCCAAAGTTTTTCATGATCTAAAAAATCAAAGGCTTGGCTATAGTCTATAAAGAACAGGCTGATTTCTTCTGAAATTCTTTGGTGTGTTCCATTATCCAGTGTACGTTTACAGTGCCTCTTCCTTTCCTGAACCCAGGTTGGACATCTGGTGTTTCTCAGTCCATATATTGTAAAAGTCTTGTAAAATTGTAAGTGCTACTTTGCTTGCATGGAAGATCGATGGAATGATCCTGTAGTTACTGCAATCTCTCATGTCCTATTTCTTGGGGACTGGAATGTATACTGAACATTTCCAATCTGGGGGCCATTCTTTCGTTTTCTATATTTCTTGACAGATTTTAGTTAGAACTAGAATAGATTCTGTCTCTGTAGACTGAAGCAGTTCTATTGGTATGCCATCTGTTCCTGGTGGGTTATTTCTCCCAAATGCCCTGAGTGTAGCTTCCACTTCACCTTCTACAATTGCAGGTTTATCTTCAAATGGCTCTTCTTGAAACAATCTGCCATCCTTTCATCTTTTTTATATAGTTCTTCCATGTATTGTTTCCATTATCTTTTTATTTCTACTTGATCATGTAGTGTGTTTCCCTGCTGGTTGTAAGGCATCCCCACTCTTGGTTTAAATTCCCCTCTGATTTCTTGGATCTTGTGGAAAATGCCTCTTGTTCTTCCTTTCTTATTGTTATCGTCTGTTTCTTTGCATTGATAATTATAGTAGTTCTCTTTGTCACTGCATACAAGTCACTGAACAGGTATATTAAGGGTTCTGACCCTATCTATCTCTGTCACCTTTTATTTTTGCTTCTCATCAGTCATCCATTGAGGCTTCTCTTTCTTTTTGGTTGCAGAAAAAGTGTTTTTGCATTCCTCCCTGACAATGTCCCTGCGTTCAGTCCAGAGTTCTTCTGGCTTCTGGTCAGTTAGGCTTAGTGCAAATCAGTTTTTTACGTTATCTTTAAATTCTATAGGGATGTTCTTCAGGTTGTGTTTTGGCATGAAGGTTGCTTAGTATTCTTACTTTGCTTTATTCTTATTTTTGGTAATAGCAGTTCATGATCTGTGCCACAATTTGCTTCTGGTCTTGTTTTTGCAGAGATAACAGAGTTCTCCATCTTCTGTGTCCAGTTGTGTAGTCTGTATTTCAATATTGGTCATCAGGTGATGTCCATGTCACTTCTTGGATTGCTTTAAGAATATGTTCGTGAGGAACAAATTGTTGGCCTCACAAATTCAGTCAGTTGCTCTCCTGCTTCATTTCTTGATCCTAGGGCAGATTTTCCTAGAATCTTTGATTCTACTCTGTTTCCTACTTCTGCATTCCAGTTACCTCTGATTAACAGCAAATCCTGTTTTTGTGTGTGGTCAATTTCCTCCAAGACTCCAGAATGAGAATCTTTCAATGTTTTTAATTCTACTTCTGTAGTTTGAGCATAAACTTGGATTATGGTTATATTGATAGGTTTTGCCTGATGTCTTACTGATATTATTCATCAGGTTTTGCATATGTCCTTTGACATCTTTGCTGTATCTCTCCTCACTATTTGTACCACCCCATTTCTTCTTAGATTTTCATTTCCTGAATAAAGCGCTATATAACTATCTGACTCAAAATGTCCCATTCCTGTCCACTTTAGCTCACTCATTCCAAGTATTCTAATGTTTATAGGTTCTGTTTCTTTTTTACTATGTCTAGCTTCTCCTGATTCATGCTTCTCACATTCCATGTTCCTGTAATATGTATCATGCAGCTTCAGACTTTTCTTTCATCTCTGAGCATGTCAACAATTGAATGTCCTTTTGGCTTGAGTCCAGTTGCATCATAGCCACAGTGCTACTCCTAGTTGTCCTCCGCTGTACCCAGTAGCTTCTGATCAGGGCCTGTTGTCTTCTGGCAGGAAGGATCTTTTATTTCTCTTTGGATTGTCTCATCGTAGGATTTTAATGGTAAAAGACATGCAAAAAGGGTTTACCTTGCTTCCTTCTGTGTAGTGTTAGCTATGGTGCCAACTGCCATTGTCTTTGAGAAAACCTCCAATGTCACCCTTTAGTACTACTGCTGCCCTGTGGTTGTTCACCACATTTAGTCTGGATCCTCAGCAAAAGTCTGTCTTACATGGAGACTCCAGCAGCAGCACTGTTACTGCCAGCATAGCCTTTTGCCTCACAGAAGCATGTAGTCCCACCATCACGGAAATGTACTACTGTAGTGCCATACTCTTATCCTACATGTTGTGCCACTTGTTGAGAGGTCAGCTTTTATATCTGTATTGGTACACACCAGAATAGAAAGTCATAACTTAACGCAACTGTCACATTATTCCCAGTAATTTGGAGGAACATGTTGGAAGTGAGATGGGCATCAAATGGACCTTTCTCAGGGCATAGCAGGAGTCTTAATATATCATACTGTATTACGTTCTTTTTGTCACTGTTTTATTCTCTTTGCTGGACAGAGAAAGACTGGACAGATGATGACCGAGTGAGAGAGAAGGTGTTGATGCAAGAGCTTGTGACCATCATTGAACAACGGAATGCTATTGTCAACTGTTTGGATGAAGATCGGCAAAGGTAGCTTGAAGAAAAGCCAGGGGAAATAGGCTGGCTGCTGCTAAATAACTGGAATTGGTGTGACTGGACTGTCTGTAAATCTTCAAAGCAGAACTGTACAATGCTATTCTTATCATGAAATCTGCCTGCAGGCAAAGCATAGAGCATGATGCTGGTAGTTCGGGGGGGATGTGTTGTGTTGTGGGTTGGGAGAATCCCTGTTCAGGTTCCCAAACAAGAATTGGGGCCAAATGGTGTTTAGAGAAGAGTAATGCCTGTCACCTGCACAACAGCCTCTTCTAAGCCATGCCATGGCTGCTCTCCCTAAGGCAAATCTCACTCTTGCTTTCTCTTATTCCATCAGGGAGGAAGAGGAGGATAAAATGTTGGAAGCTATGATTAAAAAGAAAGGTAAGTGAGGATGAAGCTCCAGGAATTAAACAGCCAGAGTCTCAGCTATGTCTCCTGCATAATTCCTTGTTGACATTCATTCTCAGGTTATCAGCTTGTAGATTCCATGCTAACCATACTAAAAACCTGCACTAAGCAATCACAGTTCTGTCCTGAGAAAAGCTGAGTTATATAATTGTTTTATGAATGATACAAACAGAGAAAATTATATATTGTATTATGCTTTCCATAATTTTGCCCAATCAATCAAGTGGTGTTCTGCCTGTATGTTCAATATAAACAACAAAAGAGAAATATAGGAAAACATTACTCTGGGGGCAGGTTTCAAAGGACCCTTTGTTTTTTCCCTCAAGCAAGTTTCAGCCACATGTGATACACACACAGTTGCGTGTGTGCGTGCGTGCATGCGTATGTGCCTTCAAATCGCCTGTCAACTTATGGCAACTACATGAATTTCATATGGTTTTCTTTGGCAAGGAGTACTCAGATGTGGTTTATCAGTTCAATATAGCCTATAGGTGGTCTTCCATCCAAGTACTGATCAGGGCTAACCCTGCTTAGCTTCCAAGATCATACAGGATCTGATGCCTTTAGGCCTGATACAAGCACACTTCTATTACTGAAGAATTTCCCTGCCAACAGAGAACAACACATAGTCACTATATCTGCCCAAGGAGAGGGCATTCATTGTGTTGGTTGGGTTCACTTCCTTTAGCCAACACAAGCAGCATCAACAGTTTTTCCTTCAACAGTCATCTCAGGGATGAAGGAAACCCAATATTCCCCTCAGAAGTGACTGTGAAGAAAGGAAGGGGAAAGTCAGAGGTACTGTGCCAGAGTCCAAAGTCATCCCCCAGCACTTGCTGGGGGGCAAACAAGCTAAACACTCCATTCCCTTCTGAAGCAACCACTTCAGAAGAATGAAAACCCGAAAAGCTTTTCATGACTACGCTGTTAATTTTGCGAATTTATTTGAGTTTTGCAAGCCATAGAGTGGGAAAGGAAACAGTGCGAGGCAGTAAATCCCTGCTTTCCCCTAAACCATGGTGGCGCAGGTGGTTAAATGCCAGTACTGCAAGCCACAAGGTTGTGAGTTCGATCCTGCCCGGCTCCAAGGTTGACTCAGCCTTCCATTCTTCCGCAGGTCGGTAAAATGAGTACCCAGCTTGTTGGGGGCATGTATAGAAACATTTCGAAATACATGCTATTTGTAAGTTGTTCGCCGCCTCGATCCATATGGAGAGGCGGGATACAAATAAATAAATAAATTTTTAAAAAAATAAACATTAGCGATCCAAGAAGCAGAGAAAGGGAAAAACATCCAGAAGCCTTGTGAAACATTTAAGAGTAATTTATTTTAGCAGGAGCTTTTGTGAATTACAATCCACATCTTTGGAGGCACTGATGGAGTACAGTATTCAGCACCTCAGATATCCATATTTCTGTAACTTCTTTCATTCTGATAGACAGATAACACATTCCACCCACACAACTATATAACTATGTATATATACTTGTGGCTTGAATATTTTAATCTGTCAGTGTATCTGAGGAACTGCCTTGTAATCCCTGGTAGTTCATGCTGAAATAAATTGGTTAGTCTTAAAGGTACCACAAGACACCTTTCTTCCTGCTTCCCTTTAATACTGAAACATTAGCTCTTACAGATTTTATGTGATTTTACATTTCAGGTATTTTATTAACAGCCCTAAAGACTAGAGACTTGCTTTTTTTAACAGAAAAATCTCAGGGAGTTGTATTTGCAGTATTCCTGGAGAATTGCAGTATGCACATCACTGTGGTATTGCATACACAGTCATCTTTCCAATCTGAAGCTATATCGTCATGTGTTAAACTTGGAGATGTTCACATGTATGTGTACACTGCATTAATTGTGAGGGCATGCAAACAATAGTTGTATGTTGTTCAGTGGTTATAGCCTTTTCCACACTCCTTCACAAGTAAAAATCATTTCTTAACTGAGCATAGTTTACATTCTGTAAACAGCATCAGGCTTATTTATGTTAAATTATCCACCTGTGTAATTTATGTTTTCAGGTCCTGGAATCAAGGATTTGTTTAGCACAAAGAAAGTTTTTTTTTTTAATGTATATACATTATATAAGAGCTCAGGTTCAATCCCTTGTATCTCAAGATAGGACTCAGAAATATGGACAAATGCTTGTTGCTCATTCTGGGTGCTGTTGTCCAAGCAGTTAACATTTCCAAACTCTGCCTAGCTTTCTCTTTCCCTTGCCATCCCCCGCAGCTTGCATTCCAAAGAAAGAATGTTTTGTACATCTCTTTTTCTTTCTCCAGAATTTCACAAGGAATCTGATGCTGATAGCAAGAAAAAAGGGAAATTCAAGCCCATGAAAGTGCTGAAGCTGCTTGGGAACAAAAATGAGTCAAAAAGCAAGTCACCCAAGGAGAAAAGCTAAAGTGAGTGGCAGCCAGAAGCCGGGGAGGACTGCTGTGCTTTCTGACTGCCTCTGTCCTGTTTGGCTGGGCACGTGGCAAGCACGACTTTCTGCCTCCTGCTTGCTCTCATTCTCAGAAGCCATACATGAAATCTGGCTTTTCCCTGGAGAAAGGTAGTCACCTTCCAGCAACAGATGTTCCTCCATCTAAAGAAGCAGGGGGCAGGAGGCATGGCAAGTCCAGTCAGCACTGAAAATTGTGGAGGGACAGATGTGAAGGAGAAAGCTGCTTGTCCCTTTCTGCCTCAGGGTGGGGTTGGGGAGGGGAAGAAGTGAAATAGTGTTTGACTTCCTCGCTCGGACATGTGTTCTTGTTCTTCATAGATCAGAGCAGTCCAAGGATTTGGGTGGCTGTGGGAAACTTGCACTAATTGTCCCCCTTCTCTAACTGTGATAATCACATGTGCCTCACATCCTGAAAACCTTCCACAGCAGTCCTGGGGGTGGGGCTTTTGTTTTCCTGCTCCAAATGTATTTTTACCTAACCTGTTAAAAAAAAAAATCACTTTGAAAAGATCTGGGGCTTTCAGAGCAGGATTATTTATTTTGTTGCTGACTCAAACTGTTATTACTGGAGAGATTGCAGAAAACATTTCAGTGTCATAAAAGCCTATAGAAACAGCCAAAATACCAGAACTCATGTCCTACTTTTAGAAGCCTTCTGCATGACCAGAGGCAATGTGCTATGAATGCTGGAACTCTTGGGAAACCATTTAGCAAAGCAAGAGAATTGTTCAGGTCTGTATAGGACACTCACTGCGCCTTGTAAACCCTCTTGGTTGCTGCTGCTAATATCAATGGTGCTCCTCAGGGGATGCAGGGGGCTGGGAAAGCCTCAACCGTTCCCTGCCCACTGTTAGGCATAAGAAGATGTCAAGCTGTACTCAATGCCAACAAGGCTTTCCTTTTTGCCTTGCTCACCAGTGCCACCCTTTGCTCGTTTGGGAGGGATCTCAGCTGCTCCTCCCCAGCTCGGACTGTATATACTTTTCTAAAAATGCAAAGCTCTTTCTGTGGTTTTCTTAGCTGACTTTCAAACCTGTCTACCCTACTTCCAGCTCTCTTTTGATTTGGTGTATGTATGTTGGTGTGTGTGCTGAGAAGAGAGACATGTCTTTCTTCCTTCCTTTCCGCCTTCTCTTCTGCATTGAGGACCTATTTATTGAAACGTTTGTTTTGTCTGAGTTAAACACTGATAGTATTGTAGGTGTTGGTTAGTCAGCTGTTAGTCTTGAGTTCTTGTTAGCAGAGTAGACTACCAGCCCAGAGCGAATTGCTGTGCTGCCTTATCCAAATATGACTTCCTTGACTGAGCTTTGGCTACAACACTCACTCTAGACAATTCCAGAAGGGGAACTAGGTTGATGAGTGTTACCAGCTCTGGTCAGGGCCATGTTCTTAGCTCCTATGAGTGAATGCCCACTAACAGTAGGCTCCCACTCTCCACATCAAGGTCATGCCCTGGGTTTGATCCCAAAGCACAACTTTCTCTCCTACTTTAAAAAAAGCCAAGGTTCCAAAATACCACCAGATTTGCTCCCATTAGAAATCCTCACCACACTCTGGTGGACAGAATGACACTGTATTAACCACAATTTTCAATGACATGCAGGGAACAAAGAAATTAAATGGAACAATTGTACTGACCATCTGTTGTAGTGTTTATTTCTGTGTTTTGAGTCACCTTGTTCCAGCAGAAAGGAAGCAAGATCAGTTCTACATAAATATATTTCCAGGGAGTCAAAAACAGAAGGTCATGAAGTCTCAAGTATATAACTAACACTGCTCTCTTTTTTTATCCAAAGTATAGTTGAATGTTACACTAGACTTCAATTCATGCCTGCCTGCCCCATCACATCTGTGTGCACAAATGAGCAGAGCTCTGTGTCCTTCTCCACTTCTTTGTGCTTACTCATTTTTCTCCATGCCTCATTTCTGATACCAAAAATGAAGCAAAAGGTGAATTTTGCTTAAGGCACAGATGTCAGTTCCCCTCATCCACCGACACTCATGGTTGCAAAAATTGAAGCTTTCTGCATTATTGGAGCAGATATGTGAGCAGACAAACATGTCTCCTGCATCACATCTAGCTTGGTCCTGACTACTTATTCTGTGTCCACATTAAGAAAAGAGCTTGTGTTTAGATAAAGTGCTGAGTCTTCACTTTCTAACTTTGATTTGGAAGACACCATATTTGCCTTACGATTATACACAAGATTATAATTGAAACAGCAACATGAACTTCCAGGTTTGACTAGACACATAGTGAATCCTGCAGAGTCCATTCAAATATATGTGACTTGAACACTTGCTAGAAATACTTCACACAGTTTTCATTCTAATGACCAGAAACACCAAATGCTAGAAAATAGTATATCACTATGTTCAGAGGGTAGACAGGTATTCTAAGTTCTACCATTACTTGCTCATTTGCTTAAAGAAGGAAAGCAGTTTGTGCACTTACTATTCCCAGCTGGTGGTTAAATGGCTGCTCGTAAGCCACACCCTTGAAAAGGCACTGTTCCTGTGAAACACTATGAACAGAGGGTTCTTAATCTTCTGAGTTCGTGCAGAAAACAGGATTTCTGATCATCTGAGCTGCAGGGAAAATGGTGTTCACTAGCTTTCAAGAAATTATCTCTTGGAAGCTAGTGAATTATTTATTATAATTATTTACTTGCTGCTGGTAGAGGCAGTTAAACAGCAGTCTCAATGGAGATGAATAGAGGGAAGAATGCACTGAGTAGGGAGAGTTTGGGTGAGCAGAGTATGCATGTGCAGCTGTCTTGCAACCCACCAACTGATGAGACTCTCAAGTCCAAAAAGATTGTACAATGCTTCACTAAAGCATTGACATTACACCATTAAGAGGCATTCGTGATACAGTCTTATGTGGAACTTGTTAGAGTAGGAGAACGCATACAAGATGGAGACAATCCTATGCTAAACCAGTGAAGGACGACTGGCCTACTTCACCTATGCTCTGAGGATCAGGCTTGTTGCCTATATTGAAAGATTTAGCCATTGCCTCCTTCAGTTCCGCACTCCTCTGCTTATCAATTATCTCCATTTCACGTAGTTTCTGGAAAAGGGAAGAGGGTCAGAAGAGAATTCAATAACATTTCATTTCTTCACAAGATAATCTGCAGTTCTAGAGATGGAAGGCTCACTTCCACATAGGTGCTTTCTGGAAAAAAAATCTTTTCCACATTCTTAAAGTATGCTATGCAACAGTCAGAATGAAACAGTAATTCTATAAATTTCAGAATCTTCAGACCAGAAGAGGCCAGATACCTGTGATATTTCAGTGAGGATAATCCCATGATACAACTTGGCCTGTCCCAGAGCCTCCATCTCTGCCAGAAACTTCTGTCGATCTTGGATTTCATTCACCACTAGACAAATGAAGAAAGAAAAAGTAATGTGGAATGAAGAACCTGTGGGCTAGAACACATCAGTACTTCCTGAACTCTAATTCATCCATTTCCCAGTTCTTAGACATATTTCATCCATGTCCTAGTTCTTAGACATATTTTGTTAGTTGCTTGCATGCCTTTTAAATTTAACAATGACTATCCCTTTCTTTGGAAGGGAGCTTGAGAACTCAATAGGTTTGTTAGTTTGTATGGAAAAGAGGTATTTTACAGGTAATTCCTTTATCGACATTGTTTTCCAGATGAAGATCTCATGGTCACTGGTTTAGACGGCAGTCAGAACAGAATTACACAAACATGGATATTGTCCACAGTAAATGGAAACTTCAGGTTTAGAGGAGATATTCTGCAGAATACTAGTTGCTGGAAATGGAAGGCAGCAGTTCAAGAGAGCTGTTGCCTTTCAGGGAGATAGACTAGGTGGAGCACTGATGCATATGAATGACTCTTATTTGCTCCTGCAAGGCGAGACACTGGTACAAACAAATGCACTGCAGAATCCCTTAAAGACTTGGAGTTCAGCAGTGTGTACACTATTTGCATATTCTACGTGTATGTATGCATGTATTTACACGTGTATGTTCTGTTTTTGCTGTAGCAGGAAATACCTGAATTGGGTCCACTCAGGCTGTGTCCCTAACCTGCCTGTATAGTTGGGCCAGACTTGCTGGTGGTCAGTTCTACATTGTGACAAGAATATGGCTCATGCAATTCCACTGTGCCCTATGCCCTCTTCTTGCATCAGTTTGCTGTAGTGCCATCATGAGGGGCTTCCCTCAGTGAAGCAATATTCATGTAGTGGGGATTGCTCTGCATTGTATTCTTTCTTTGTAGCAAGGTAGGAGTCGTGACCCTCTTGCACTGTTCACCCCAGAAGTATAAGAAACCTGTGGATGGCCAATGCAAATAAACTGTAACAGGCAGCCACAGATTTGCCTAATTTTGGCAGCTGTGCTAGACACCTGTAGATATGGAACAAGACACAAAAAGGGGGATTCCCATAATACAAGTATTGCTTTCCTCTGAGCAACATCTGTATTCCTGCCTGGTACAGCTGCCTGCCCCCTCCATCTTGCCAGACTACAAAGAGTGTATCAGAGCTCTTCTTTTAACCATGTACATCCACTATACGTACGTTCATCAAACCGGTCTGGTTCTGGAACCTCTTCCACTTTGATTGGTTGCTTATGGGGCTTTTTCCCTATCTTATCCTTTCCAGTTGCTAAGATGTTTTGAAGCCTTTCCTTCTCCTTCTCCATGTCTCCTAAAAATGCCAAAGAAATCTGATGATGTTTCACTTTTTTCCCTATCCCTTGCAGACTTTGCAGTCAGGCTTTTGTCCCTAAGAATAACAAGACATACACAGGACGTCCATCAAAATCATGCTTGCTAGCTTGTAAAAAGCCTGTGTAGACTGAAAGCAATAAATATTTTAGGTAAAAGTTCTGAATCACCTATATTTATTATATGAGACAACTTGGACACAGCAAAGTTTGATGAGCATTTAGAACACAGTCCTAGCATATTCACGTGAAGGTAACTTTCATTGTTGACTTGCTGTCAAGTTTGTGTGGAGATTGTAACTCTAGCTTTTTAAAGAAAAGAGCCAAAAACTGACTCAACACATGGATCTTTTAAGGTGTAATGTTAAATTTCTGCTCAGCTTTTAAGAATAGGAACATCATAGATGGGTACTGTAAACATAAGTTGAGGATAAGTGTAGTGTGTCCAATAGCTGAAAGCCCAGACTACGAAATTCCAGTTCAAATATTGCCTTAGCCATTAATTTATTGGTGGCTTCAGGCATGCCACTAATTTCTTGAGAGTATTTTTAACTTGCTCTTTATCCTAAGATACCAGGTGGGTTAAAATAAAAATGAAGGGCCAAAATCTGCTACTAATATAACAGTATTACAATAAATATAAATTAGAAATGGATTAAAAGGAAGAGCAGACTAAACTCAAACCAGTACCACACTTCAATAGGTCTGGGAAAATAAGTTCCAGGTTTGCCTCAATTGGCACTAACACTGCTTCAGTTGAAAGGGCATTGCAGAGATGGGGTATCATCCACTGAGAAGGCCTTCTGCCTTTTCCTTCAGCCTCATGCACACAGCTACACCTGCATACAATTCTGACAGTGCTGTTTTAATGACTACTGAAACATACCCTTTCAAAATTCTAAAGCACTGTAGAAATGCTACATGCTATCGCTGTTACTAAACTCCTCTTTTCTAAGTAGCCTGTGAATACAGAATAACATTTGTAAAAGTCTGCTGGCTTACGGGTGGGTTGGGGCCTGAATTTCTCCCGAGTATATGCATCTCCTGCCCGGCAGATCTCAGCAGGACGTAGATGAGGTCTACCATAGGGACTGATGGAGAGAAAAGCCTTTGGTGGTGAGACAGACTTTGGAACCTGTGGTTCTCTGCTGGATGTTGGATTGCAACGAAGAGGCAGGGAGTCACCTCCTAAGGAATGACAGAGTGGACACTTGCCTTGTGACTTACTTTCAGGGACAGCATCTTAGCATGACTCTCTCTTGGTATAAACACCAAGTACTCTAGCATCTCAAATCTGAACCAAATATCTGAATAGTCATTTAGAAGTATTTGTTCTGTAGAAAAAAAAATCTTTTCCTCAAAGCTATGCAACATAATTCTGAAAAATGAACGCATTGTGCTGCTACTGTGCAACCCCATCTCTCCACCTCGTTACTTAGTATCTTATTAACACATTAACGTTAGCATTTCTTATCCTTCCCTCTTCCTCCCATGCTAAAAAGTGAACCGAACAGTGGCTGCATCCCCAACACTGGACTCTTCTTTAGTTTTCCTCTAAATCAAAATCAAAGCCTTGTCAGATAGGTGGCTTTTCTGGAAAGCCGAAAGTGCTTTATGAAGCCTCTTGGATGCATTTATGCTGTAATTTTCATGGTGTTTTATACAAATGTAGAGCTAGAGTGCTCTAGTACTATAGCACTCTAGTATTATATCTCTGTAGAATGCCTCCATGAGTGTTATTAGCCTTCCAAAGAAGCTTTGTGTCCCACATGGCTTGTGTTTTGGTTTAAGAAAGGCTAGAGAAGACTAGCACAGGACCCTTGTGTTCTCATTGAGAAGAGGAATGGAATGTCTAAGAACACATTTCATTAATGGAATGGGGTGTGTTTGACAATCATTACCAATCAAAAGGAATAACTTACAAGTAATGTGTTATTTCTAAATCCACATATCATTGCAGTGCTCACATATTCTGGTGAGCTAACAACAGCTAAACCAGTTATGAATTCAATAAAATGTCATCACAGTAGCAGTATAACAAAAATAAATTATTTATTTATTTACAGAAGAACTATTTTCAGAGAAAAGTATTGGCTGGAGGATTTTGGGTGTTTAAAAAAAAAATTGGCCTGCAAGGTAAAGCATGGTATGTGACACAAAGTCAATCTTCTGAGTCTCTGCTTTAATTAAAAGCTTTCTCAAACTAATTTTACAGTTTATGTTGAAGATCCTACTCAGCAGCAATCAAAACCATATGACAACCTTCATTAAGGTTCTACAGATAGAGCTGGATAAAACTAGAGTCAAAGAACTATCACTTGTGACTTATTTCCACTTATACTCTTTTTGACCTTTTGAGCCTATGTAAGATTGCTTTCCAAAGGGATGAGTTATTTCTTTGCTCAGAGATGGCTCATGTGACTGAAAATGAACCAAATTTAGAAATCTGGAAAACTAGTAATAACCATCAACTTTGCAGCTAATTGTAAAGAAAGGGTTGAATTCTGGCATAACTCACGTTTCATGTAGTTTACAAGATGACGTTGTTGGAAGTTAGTAAGTTTGGATTCTTGCATCATCACTGAAATATAAAAGAAAAGTGAAAAAATCCTGGTCAACAAAGAAGACACTACTTTCACAAGAATAATTTAACATAAACAGAAGTTATATAGAAGAGGTAATTCCAGTCTCTGGGAATGGCTCCCAGGTACTTAGAATATGCTCTCCAAGTTCTTAAAATACAGCATTTATATCAGTTTCTTTCAATACAGTATTCTTCACATGTGTTGGAATACAACTCCTGCCTGTGGAGGTTGGGTGATGGTGTTCAATACATCTGGATGGCACCACAATGAGGAAGACCGGTATACAGCAATGTTTCTCAAAATGGCAGTCCGTGGACTAATGCTGATCTATGGATCATTAGCTGCTGGTAAAGTTTCCAAAACAGAAAGAAACAGTTATAGCCAGTAGGCACAAACAGTACTGGGTTTTGGCACATCAGAGGGAAAAAAGTCAGCTTCCCACAAATAGCCTGAGAAGCACTGGTCCACAGCGTTGCTACCCATATATAGCCAGAGTCCTAAATATCCATTCTTCAAAAGCATGACCAGCCATCAGCTTCCACTGGCATCATGAGCAAAATGCATTGTACATTGATGCTGATTCAGTTCAAACAACACTTCTTAATTAAGAATCAATGCCTTTTTTTTTGTCCTCCCAAAATAAATATGTATATGTTAATTATTGTTCTGGAGTACAGAAATCCAAACCAAAGAGAGATCTTTATGATGACCTCACACTGGATCTTCCATTTCAAAAGGTGTTATTCAAAGAGGCCATTATAAAGAAGTAACTAGTTTTTAAAATGATGCATTTCAGTTTAGCTACCATTTACAAGTCACCATACAATATGGATAGACCACAGCTGAAAGAAGGGGAGTAGCTCAGTAACAGGGGGCATACTTGAGAGTCTTCTATATCCAGGTAGGCCTGGAGAAGACTCTTATCTGAAATGCTAAAGAGCTGCTGCTAGCCACTAGAGATAATATTGAACTAGATAAATAAATGGTCTGACCTGAAGCAGCTTCCTATATTCCTATGACTGGACAAAAATGGCATGCCTGCTGCTGTCTGTAGATGGGAACGGAGAATAGAAAGCAACCAATACAAGAAGAACTTCAAATCGTGAAAGCAGGGCTGTGCATTTGCCCCTCTTCTGCTCTTCTACTTCAACATCCATTGGCTGCTGGACAGAATTATTTAAAAGTGCTTATGTGCCTGAGGACCCATTTTTTTCTAATCTCATTCTGATGTCCCTGTAGCCCTCTGGTTACCTTTTAGCAGTTCTTGTGTTTCCTGGCTGTATTTTGTCACAGTGGGTACATGCCAGAATCCAGTGCCTTTTGCCACAGCTGGTATGTTTCTCTCTTGGGAAGTCATTGTGGCACCTGGAAAGGAACAGTGGAGAAATGCATCTTTTGTAACTGTCAGGATCATAATTCAAAGATGTATTCTTTCTCATTCTAACAAATGATTCCATCATCAGTTGATGCTTTTGTCCATTAAAAGCTGACCACTATAAGGAATTTTTCTTCTTTCTCTGTATTATGTTTCTTTCTTTCTTTTTTTAAAGATATGAAATGTGTACCAACAAAACATACTTTGGAATATGCAGGGAATATTTTTTACTCACATTCAGGGTCCTGCTTACTATACAAGCAATACATTATTATGTATAAGCCACACTTGTGTGTTTCCAGGCCAAATTTTGGGTGTTAGTTTTAACTTGAACTTTCAGCTACTTGCAGACTGCATCTCTATACTGGCTTCCATGCAAATTGTGTTTCTCAGACCACAGTGTGGGAAGTGTTAACCTCAGTTTCTAGAAGCAGAGTCTTAACAGCAGTTGTCCCCAAAGGCTAGAATAATCTCAAGAGCTGCAAAGTTGCCAATCATTAGCTGATATTTGAATGGGCTGCAAGATTCATTATTTTCAGCTGCCTTTTGGCATGGGTGGATAAATGTTCTGAATGTAAACTATAAGGTACAGTTTTATGCAATTTTTAAATTGGGTTTTAAATACTGCTAATATAAATTCTGGTTGGGTTAATTTGTCTTTTAAAAGTACCTATATATATTGTTGTGTGTCTTCAAGTTGTTTCTGACTTATTATGGGGTTTTTTTTGGCAAAATTGTTTGGAGGGGTTTGAACTTCTTTCCTCTGAGGCCAAGATGTCTTATAGGTCTCTTTTTGTGTAGGGTTACCATAAGTAACCATAAATCAAAGCTGGCTTGGCTGCAATTAACAACAACATACCACACATTTGCAAATGGTGTGTTGCAAAATTGCTTTTTTTTAGGGGATTAATGTTGCCATCATGAAGCCTTTCCAGTGCTATATCTCCATGCCAGATAACAGCTTTAGTTGCTATGTTTCTGGGGTAGAGAAGGGCAGGGAAGTACATTTGGATGGCCATTTTATTTAATTTTCACAAATTAAGTGGAATTGATTTGAAAAAGAAATCCCAAATCTCTTTCATCTGTAAGTGTGCTTTGCCCAAGGTCACCCGGTGGGTTTCCCTGCCAAGCAAGGATCTGAACCCTGCTCTCCATAGCCCTAGCCCAACATTCAGAACACTACACCATTCTGACTCTACCTGTATATGCACATATTTCAAAGTAAATCCTTCGGATTTTGAGGGTTAGTCCCTAGAAAGTACCCACAAGATTGCAGCCTTTCAAAGTCAAGATAGGCAAGTGATGGGGCCAAGGCACATTAGGATGGCTTTCTTTTCCACCCTGCAGCTTGGCTCACCGGCTTTGTTGAATTATGGTGCCACTTCTAGTCATTTTAATAAGGTGAACCTACTGGCACCTTCTCGCACAAGGGAATGGATCCGCCTAAACCGGTGTCGTATAAACGGCACATGAGGCTGGGGAAGGGATTGTCTGTGTCGTGTGATGAAGGCATGGACTAGACTTTTTGTTCCTTTCCGTTCTTAGAGTCTCCTCGACCCAAAGCTGATTTGTCCTCAGGATCACCCCCTCCAAGCTGCTCTTCTAATTCGGTTTTTGCAACGTACTTTTTAATTTCTTCTACACATGGAGTAGGAAGGAACACGAGAAACCGGGAGCCCTTCGTAGGACATCTCTCTCTTACGCCAGACCAACCGCTAGCCCATGTTTACGTCGTACATGACACCACGATGCCTGCCGGTGCATCACAACCGGATGTGAGACACAACAAGCACACAACCCAATTGTATGCTCGCCCCGCCACACTCCCATCCACCCAGCCCGATTTCCATCTTGGTTTTGTGGGAGCTTTTTTTTTTTTTTAAATCACCAATGAGATCTTATTATGCGGTGAAACGTCTTCCTAAGCAATTATTCCCTACTCGCCTCCCCTCTTACCCGAGCTGGCGGCTCCCGTCACCATGACAACCGGCTCCACGGCCTACTTCCGCTGACGTCGCGGTGACCTGGGAAGCGCTTCCGCGGAGCACGGTTGTCGGGGGGGGGTGGATGTAGGGCTTTTTTAGAGGCTGCACGTTTCTCGTGTCGCCGCCGCCGAGCCGGGAAGAGCGACGGGATGTCTGACAACGAGGATAAGTAAGCGAGCGAGGCTCTGAAGGGCCGGGACGTGGGGGGCGAGCAGGGCCGTTGGGCGCGCCAGGGCTGGCGGTGGGGTCGAGAGAAGCAGCGTTGCCGTGTGTGTGGGTCCGCCGGGGGCCGCTTTCCCTCTACACTATTCTGGCCCAACTTATCAGCGCCCTGACTTTACCCTGTGGAATCCTGGGAGTTGCAGTTTGGGGAGGGGTACTTGAAATTCTCAGCCAGCTCTAGTGCCTCCTCAGACCCCGTAGATGCAGGCCGTTTCCACACTAGCCTGTTATAGCGCGATGATTCCACTTTCAACCTCCTCCGGAATCCTGGGGTTTGCAGTTTCGGGAGGGGCCGGCCGGCCCCTCCCGAAACTGCAAACCCCAGGTCCGGAGGAGGTTGAAAGTGGAATCATCGCGCTATAACAGGCTAGTGCGGAAACGGCCGCAATAAGGGCAGTTAAAGTGGAATCGAAGTATAGCGAGGCTCTTGACACGAGTAGGCTGAGCGCCAGCATTTTTACCTCTGCTGATGATACTTAACTGGAATAATTCCTAATGTTTTTCCGCCCTTGCGCCGTGTAACAAAGTACGCGGTGCTGTCACTCTTCCCCTGCAACAAGTTAGACTGGGCTGAGAGGTAGTGACTTGTTGAGGGTAAGCATCATGGCTGACGGGTGGTGTGAACCCAGATGCTAGACCTGGGTGGGGAGCCTTTGTTGCCCCGTAATTTAGACTACCATTCCTAAAACCTCATACCATTGGCTACGCAAGCTGGGGCTTCTGGTCTTGAACTATCTTACAAGCCCCAAATCCCCCAACTATGGTTATTTATGCTGTTATATGACAGTGAATTTGAAGAAGGCAATGCTTCTGAATTGTGGTCTGTTCACAACCATCTCACCTCAGTCCACCATGTGCAGCGACTGGAGTGGGACTGTTATCTTATCTCGCTTACTGTATATGTAAATGCCTCCCACATTCAGCTTTTAAATACCCTGTTGCGTAATGACATAATCAGGAGGAGGATAAAAACTTTGGGAAGAAAAAAAATATATCTTGCCATTCTACCAAGCTGTTATTGAAGTGGATAGAAAAGCACAATAGCAATAGCATTTATTTCTATACCGCTTATCAACTGAGTGTTATCTAAGCGGTTGACAATGTATTTTAGCTAATTGCCCCCAACAAACTGGGTAATCATTTTACCGACCTGCAGAAGGATGGAAGGCTGAGTCAGCCTTGGAGCCCGGCAGGATCGAACTCACAACCTTGTGGCTTGCAGTACTGGCATTTAACCACTGCGCCACCAGGGCAATAACAGAAGACTGCAAAGCTTAAAAAAAACAAAGAAAAAAACAACCTGTACTGAAAAACAAATTTTGGGGTCCAAAAAATATACTGGAGAGTAAGTGTATCCCAGGAGAGGGAGGTGGATGATTCCTGCCCCTTTTGCAGTTGCCCTCCCCGTATTCAGCTGTTATGCCTAATACCCACAGATAGACATGACCTCCATAATTTGCTTAAAGCTTTGAGCATACTGCATCTTTCTGGTAATGAGTTACATAAATTCAGCAGTGTAATGGATTTATTCTGATGATTCTCCTTCTTAATATAAGGGAAAGCATATTAAGTAATTTTTGTCTTTGCTGAAGTTACTGAAGCTGAGGTGGGTGTGACAAATGTAAGTAACATTTCTTTCAGTTTCAGCTGCTTGGATCGCTTTTCATTTGTCAAATATTTGCCGATAATATTAAGTTAGAGGACTGAAAAATTGATATAACACTACTCTTTAACTTAATATTATTGGCAAATATTTGAAATATTTGACAGAGGGAAAGTTGTTGAAATTTTGATAATGCTCTTCAGTAAGATGGTTGATGCAGCCTGCTGGTCACACTTTTCCCACATCTCTTTGAGAAAACTATGTGAACATCTTGATGTTGGAAGAGCTTGAATGAAATGCATCTGCTAGTGTTCCAACTCATAAAAAGTTGTTTGAATATTTAGAAGGTATGGTTTATGAAAATGAGCAAGAAGGTATTTGAGCTTGAGAATGTAGCGTGATTTGACCTATTGAACTATGCAGAAGGTTTTACTATTTTTTTCCCACCAGTTTTGATGGAGATGATTTTGATGATGTAGAAGAAGATGAAGGACTGGATGATCTGGAAAATGCTGAGGAGGCAAGTGACTTCAGCTTATGGAACATGAACACCTGTCAAAATCACAGCATATACTTTCAGTATTCTGAAGTTCTTTAAAGAGTATGTCTATGCAAGTGTATACATTTTACCAGGGCATAGATATACTAGGGAAGAAGGAAGAGGCAAAGAATAGGAAATAAATCCATATCTTTAGCATGAGCCTGGATAGGTCCAGTGAATATTCAGTGTGAGTAACTCTACAATTATTGGGGTAAGAAGTTTAGAAATGGCTAGGAAACAGGCCCTAGTTTGTTAAGTGAAAGCGTATATTTCTGGTTACTGCCTGTTTGAAAATGATAAACTTGGCTACTTGTTTAATTGGAAATATATTTATTTAGTGATTTCCCTCTTTCATTGCTTTAATCTCTTTCATTTACATATAATTTAAATTATTTATAGGCTTGTGTTTAATTACAAGCAGCTCCACTGGTTTATTCATATGTATAATTCTGTCAATGCGATTAACAGTTCCTTATATTATTTTACAGGAGGGTCAAGAAAATGTGGAAATCCTACCATCTGGAGAGCGACAGCAGGCAAACCAGAAGAGGATCACTACTCCTTATATGACCAAATATGAGCGAGCCAGAGTTCTTGGTACCCGTGCCCTCCAGATAGCGTGAGTACTTGTGTGGCCTCTGTATTAAGCAGAGATGGAGGGAAAGTGTGAAAAGTTCTTTCCTCTATTTATAAATGTTTCCAGCTTGGGTCATACCTGGTGTTGCTCTCACCGTTTCTCCCTTTGCCTAGAAAATTTGCTATTCCAACCAAAGGCAGACAGACGAACAGTGGGGCTTTTCTTACATCCTGGGAAGTTCCAGACCTTTTCTCAGTGCATCACAGATGTCTGATTTCAGATTATGTGGGAAAATCTGTCAAAACTGAGAGGTTGCCTCACACAGATGTGTGTCCAACTGCATATGCAGTGGGTTTCTTGAAGGTGTGAGATATACATAAATAGCAGTGGACGGTGGATTTTATGAGCTATAACTTCACTCCTCCAAAAGTTTTTCATACAAACATGCAACACTTCATATTAGTTATGTTACTACTTATTCTAGCTTTCCAGAAAATTCCATTTTTTTTAGATTGTTCATAAGACATAGATGGATTTTAAAGATGCATACTTTAGATTAGCAAGGAGTCAAAGGTTTCCTTCTTCTGAGAGAAATATCCATGCTGTGTCTCTTGGTTAATCATCTGTAGCTGCATTAGTCACTCACATTTCGGTCAATACAAAATTTAGAGCTGTAGCAACCTCCAGTAGCTAGGGACACATAGCATACTTAACTGTTTTCCAGAGATATGTTTAGAACTTCTTAGTCATTCAGCTAATATTCAAAGCAAATAAACATTAGTTGTTAATACAAACTTCTGTGACCACAGTATGGACAGTTTCATAAGAAGACCAAGTATCTGGCCAGTGTTATTCTTGTGTGAACATAGTATTTTTAAAGTTCATTGTACCATCCATAAATGTTAAGTAATAGATGTGGTCCAGACTTCAGAGTATCAGTTCTTTTCCCCCTGGTAATACAATTAATCTAATACTTAAAAAGCTGTGATGTTTCTTATATTAACATACCATACCTACATTGGGCAAGAGCTCCTGTTCAGACAGAGGATTGTGTGGGTGGGGCAGGGGAATCTCATTGGATGTATGAAGACATGACTCTTCCAAAACTGCAGGAAAAATTGATAATGGAGCTTTAGCATGAGGTACTGAAGGCATAGTTCCACTTATGCTGCTTCATGGGAATACCTGAAGTCTTTTGGTGGGTGTTTTTTGATCCACTTAGCATTCTGAAGAGGCTGGAGGGAAAGGCTGCGTTTCTCTGCTTAAGTTTGGGCATTTTGAAGCATTGGTCAGTGAAAGTGGAGAGACATATCTTTATCCTGTGCTTAGTGGTCTCTTCCATTTAGGGCTTCAAGAAAGCTCACAGGATCAGTACTGTGCCATACCTTGAGCTGTGCCTGAACAGTACCTTATAAGAGCTATGACCCTTCAGAAATTAATACCAAATACTGAGCTGTGTTCCTCTCTGAAGTCAATAGAAATCCCATTGCTTTGATAAGCCATATGACACTTGTTTACTAGCGTCTATCAGAATACTGTGCTTGTTTTTAAAATAAAATTTAAAAAAAATACTGTGCTTGTCTGAGAAAAGCTTCTCAGTGACTGCCTAAAATTCATAGAATCATTTTGTTCCGATTAAGCATGTGTGCCCCAGTGATGGTGGAGCTGGAGGGAGAGACAGACCCCTTGCTGATTGCAATGAAGGAGCTCAAGTAAGTTGGAGACATTCTAACTATGTGCATGATTTGTCACAGTACATCATTCTCTCTATCCCTTTCAGGGCATTCTGTCTGTGTGTGGAGTCAATACGCTAGGGAGCAGATTAGGGATGCATATGTTCATCCTATCCTGCTTATCACGATCCCCATTGCCCTCCCTTTGTTGGAAGGATAACATCTGCTTATTTAGCCTCCTACATGACCTGAAACTGTGGTTTTCCTAGGTTCTAAATTTCTAGGAAACATCTACCAGTAGAGAAGACTGCTATGCCATCTGTTTTCCCCCAATTTGTGAAGAATGTCAAGGACAGTGATGAAAGGGGGAAGAGCTTTACCACCTCTTATATGGTGACTCTGCTCAAAAGTGGAACAGGAGACGGTGCCTCTCAGCTTCAAAAGAGGAAAGCTGATATAAAACAATTCTTAAATAAACTTGTTTTTTTTTGTAATTACATTTGATTCTGTAAAGCAGAAGAAATAGCAAACAAGGTATCATTTCATCTACACACCATTGTAGGTTTTTATACAAAATTCTGTACTGCTGTTCTGACGTCTTTTCTTCAGAAATTGAAACAGTAAACTTTTGAATTTTCTGTAGTTTCTCATTCTGCCACCAGGAAACCAGAAGGGATAGCTCTGATCAGTATTTGAATTTAAAGTTTAATTGGCTAGAAAGTCATGGTGCCAATTTCTGCATTATGTACAAGTGATGAAAAAAATTACCAATTAGCTGCACTTTGCGGTAGAGTGAATGAGTGAGTTCCATTTCATGCATTTCAGCAGAAGTGACAAGAAAAAGAGACACAGAACAAAGGTCAATTCCTGTTCATTTCTTGCATTTGTACACTGCCTGCCTGCCTGCCTGCCTTCCTTCCTTCCTTCCTTCCGTCCTTCCGTCCTTCCTTCTAGTTTGGCCTTTTTCCTAAAATGCGCTTGAGATCTAGCCCTCATATATAATTGAACTTTTGTACATCCATGTCTGCATAGCTTTGTGGAAGCAAATTTGCATAGTCTTAGTGGTAAATTATCTAACCTTGTTTTACTGTTCAAGTCATATGGAGGCTGACAGTCATTGCCTGGTGCCTCCAAGGAGATCATGTGAAGAACTTACTGTCAGAGATGTCATTCTGTATATAGTTTTGGGCCGTTGTAATACATTCTTGTAATTTTTAGAGGTTTCCTTGTTTTTACTTTTCATGTGCTGCAAGATTATAAATCGGATGTCCTGGACAAAGTCCAAGCTGGATAATTACATTGTTGACCTAAAAAGTCGTATTTAGATTAAACTGGATTTGAGTTTCTTTTCTTTCAATTCTAAATTTTTTGCTTCTCCAAGAGCTTTTAACAGCTATAGTATTCCAGAATTCAGGTAACTTCTGTGGTTTGTGAAATGTATGAATGTTTTAAACTCTGTATGACAACAATGTTATAGATAAGACCTTTTGTGTCAGCCCCAGTGGGATATTTTTCAGTTCTTCCCTTTATCTGATCATTGTGATGTTCTTTAGTCATAATTTAAAACTATTTAGCATGGAGCATCTTCTGTTCAGCTTCAGAGGAAAGGGAAACATTGTATGAAAGGTTTTTGTGGCATACTACTCACCCAGGTGTCACTGGGTCCATGACATGACCAACACTGGCCTGCTTCTATATTTCTTTTTTCCTTGCAGAGCCCGGAAAATTCCCATAATTATCCGCAGGTACCTGCCAGATGGAAGCTATGAGGACTGGGGTGTAGATGAACTCATTATCACAGACTGATCTGTTTCGCTTCTGTGTTCCAACTTCACCTTTGTTTTTTTTATTTCTATTTTTGTGTAAATAAATATTACAATTCCACTGTAAGCTGGTTCTTGGATATCTTGCTTAATTCTGAGGAAAGGCCATTGTCTTCCCCTTTCTGTTGTAGTATTGTGGCTGCTGTTGCAACACAGCCTGAAAAACTCTCTCTTGAATATTCTGGCGTTTAATCTGTGGCTTTACTGAACAACATGGAGTGCCTGCTGCCTTTGAAACATTACATCTGTGAACTAGGGCGGGGAGAAAAGAGCAGCTTCCTCTATATTTGTCTGTGACCATCATGTTATACCTAAGCGATTTTAAAGTGATCCTGCAGCTGCCAGGCTTCCAGATGCCCTCTAAAGTAGTTGAGAGACCCCTTCCTCCCCCCTCTGCCTTACACCCTTTTCCAGGGGCCTGTAGTAGAGGAGACATTTCTGTTGGCTGCCAGCAGACAGACATGCCATTGTGCCCAAGAGCATGTTGCCTTGGAAACCCCCCAATTTCCCCTCTGATCAAGGCTGGCTCTATGGGCTTCTCAGGAGTATCACAGAGCAACTCTCATCAAATCTCCCATTGTTTGCTGCTCCTGCCCTGGCTTCTTATCAGTCAACAGGATCCCCTTACAGTGCTGTTGTGCAGCAGGAAATGTAGTTGCTTGATGAGTCGCTACCTAGTGAGGCTCTGCCTGACATGTATGGGTATTGTCTGTGTTTTATGGCAGGTATCAGTGCACCTCTTTCCCACCACCTCAGCAGTATCCCAGTCATAGCCTTGCTCAAAGTAGGTTTGGCCTCATCATTCCAAAGTACTACAGCACTCCTTAAGCAGTAGGAATGGTAGTTCTTGAAACTTAATCATAGGACATCGCAACATATCAAGGAAACAATCTTATTGGGGCACCTCAAGCGTAACAGATGAAATCAAAGAGAGTGTTTCCTGTTGACAAAACAAATGGACCAACAATATTTGAAAAGTAACAGCTGTATCTTTAGTGGACACTTAGTTTGTTGCAGAGAAAACAGTCTTGTGGCACCTTAAGACCTATCCAAATTATTAAGATCCCTTTTCTATTGGGATGTTAATCTGATGTGAACAGCATTAGATACCATATTTTAACTGAAAATCATACCTGCTTTTTAAAATCATTTATATATTTGTATGGCTCATGAGCACCAAAATCAAGATAACAAATTTTAAAATACAAAGCTTCCACTGAAAATAACGTCTTTAAAACTGCAGCAGAATAAACAAATGTATTGGTGGACATTTCTAAAAGTTTTGGAAATAACACTGTAAGTTGCCAACCAAAAGCTGTGCAAATTGAGAACCAACTGGAGTTCTTTTGCCAAAAAAAATAATAAAAAAAAAATCCCAAAGATAGAATTTCAAAAATGGAGAAAAAAATTGCTTTAGCTCTTACTGGCTGGTAGAAGTGTAAAATGACAGAGTATGAAGAGTTAATGTACTATTCTTTGTGTGTATTGAGATACCCAAAGCAAGCATTTCTCAAGTTATTCCAGATCCAGATTGCTAACTGCTTAAAGGGTCAATGGCAGCACTTTAAACTGAGTCTGCAAACAAATGGAAAACCAGTGCAGACAATTTAGCATCTGAGTAATATGTCCTCTCCTAGACAAAACCAAGTAGGTAAACAGCAACATTCCTGTCTACCTGGAGTTTCCATTCTTCAAAGGCAACATTGCAGTAGTCTAAACTACGTAATCCTTATCCCAGAGGATGAGTTATAAATGGCACGCTGGCTGAAGCTGATAGGAGATACTTCTGGATGCAGCCACCATGGGAGAGTAGAATTGCAAAGCAAAGTTAAGAAGTACTCCACAGACTACCACTGACCTCTCAGGAAAAAGCAACCCTATGAAGAATAGCTAATTCAGCCCTTGATTTGCCAGCCATCAAAATTAATGTATTGGTATTCACCTTCACCTTCCTGGTTTTCATCTATTCTAGTCCGGATTCTAACTCATAACAGCATTGGGAATCTGTACAGGGAACAAGTTACTTGCAAGTTTGTCATATATGATACTAGAATTGAGATGATTAACCACAGCTGGTAATACTACTCTCCAACTTTGAGCAGTCTCTCCTAGCAATTATATATATATATATATATATATATATATATATATATATATATATGTGTATGTTCTGAACTCATAGGAAGTGCAATGGAAGCCAATAGGATGCTTCTTATAGAGAACAAGTTTCACAGTTCTAAACTTGCACAACAGATAGTTTAAATGCAAGCTTGCCATGAAAAGATGCTTGTAACATAGCTTCTCACCATTCTGTTCGCCTAGCACTTAAAGAATTGTATCTGTATTGTTGAAAGCCACTAAGGTAAGGAAAGTTGTTGAACTCTAGCTCAAAATTATATCTGGGTACTAATGCTATTCTGAATTTTAATCCTACTTGGCTTGGATGTCCAGAAATTCATTTTCATCCAAGAACCCCTTCAGCTGCTGCATCACCTCTATCTCAGGCTACCTTTCTTCCAAAAGACAACCGTACAAATAATTGGATTAGTTGCCTTCATCTGGTAACATTTTTTTTGGTACCAGGCAGATAATGGCATCCTCCAGAGCTACACCCACCTACTCTTGATCCAGTGTAAAATTGATTGTACATGTTAACAGCATCGGTGGTTCCTAACAAGTTTTTCATTAGCCAGTAAGGTCCCAGAAGATCTGACCAACTGCTTTAGAAACTGCTCCCCTAATGTTTGATTAGAAGTTGCAATAGAACTCTTAAGAGGCTCTGAAAAAAATAGCAGGATTGTGCAGGCAATTTTTATCAGCAAGATATTTAATCTGTTCATTACCTTCTTCCACTGAAGGACTTCATTTCATCCAACAGTTGAGGAGGACAGAATATTCCTATACCACCTAGACTTGTTCTGTTATACAGTTGGGGGGTGGGGGAGTGCAAGGGCAATGAAGTAAGATTGCACGACATTCAGATGGACTATAGTTAAATTCAGTAGAATTCTTCCACCACTTAGATTTGAGCTGCCTATTCCTTGCAATTTCATTGGGACTCTATTGAAACCAAGAAGAAACTTACTGGAAACAATGAAGAGCGAATATGCCAAAAACCTAGGTTAGGTTTTATTAAAATACTCCAATGAGCTGCAGACAAAAACAGCTGGCAGAAAAAAAAAGACATTTGGAAACCAATTTTAATTAATTAACCAGCAAAAAAAGTTTAAATATACTACTCTGTGAAGTTGTTCTATACCTTGACCAGGTAGTGGTCTGTCTCAACAGCAAAATAAAAGTGTTACCACCAAACCCAAAAAACGAGAGTGTGTGCTTTTCACGCAAATGTTCAAAGTTCAGTCACTAGCATTTCCAGGTAGAGCTGGGAAAGATTCCTGTCTGTAATTTAGGATAGGTGCTGCCCATCAGTGGCACTACTAACTTACATGGACCAGTTGCCCAACCTAGCCAAAGGCTAGGCTCATTTGCTCCTAATCTGTAATGCCAATATAGAAGTATTCATCCAATTTCATAATTTTGGGGGGTAAAAGGAGGGTAATTACTATTGAAGACTGCATTAATCTTTGTGGATAGGGCAACTTTTGAAAATTTCCAGAGGCCAGTCTTGTCTTGAAATCTGTAATAGCTAAGAATCATCTTTGCTTCTTCATCAAAAAACACACCTCTCTCAACACACTCAACTATGGCCTTGCCATTGCTTCAAGCAGTGTCATAGATTATCATCTGCACAACCTTGCCACATCCCTGGAACAGAATCTTCCTGTAATCAACATGTCCAAGAGTATTATGTCCCAGCAGTATAGTTATGCTGCTCAGAGCAGCCAACTTCCTGCTCAGATCAATGGCAGTGCTTTGTTGTTGTTTTAAACAAATGGAAGCAGTGGGGAGGGGAACCCTCAGCAACTTCATATTTAAAGTCAGGTCAGAAAATTGGCTGTACAGTGCAAATTGTCAAATCCACACTCACACTTGTGGAATACTAATGGTCCAGTAGAACACCTTAATTTATTGAGCATCCTGTTGAATGTGTTGGTTGTCATAGGTGAGGCTGTTGCCCAAGTGCAATAAGCTCAAATTTGTCAAGATGGCCATGAAATGATGAGCTTCATTTGACAAGGTTGACTCAAGATAGATGTTGATATCCCACTCAACAAAGAGCCTTCATTCTTTGTTGCTTGTTACTTTGGGCATCCCAATAATATAGAATTGTTTTGGTTTTTTTAAAACTGTTTTCTTCTGGATGCCCTGTCAGGGCCCATACGCCAGCAGTGTGTGGTACTGAAGCCATTGGTGAGCAAGTCAGAGTCAAAAGTCACTAGACTTTCTTTCTTTCTTTCTTTCTTTCTTTCTTTCTTTCTTTCTTTCTTTCTTTCTTTCTTTCTTTCTTTCTTTCTCTCTTTCTCTCTTTCTTTCTTTCTCTCTCTCTTTCTTTCTTTAAATCATAGAATCATAGAGTTGGAAGAGGCCCCAGGGGCTATTGACTCCAACCCCCTGCTATGCAGGAACACCCATCAAAGCATTTCAAAACCTCCAAAGAAGGAAACGCCACCACACTCCAAGGCAGCACATTCCACCGCCGGACAGGAAGTTCTTCCTGAAGTTCAAGTGGACTCTCCTTTCCTGTAGCTTAAAACCATTGCTCCTTGTCCTATTCTCTGGAGCAGCAGAAAACAAACCCGCTCCCTCCTCTTTCTGTTGTTGTTGTTGCGCACCATCAAGTCTTCTGGTAACCAACTGAGAACTGTCTGAGGTTTGTCATGGGATTTTCTGGGGCTGAGAGTGTGTGACATTCCCAAGGTCACCCAGTGAGTTTCCATGGCTGAGCAGGGAACTCAACCCTAGTCACCAGGGACATAGTTTCAAATCACTACACCACGCTGGCTCTCTCTGGGATATTTGCCTCCTATCAGAGTATATTATGAAGTATTTTACTCTGTTTCCCTTGTTGTCTCTTTCTTTCCACCCCAGCAAGCAGCCAAAGGAGGGACAAATCATTCTCCTTGGAGATATGAATGATTAGTTTTTGAATTACTTTTGAAGTTAAGATGAAGGTCCCATGTAGTTCTAGGAGCACAGATTGTCCACTGCTGCAGCAATATTTTTTTTCCTGGGAGCAAAAGGAATGCAGAGATGGGACATGTACGTATCCTAAATTAGGAGTGGTTTCAGGGGCAATTTTGTGAAATGGCACTTAAGGGGTATGATAACCAGCTGTCAGCAAGAGCAGGCTCTAAAGCCACAAGGAATGTGTTGTGGGCTCACAGCAACCTCGGCAATAAAAGGTTAATCTGTGGAGTTGCAGTTTACAAGCCTCCTTGCCCTCCCCACTCCCCCTGGCGTTTAATCACGTTGGCGTGATGAAATTTCAGTAATGAAATGTGCCTTTGTGTGACCATTTTGGCATCCGCAGTGGAGCACGGGAGTCGTTTTCTTGGTCCACTAAAAAAAAATAGCTTCTTTGTTTTAATAGTTCCCCTTCCCCCAAGCCTTGCATCTATATCAGATACAATTAAAGGGATAGTAAGGAACTCTAGACCAGCTCCCACCAGACTGCAAAGGGAATGTGCATCTTCTTTGTGTCCAGTGTGGAAGCTGGTGGGTGCCGGATCCTGCTTTTGCTGTGAAAAGAGAAACATAGTTGTTGGCACTAAATATGGCCAGCCAGTGACTAAGACAGCACATAACTACCTCTACCACTTCCTTAGCTAGATATCTTTTTGGGGAAGTGTGGGGAGCACTTGAATTCAGCTAACAGGATCTCTCTAGTTAGCTTTGATTTTGTCCCTTAGGCATGATTCCTTATAACCTTCAACAAACCCTGTTTGGCTATTTGTTGTGTCTTTTCCTAAGCCAAATCTCAGCTACACTTCCTTAGACCTACTGCAAAAGCAGGAAGTAGGATGTTACCCTACTCTTCACCATCTCTCCCAATTTTTACAGCAGATTTTCTCACTGACATTTTGTTTTCTCTATATTGCATCATTGGATGGCACATCTTCCAAGAAAAGTAGCTTTGTTGATCTGTTGCAGTTACAATAGAGTCTTGATGACCTTAAAGATTAAGTGGGCTCTACCAATCTGTCTGATCTTGAGATCTTCTTGAAGAAGAAGAAGAAGAAGTTGCCAAGAAAAAGTTTCTTGGACAGCTACAAGGGAGATGTGTTCTCTGGGATGGCACCCTGCTTTTGGAACACGCTCAACACTGAAGTTCAGCTGCCACTGATATTAACTGTTATTTCAGTGCTGAGTTAAGCCTACATTATTTTAAAGCTTCAAAGCTTGTGTATGCATAGTTTGTTCTGTTCTTTAATATTTTTAGTTCTGTTACAATGCTGTTTTAACAATCCATCATATTATATTTCGGGGAAGTTTCTGTCGTCTCTTGCTTCTTGTATGTTGCCCTGGTATCAGTTCCAGATGAAGGACAGTTTACAAAACAAAACAAAAACCACTGAAAATTGAACTTAAAGGTAATCAGGAGTGATGCAATGTCACTTCTCAAAACGATAGCTGTGACAGTGCACTGCAGCCCTCTGGAAAAGGGTGTTCAGTATGCCAGGCTCCAGAACATGCCCATCCCTGCTTCAATAAAAGGTCATCATCAACATGTAGCTCACAATATTAGGCTACAATTATATACCTCCATACCTGGGAGTAAGACCCATAGGATTGTGCTGTTGAGAATATAAGAAAAATCATGATGGATCAGACTAAAGGCCTATCTAGTGAAGCATTTTGTTTACATAGTGATCAACCACTCGTACAGCAGTTAGTATAACAGTCATAATGCCTGTCTTACTAGAGGGAATAAGTATATAGCATTACTAGTAGGCTCCTCCTTCCTGAAATTGTCCAATCCAACTTGTTGGCCATCACTACATTCTGTGTTGGTGATTTCCACAGTTTAACTATGCTCTACCTGAAGAAGTATTTTCTTTAATCAGTCTTGAGTCTCCCACCATTTAGCTTCTGTGGATGCCCATGAGTTCTAGCAAGATTAATGGTAAAAGTTCAAGCAAGTGTCTGCTTTCCATCCTCCATGAGTGAAACAGGATCCTTGGTTTTATCTCATTTGCTAGTTGAAGGAGTAGATTTTACTGTTAAGCTTTTACTTTCTAGTGAAAGAGCCCAGAGCAATTTTTCCAATAATAATAATGCAAATCTTTCAATATCCCATTGAGTTATTCCACTGCTGCCTTTTTGCTTCCTTTCAATTTATCCTCAGCTACAATTTGTACATATGAGAACATCTAACTGAAACAGGTCACCCACCATCCCAGTCTTTGGCATTGTGATGGGGACATGACCCAAATCACTTCATTTGTTTGGGCATTGAAAGCATTTGAACTGAAATGACCCTCCGTCTATAAGTCCAGAGCCAAAGATTCCCATTAAAGTCAGTAGGGATAATGTCAGGGCAAATGCATAACCCGCTCACCCACTGCATTCTTTGCATATGCCCACACAGAGACTGAGCAAATACTGCGCTCTGCTATGCAAAACATGGCATTTTTCTAGCGTTTGGATGACCCCTGATTATGATTCCCCCTTTCTTACCTTGCTACCCTTTGACTTGCAAGAAGAAATTTCAAAGTGAAGAAAGGACATGTCATCTGTTCATCATCTTGAAAGACTTGCTGTAGAACCATCTGTCTTGAGAAAAGCTAAGCAAGTCAATGAAAATGACGTTTCAAATTTCTCCTGGATGTTATTGAGTATAGTAACTCAGACAGCAAAGGTGACATCAGTTGTTTTCAAGGACAGCATGGAGGCTTAAAATGAAAGCATCATGGTTTGGACAAGAAATGTGTGAAGCAACAAACAATCTCAAACATGATATGTGTTTGCTGCTACAAGTGATCTTTCCAGAGTGAGTTCGTGATGTGGGAGCATGATTGATCATTTGTTTAAGATTCAACCATGGTGAATGAAAGAGGCAGAGTCACTTTCAGAATTTCTTTGATCAACAAATAGCCTGTAAATTAACATAAATTCTAAACAATTTGGGAAAAGGGACTTGAAGGAAGTTATTTTCTTTCTCAAGATACCACCACTTTTGAGATAACAGAGTTGATTGGCACTAGCTTTGCAAAAAGAAGACCTGCTTAATGCTGTGCATTATAAGCTTATGATGGAGCAAGGAATATGTGGGTATTCAGTTGTGGTTGAGCCCCAACTTCCACCATTCTGTGCTATAATTATGCTGGCTAGGGCTGATGGGATTTGCAATTCCACAACAACTGGAACACCCCACATTCCCTATCTCTGAGTTATAGAATTCATTTCTACAAAAGGTGATGGCAACTATGCTATGCTTCAATCAAAAGATTAGTTATAATCCTGCAGGATCGATCTGTCCTTTGCTACAGTGAGACATGCTTTGATTGCATCCCATTTGTAACACACTCCACTTGTGACTGCCTTTGAAAACTGTTCAAAAACTTCAGCAAGTCCAAAATGCTATGGCCAAGATGCTGACCACTGCTTGCTACCAGTTAATTTCTGGACACAATTCAAAGTACTGATTGTGACCTATGAAGTCCCATGTTAGCTTAGGTCCACACTATCTTTATCTCCATATATGACCCTGTCTGAGGTTTGGAATAGTTGGGCTTTTGCTTGGTCCCTCCACCTTCACAGGTACATTTGATGAAGATTTAAGAGAGCTTTTTCAGTAGCTGGTTCCAGGTTGTGGGACTCCGCCACAGAAGACTGGGCTGACCCTCTCCCTGCTCTCCTTCCTTTTTGTTTGAACAAGCATTTGGTTAAGTGCCTATGCAGAAAGGTCTTTAATGGGGAGCAGGGTGCTTTTGCATTGGTATCAATGGTTCTAAATAGTATTTTTAATTGTTTTCAAAACATTTATCAGATGATTTTAATTCATGTCCCTTGCTTTAATTCATATTGTGAGCCAGCTTGAGTCCCATTCTGAAGAAAAGTAGAGCTAAAATTAAATTAAATTATTTTTTTTTTAAATCTCTAAGATGATATCTCCACATTGAAAGACCATTGTAGAATATTGGATGCACTGGAAAATTGATAGGAGATAACCAGCATCTTGTGATCTTTCCAGTAGCTTCTAACTGACCCCAGCTGGATATGAAAGATACAATTAAAAGATTGTATCCCAGAGTATGTAGGGAGAAACTTGGTCTTTTCCCCAAGGCAGTTGTTATGTTCTATTGGTATGTTTTCATCAATGTAGAGCAGATATATGTGAACAAAAAGGTTTGCATACAGTGCAGAAATAGGTCTTTGTGCATCTCAGCCTTTTTGTTTGTGTGCGTGCGTGGGGGTGAAGGTAAGCAAGAAGGGGAACAAAGAAACAGAAATTGACACACAGAACTGAAACCTTTTAAAGTTTATTATTTTGTACATTTGATGCAAAGTTAATGGTGCTAGGACAACACAAGGCTGTAGTGCTGGGGACAGGGGAAGATGTGCTACTTGCATAAATAAGGGCGCAGAGCAGTTAATAGATTACATGCATACAAGGAATACAGGCATACTACATGTCCTTTTCAAATGCTATGGAAAAGAGACAACCATCCATAGCTGAAAATGGAGGCAAGCATATATAAAGTTTATAACTTTGGACAGGTTAGCCTTAACCATCTCATTCCAAAGGGGTTGGGAAGAAGAGCATGTACTACAATGTATACTGTGGCTAGTGGTGCCCATCCTTATGTGCCATCTGTTCTCCTTCTGGTAGATTCATACCATTATGTTTCTAGTGACCACAGTCTTCCAAATGAGGTATTCAGTGACACTGACTCTGGACAATGTTTGTGGGATGGGCATGCAAAGCTTCACACAGGGCTACGGAAAAGATGAAGGTATACTTTGCTTTAGCTGGATTGGTTGCCTCCATATGAAAACTCAAAAGTGAACACAAATTTCTTCCAATTTTGCACAGCCTGGTTTTCTTTTTTTTTTTTTAATGCCCATTCAACACAACATAAAGACAAACAGTGTCTTCTATGGTGGCAAATTTAGAAGTTATGATAAAAGTTGTGAACAAAGGAGCATGGCTGGTTCTACTGCTGGGCAGGAAGATGCATTCTCTTTCACACAGCAGATTTTGGAGAACTTGTAAAGGCAGACTAATGTTGTTAACTGGATTTTCCCCTCCTATTACTTGGAGTACTTTTAAAAAATTATGACTTAAGACGCCAATATATCATGAACTGTCTCTCTTGAGAGACATCAGAGAATAGATTAGATCAACTAATATTATGGGCACATGGAAGTTCTCCTGACATATTTTGCTCTGTATTTAAGCAAGAAGGAAAGGTTGGAGGACATGGCCCTCTGGATGTCAGACCGTACCTCCCATCAGGCCTAGCCTGCGTATTGAATGATGAGGGATGATGGGAGATGCAGATCTGCAACATAGGGAAACCTACATGTTCCCCATCACTGAAACAGGAGGACTACATTGACTGTTCCTGCTTTCTAAGCTCTTTCTGCCTTCCTTCACCCCTTCTTACATGCACACATGCACATACTCACATACACAAACGCACTCATAAGCATGCCAGAAGGAAACACATTGGCTTTGGCAGGGTATTTTCTGGAGCATTAGAAAGGTAGCTGAGGGAGTTTAGAAGGAAACCACAGAGTGTGGAAACAAACTAGGAATACAAAATGTTCATAACAACAAAGTAGGAATCAGACCCCTTTGCCCTTTATGGCCCAAGGGACCAAAATGTACACACACATCTACATGCTGTGATGCAAACGCGGCCAGAGCATATAATGCAGTTCCTGAGTCCAATGCACTGTGTAGTTAAGTCTTAAGAGAGCCAGGCAGCAGAGAGGTGATGGGATGGACAAAGGGAAGTAGAATGCAGATGCCAAATATCTATAGGAAAAGCAAGCATAGGTTGGTCTTCCAATGGGGAACAAAATTTCAAGCATGTGCGACTCTGAAGCAGGAATGTCCTAGAGCACTGTCCGCATCAGCTGCACCATCCTACTTCTCCTTCTAGAACGTATCCATCAGAGAGTCCAACTAGCCAGGCTTCACCCACAGCAAGTGGCAACCTAATGGCCATTGGTTTCTTTCTCAACCGTCAGACTGATGGTCTGGACAGCTTGAGGGAGGGGATGAGAAGGAAGAGGATTATCTTTCAATTGTGTTGTTGTTGTTATTTTAAAACCCTCAATCTGCCCAGTAAAAACCCACCATGACTAGTTGCTCCATGCCTAGAATCATCCTCATCTAGAAGGCCTACAGGATCTTGGAAGCCAATCAGGGACGGGGAGTATGGGGTGTGGGTGGGAACCTTCCTCCAGCCAGGTGAGCCATCGATAACTGCGGTCATGATAGACACGCCCGGATATTCTTTGGGTTCTGGCGACTGGATTACACCAAATGACCTCGGAACTTGGAGGCTCGTCTTCTGGGGCTGATTCTTCGGAGCCTTTCCGCTGCTGCTTTGGTCACTGTTCCCCATTCCCTAGGGTCTCGAAAGGGTTGTATACACAGGCTGTTCCCAGTGTGTGGGGCTATGAGACTGTGGCACTGTGGGTGCCGGGTCAGAGATGGCAGTGTATAAGGGACGTTGGGAAGGCCCCATATATGAAAAGGCCGAATAGAGGCCTGAAGCCTGACTGGAGTGGCTGTAGTAGGGTCCTGAGGGTTGGTGGTCAGGGTAGTCAAATTGGGGCCTGGATATAGAGGGAAAGGCTGAGCCATAGTGGGGCAGACTAAGGGATGTATATGCTATCTGGGAAGTAGAGGGCTGGTCAGTGTAATGGCCCCCTGGAGCTGAGCCCTCTGTTTTGACTTGAGCCTTGGAGTCTACCACTGATGATGTGGCAGCAGACAAGGAAACCCCATGCTGTTTGGAGATCCAAGCAGAGTGTCCACTGGCTGCAGCCAGGGCACTCCCAAGGCCATAACCAGCAGCTGCGGCATAGCCCCCAACATGGCCTGGATGAGCAGCATGTCCATTTGGTGGCAGGTACTGGTCAAACTCGTTAACATCAAAGGGCTCCATGTTTGACATCACTTCATGGCTGATTTCCCCGATATCCACATTGCCGAAGTCGATGTGAGGCTTTCCTCCTTCCCCAAGGGAACGACCCTCCCGCTTGGAGTCAGTCTTACCCGACTGAAGTTCTGTTTTTGGAGTAGTTGGCGGTGTGGGGGGTCCATGGCTCTGACCTGTAAGATGAAAGCAACATGAAAGGAAGCAAGCAAGAGGCGAATGGTCATTCTAGCTACGCCTGAAGACTTCCCAACAATAGAATCTCTTGGCTGGAATATTTCAAGTGTACCACACAGAACTGATCTCCTAGAATTGGGCTGGACAACTGTGGTCCTCTGTATGTTTTTGGCCTACAGCTCTCTTCAGCCCTAGTCAGAATAATTAATGGTAAAGGCTTATTTGAACTGTCTTCCAGAAGACCACATATCCTGATTTCTGCTCTAAAGGATGGAAAGTGTACAAGCCAGTACTTTCTTCTGCTCTCACTGCACTGATATCCTTTTGCTGGTATGGAGGCTAAACAAGAGCTGATAGTTTTTAAAGTCCAAAATGGCAGCTGGGTGGAATTAATTCCTTGGCCCTTAACAGTGGTGGACTCTTGAGTTCATTATACTGATAAGCTCATCCATACCAAAGCAAAATACAAGCCTGTAGTTTTTGTGTTTCTATATTATCATGTTAAGCAGCAGCTAATTCGCCATAACTAAAGTGTGGACTGCACCTGTAGAGCTAGGGAAATGTGGCTTAGCTGCTTTTATGGGACTAACCTGAAGAGTGTTCAGGGTGTCCGTCAGACAGGGGTGATCCTTCCCCAGCATGCCTATGGTCCAAGTGGGCATTCTTATAGTGAGCCTGGATTGCAGCAGCTCCACCAGCTTCCCCGTCAACTTGGCCATCATTTTCACCCTGAGCAGCCTTGCCATTTTTCCGCCGACGTGGCTGATACTTGTAATCAGGATGGTCCTTCTTGTGCTGCATCCGCAGCCGCTCAGCTTCTTCAATAAAGGGTCGCTTGTCACTTTCATTCAGCAATCTTAAATAGACCAGAGAGAGAGAGTTTCAAGCAGAGGAAGAAAGTGAGTGACAAGTTTGTTTAAAAAAAAAATGAAGCCACACCATATCCAGGACACATCCCTTGACAAACTCATCAGAGACAATCTGATATCACCACAGCATTGAAGAAAAGAAGGTGAAGATGTAGTCTTAAATCTGACTTAATTATGCTGCTGGTCAGCCTCCTTTAAAACATTTAGCAGTGTGGACTACCAATTGTGTAAGCCACATTTTTTGAGTCCAGAAAGAGTTGTATTCTCAGCTGATCAGCTATTAAACCCAGACATCACAAGCAGAACCCAGTTCAGCACACCAGCAAAGTTATTTGCTGTAGGCACCATTTTGCTTAGGTTTCATCAGCATGGACAAACTGGTTACTGTGAACTTGCATTTTGTATCCTCCCCTCCCCCCAATGAGGTCTGTGAATTCTCAGTACATGTTGTCCACTGAAATTCCAAGAACATGTAATAACCTTTTTTTCAACAGAGTAATATGACATATTCCATAAAGATGTGTTAGATTCCATACTTAGTTCAGTAGCTGTATAATTTGGAACATCCCTCTAATAATCCTAAATATTGCAGACATTTTTAAGGTTTTGTGCGTTCTAACCTCAGCTGCCACTCTGTTTAACAGGAGCTGCTTTATATGGTGCTGTTTTGGAGGAGTAAATAAAAACACAGCACAGCCTTGTAGAATTTTGCATGAAAGGCACTATAGAAATGTAAGGTCAGTCTGGTAGTATTAGGTATTTTCTCCAGTAAGGACAGGACTTTGCTGATCAACCCATTCATTAGACACTAGCTGGAATAAATCCGATATTTTTTCATTTCTGACTTTTGTGTTTGTAATCCTTTTTTCACCCTATGTCAGGCATTGCCAGCCAGCCAGTGTCTTTGAACTAATTTTCAGCTGGATCTTGGAAACTCCACTCAGTTTTTTATGAAGGTATAGTTAAAAATGTTGTTCTCAGTTCCAGTCAAAAGTCACCAAACATAGTAATAAACTTAAGAATTGATGGAAAGAGAAAATGCATTACTACAGGTTTTAAAATTCCATTCTTTCACCAAGAATACATGCTTCTTTCCTCTGATTTTATTCTCACAAGCACCCATGAAGTAATTTAGGCTGGACTCTCCTGCTGTCCTCCCCCTCCAGTAATGCTCAGCTAGTTCTGACTACTTTTTATTGCTGAGGGCCTTTAAATCATTTCTGACTTAAGGCAAACCTAACACAAACATATCACGGGGTTTGCATGGCAAGATTTGTTCAGAGGTGGTTTGCCATTGCTTTCCTCTGAGTTTGAGAGAGTGTGAGTTGCCCAATGTGCCCCAGTGGGTTTTCCATAGCCAAGCAGGGATTGAAATTCTGGTCTCCCAGAAATCTTTTATGCTAGATGTCACATTCCTTTGCGGTGTGTTTGTTCATTTTCGTGGAGCAGCAGAATAAACTCTCAAATGGGCATAGGACATTTTGGCTGCTGAGGAAATGATTAAAATGGCCTTTCACTTGCCCCTATTCCATACAAAGAAGCCAGTTTGAGAGACAGTTCCATTTTACTTCAACACTACTGGCAAAAGGACAGTGTCTTCTGCTACATAGAAGGGCAGGCGGTTTCATTTAAGAGACAGAAGACAGGCTGAATGGCACTCACTATTCCAACATCTTACCATTCCCCAACACTTTAATATCGGAAGCCTTAGGCAGTCACAACCTTCTGCCTAATGGAAGGGCTGGCCCAACCCCCAGTGACAGCTTCAGTAGGTTTGCCACATCGCCTGTATTATGCTCATATTCCGTGTTGCTCCTCGAATGCGCAGAAAGCATATTGTTTGGCCCAAAGTTTAACTCCTCCTCCCCAGGGTTTATGTATGTTTAGTAGAAATTAACACTCACTTGTCTTTTTTTTTCCAGTGAGGGAAAGCCTCTGGTTCATTGCATGGGAACTGGGAAAAGAAGAGTGTGAGGAACCTATGGAGCAGGAACTTTTCAGTATACTAGGTTATTTTTTATTATTATAATTTTAGGTTGGACTCTGAGGCCTAATTTACACCTACAAATAGCATATTAAACTACTGCGTTGTGGTCCCATTTCTCATTATAGCCGTGGAAGAAGTTCTGTTTGTGTTCACGCTGTGTGTGTGTGTGTGTGTGTGTTGGGGGGATGCTAAAGAAATTATTCGCCATGCAATTCTTGTGGCTGTTACTGTGTTAAAGCAATATGTAAGGGGAAAGAGGTATGGTGAAAGTTGTTTAAGCCAGCAGACAACCCACTAACAGTTTATCATGTAAGAGACGCTTCTGAATTATTTACAGAAGGTCCAGCTCACTTGGTCATGTGTTAATCTTTAGTTTTGCTCCCACATATGCAGACCTTCTATCTGTGGTGATAACAGGCCTATATACTAAGCAATAGGCTCTTAGGAAAAATACCTATACAATCTAAAGGTAGTAAACTTCATTTAGGCCATTTCTGCGCTATAAGAGTCTAGTGTGGAAATGGCCTTATAGCATAAAAGATGCCCCAAAGATGGAACGTCATTAGAACCAGAGGCTTCTGTTGTTTTGTCTGTTTCTGAATAGCAGGGATCAATTTTGGAATATGTAAAGAAGCAATTTAATAACTTTTGTCGATAGATTAATAGATGGATTGATAGATTAGTCAGCTAAAATAGCCTTTCCCAGGCTGGTTAACTCCAAATGTGTTGGACTGAAACTCCCACCATCCCCAGCCCGCATGGACAAGGTTTAGTTTGCTAGCCAGATGCACCCAACTTTAATCTGTGTAAAGATGCAGGTTAATAACATATTGGTTTGGTTTATTTGTTCTGCAACAGCCAGCATGGTGTACTGCTCTGATGATGGATTATAACTCTGAAGACCAGGGTTCAAATCCTTGGTCAGCCATGGCACCAATTTTACCAATCCTCAAAAACTATGCAAGACTATTTTCAGTTTGGGACTTATTCTACATAAAAAATAACACATGGGTATATTGTACAGAAAATGGCATGCTATTTTCTGTGAGGAAATATCTTTGTGCATTTTTTCATGCAGAATAAATTTGCAAGCTGGAAAGATTTTCATCTGCCCAGGAGTGTCTTTGTCAGAATCTTCCAGCTCTTAGGAAATGCATTTTTCATCCATTGTTCCATTTTTTAAAATTATTCTTTCCATACTTAGCATTTAGTGTGGTTCAAGAATGTAGCAATCCTTGTACTTTGTACACACCCTCAAATATACTAATTTAGCACATTCAATTTGCACATTTATGATCTGCATAATGTTTGTAGCTTCCAACCTTCCAAGTTTTAGTGTTTAATAGAGAGTCAGCCCTCCACATTTCTAGGTTTAATTTTCACAGATTTGATTATTTGCCAGTTTCTTCAACCCCTGCTCTTTTCCCACCTCAAGTGCTTCTTTTCTGCGGGGATCTTCCCCTTTTGGTGGCTCTGATCAGGTCATATAGCCTTTTAAAAACCTACCACTGGTCTTTCTCCTCCTCCTCCTTCATCAGCCACTGCCTGGCCAGCTAAGGATGGATCACAACCCAATTTCTCAGCACCACAAACCCTCTCCTGATGTCCCCCCACACACCTAAGGAAGGAGATGTATGAAAGAGGAAGTATAGAGGCACAATGCTGGCCTCCCCTTCCCTCTCCTATCCCTGACCTGGATCCTGGTGCCCATTCTCACCACCATGCCTCAGCTCCCTTCCCACAGATACACATTTTGACATTTGCACTTTTTCCACCTTTGCACCCTTAGCCGTAGCAAATGTGGAGGGCCAGCTGTGGTTCCCAATCAAGTCATGACTTGAAATTCTAAGTATGCACATTAAAAAAAAAACCTAGCAGAATTTCTGCATATCTATGCAAGTGATGGAGATTTTGACATTACTGAAATAATAATAATAATAATAATAATAATAATAATAATAATAATAATAATAATAATAATTTTAGCATTTAAGACTAGAAATGTGAAGAGAGAATAGGGTCTGCAGCTCGGAATGATGGATTGTAAGCAATTGATAACAAAAGTAATGGCAGACTTAAGACTTAGATCCTTCTTTTCTTTCAGCCAACATAAAGGATGATCTGCACTGGAGCCTCTTATAAAGCTGACCTAACTTCACACCAGGCAGTGCTGAGTGGGTCACCACCGTCTGCCACATGTCCACATTCCACTACTGCTTTAATCCAGGAGATTAAAGCTTCCATAAGCCTCCATGATTTTGACCCTGGCTTTCCTGTCTCTCTTCCTGTTCACATATCTCTCCCACGGATATCCCCAAGAACCCTAATTCTCCCATCCTGAGTTGTTCCAAACACTGTTCTTCTATGGGTCTAAAATGCTGTAAATATATCTTCCCACTTTTATTATACACAGTTCCCAAGAAGTGAAGATCTTGTCTGGCAGTCGAACCTGTTTTGAAATTTCTGGGTTGTTATGCTTTTTATGCTTATGCTGTTTGGCTGAAACTTGGGGGGGAAAATAACAAAGGACACCTCCAGACACCTGATAATCCCAGTATATATGGGACTATTATGCTCCTGGATTACATGTCTCATAGTAGTTGTTCCCAAGCCCATCCAGCCATGCCATAAAAATACTGGAGCCTTCTGTCCTGATGGAGATGTAGTGACTGGTAGTATAGGTGGCATTTTCTTCCCTCCTCATCCTCCCCATGCAATATATGATCAGTGGGACACCCAGAAGCACAACACAAACAAAAGACAATGGATCCTGATGTGGAATATTGCCATTGTTGTTGCTGTTGCTGTTGTTGCTGCTGCTGCTGTTGTTGTTATTGTTGTTGTTGTTGTTGTGTGCCTTCATTTCTGACTTATGGAGACCCTAAGCCAAACCTATCACAGGGTTTTCTCAGGTTGAGAGTATGTAACACGCTTAGGGTCACCCAGTGAGTTTCCATGGCCATGCAGGGAATCAAACTTTGTAGGAAGCTACTGGTATCAGCAGGGTAATTTTGTAAAAACCACCTCCTGCCCTGGGTTTCAGAAGCCTCTGCTGGTCCTAGAAATTCATGAAGATTAAACCTGGACAAGAATTAGCTAGTCTAGATATTTTTTTAAAATAATCAGTTCATAGCAGCACAACTCTTGCAGTCTTTTACCAGACCAAGTGAACCTAAAGAATCACTGAAAATGGATACAGATTTTTTTAAACCTGGTAGGTTATGAAATATACGTCTAGGAGTAGGGAACCTGGTCACCTCTAGAGGTTTCAAACTTTAGTTTCCCTAAACCTTAGCCAGCACAGCCAAATATCAGAGATTATGAGAACTGCAGTCCAAAACATCTGGAGCTAAGTACTAGTTATTAGGGAACTGGTTCCCTCCAAACTGTTCAGCTTATCCTGCCCTTGCTTGAACCAGTATATACATAAAGAAAACAAAATGGATCCCATAGCTCCATATATATCTATTTTTGAGCTTGAAAAGTTACCATTCTTGACTGTAACTCCCAGAAGTTCCCTACCCATCATAGTGAGAGGCCATGATGTCTGTTGAATTCTGGGAGCTGAATCTTGAAAAGTAACTTTTCCTTTTCCATGCTCTAACCTAATTATACTACTTCTTCCCAAAAGAATGCCATTGGTGTTTATTGATGGAAAGCACTATATGTGCATTGTTATGGAAATATATTTTACCAAAGGAAATGTGCTGTAAGACCATTTGATCAGTTCTCAGCTCTCCCTTGTCAGTCCTCACACTGAATCACAGTTCTCCCCATGCATGATCTCTTAGTCTATTCTTCAGATGCTAGGTACATACTATAACTGAGTCTCTGTCATACAGCTGTACCTCCACTGATCCAACCCTATCTTTGTCTTCTCGTTCAACATCCCCTGCCTTCCTTTTGTTCTTCCCAGGGATCAGAACTTCAAATCAGCTTTAGCAAAGTGAAACTGGTATAAGCAGGCAGAGGCTGGGAGATTTGGAAGATTTAGATTTCACTCATTTCCTGCCTGGGCATCCCCCCTAATTCATGACCTTTCAGGCAAAGGAATTTTTCCATGGATGTACAAAAAGAAAAAGGAAAGAACAGCTCGGCACATAAAGCCATTGGTCTTAAGTCAGCTTTAACTCAGCCTTCTATCCCCCTCTGGCCCAAATATGGGCTGCTTGGTGGTTTCTACCCACCAGTTTTAGAGTCAGAGAAAGTCCACATCTCTGTGCCATAGTTCTGTAACATGTCTGACCTATTGGATGGGCCTGTGTTCATTGCAAATGATAGAGCTGAATTGTGACACATACTCATCCTGCTTTACTCACTGGTATCAGCTGCAGCTAGGTCAGCATGTCAAGAAGGGCTTAGTCACCCGCCATTCAGGGCATAATAGAACTTGGTAACGTTACTTTTTTGGACAAGATCTTCCAAAATCCTCCACTGGCCACGCTGGCTTGGGGATTTTGGGAGTCTGAGCCCACCTCCCCAAAAAACTTGTCCAAGTTTTGGAACAGAATGAGGAAAATTCAGCAGAGGGTGGTCATAGGGTAGAGGGCAGACAACCACACATTCTTATATATGAACACGTGTGAACACTTGTACATACAGGTGAACAAATCCAAATGTTGCAGTGATGACAGCATTATTTCAGTGGAAAGTTGTCGAAGGTTATTTGTACTAAAAAATGCCAGATTTCTGTAAAGTCATATATATCCCAGCCAGCTCTCTCATGGCTTGATAATTTACTTCCTCTTTTACCAAGAGAGGGTCCTTCATATATCCAAAACAGGCAAAGAAATGGAGTCATATCTTACATACCTTATTTTGTTCAATATAAGAGGTTAACAAAAATGTCCACACCAAAAAAAAAAAAAAAATTAAAAAAAATTAAGGGAGACTGCAATATGAAACTGCTGAATTTAGGCTTATTAAGAAATCCAGTGTTATCCATTTAGGTGTTGGCAGACATAATGGTTTCTTTCCCCATGACAGGTTTTAAAAGAACAACAAAAAATATTGTCTTTAAGGCAAGAGCATTTGTTGGTCTTGTTGCAAAAGACTAACTCACAAACATCCACCCCTTTGGAGTTGTAGATACTTTGTTGTTGTTAAAATATTTAAGTCCCACCCTACATCATGAGATTTTGCAGGGCAAAGTAGAGGTAAAATCCATTTAATAGTTTAAAATCAGAAACAATGAAAACAATTTAAACAGACTAAAAGCAATTCATTTAGCAATGTCAGGGTATTATGAGTGTTACCAATTGTTGTAATATTTAATGGGAGGGTGGGTATGCAAACATTTCATCTTTAAATTGATAGTTTCATACTGTGCTTTTTGCATTTGATGGTATTTGACTCCACTGTTTACATTTTTCTCTCTCCTTGCATGTACATTCATTCATCTGATAAAAAGTTCTACTCAACCAAAACTTATGCTATAATTTGCAATTTTTTAAGGAACCACAAGACTCTTTGTTGCTTTTGGAGAGGGAAAGGTATTGTGCTTTTGGTGAGGGAAAGGCATTGACTACTTACTTATGTCACCTGCTTGGAGTCTCTGCTGTGACACTGAACATCAGACTCTTGGATTGAGAGCTTGCATGACAAGCTGAAATTGCTGAAACTCCCTCTTCTTCAAAGCTATTAATCTGTGGGAGTGCTGCCCATTTTTGCCTCTGGCCAGCCTATCTGCCAGTAAATCCTGACTCTCTTTCTTTCCACCACTGTGGTACAGAGTGCCTTTTCAGTTCAAATAGAGCAACAATGAGGCCCACCATGACTGATCACTGTCCTGTATAAATTAATATACCTACATTAGAATGCTGCCACAGAATCCCCTGTTACAGATAGGAGTGGCTTGGCAGAGGTGAAGTGGAAAATCTTTCCTAAAGGTGTTGCTGAGCTATACAATCTGTGGCCTTCCAGATATTATTGGATTATAACACACATCATCCCTGACCTTTGGGCATGTTGTCTGCAACTAATAGCCGAGTTGCTGAGTCCAAGATCTAACAATGCACAGTTTTCTCACTCTTGCAAGTGAGCAAAATCTATTTGATCTAAACAATATCACACAGCATATGTCTTTTTAATCAATCTCCCACTTCAAAAACATGCACGTACCTTCCATATAGGAGTATAGTCTGTGTTAACTGTGCTAAGGGGTTGTTCTTGGGATGCCAGAAATTTCTGTTCAGTTCATGCACAACACTTGGTACAACATATAGCCCTTGTAAATATGGCATAGATCGTTCTCATACAAGCATCATTGGCACCTGATGTGCCCAACCTAAGGTGTTGTTTCTATTAGAAGAAAAAAATGCCTCCTATCCCCTTCATATCCATGAGTTTGCCAGACATTTTTGTCAAAATTATGCTTTGTTTTAGGGCTTTTTAAAAAAAAGTTGTATAAAAACTGTTTGCTCTCTCTAACTCATGGAGAGAAATACATGTGTAATATGGCACTGAAAAGAGAGAAAGCAGTAAATAGTGAAAAGACTGTATCTCCACCATACACCTAATTTAAAAAAAATATCTATTATGAATGGACGAAATGCCAAGTTATTGTTTTCCATTTGGGCAAATATTGCAGCATGGATAAAATATGACAGGAGTATTGAACTGCATAATGTGTAGAAAGTCTTCGACAGCATATCTGCAGACCTGAAACACTAACAAACAATTTCTTCTTTCCGGTAAGCATTATTCTGTAAGGAGCTCAGGAATCTCTGAAAGACTTTCTCTCTTACCAGATTCTCTGTAATCTCTGGTGAAGTCATTGCAGCAAAAAGTAATGTTGTTCCTACTCATAACAAATTGTGGACAACTTTTAACGTCCAAGCTATAATTGTAGATAAGCCTCTAAGTCAGCATTTCCTTGCGACCAGGTTAGTACTGACTTCTGTACAAATTCCTGTACAGACGGAAGTGAGATACACCATAGAATATTTATGATGTACCTTTGTGCTTCCTTTCATAAGTTCATATAGCAGTAGATTAATTAGTGACAGATATGCCTCGGAACTCTCCCTTTTTTATCCTTGTTGTAGCAACAGCTACTCCTCAGGGACCAGTTCTGTAGCAAATCTTTATTCTGGTTGGAATTTGTTAATAAATTTCTAATCCAGGAGAGGGCGCTGTAGATGCCAGTATCTTGGCTACTACAAAGCAGTAGAGCATGTTTCAAGCTGCAGTATACCAGGTTCTGCTAATTTTAGTCTTTCCTCCAAAAAAGGTTAAGGCTGCTATTCGTAGGGTTTTCACACAATACCTACATATACATATCTCTCCCATGTGTACCAGAGCTCACCACTGTCTTCCCATCACACTGCCTAATATCACTGAGCATCAACATCCATCACTATTCTCGTTCCCTACTTCTGCTTGCCTGTCTCTGACTCTTAAATAATAGAATCTTTCAAGGATTCCATCTCTTGAGGGATTTACTGGGTTAGAAAAATCCAGTGGCCCTATAGAAGCCCAAGCCATTTTGGCATCTAACCTAGAGCCAGTAGTTTACTCACATAGAGTCTGAGGTGCCGGATGCCATTTGTTGAGCCAAATATGTCAAAAAGTGTCAAGCAGCTAGATTCAGTTTCAAAAAAATTCCATGGCTCTTTGAGCATCTTTCTAAGCAGGCTCTTTTAAGCATACCCATACTGTAGCCTGAATTCTGTAGGTCAGTCCCAACTAAAACAGACCCACTGAATCAATTGTTGCATGCCTTCTAACATTTCACAGATGAAAACTGTGTGGTTGAGCAACATCAGAGTGTGGTCAAGATGGCAAAAGTTATTAATGAGGAGGAACACCCAAGCTATGAAAGGCTGCAGCAGATTGCTTTTCCCAGAGCTTACTGGGAAGGACATGACTCTGCTCTGTTCTCTCCTCTCTCCTCTTGTGAGTTAAGTGCAGTCTACTTTTGCACTTTAAACTCATTTTGCAGCAGCTGAAATAAGCTGAGACAAAGATGGAAAGTAGAAAGAAGAGGGAGAAGTTAGGACATGTCAAAAGCAGCTGAAAAATGTGGGACAAGAGAGGATTAATCTGGACTGTCCCTGCCAAACCGGGCAGTTAGAGGGTATGTTGTTGAGGGATGCATCAACACGTAAGTAAATCCCATTGATTAAATAAGTCTATTTTAATCAGGACTAACAACAGAATTCCAGTTAGTATCTCCACTGATGTTGGCAAAAGGAGGGGGAGGTAATTCAATTTCATTGTATACAAGCCCCTAATGACATGTACTTATTAAATGAAACAGCCAGTGATAACTAGTATGTTTCAGTCCTAGAGGCCAGACTTTCATGTTGTCTAATTATGACCACAGCTAAACTACACTGTGTAATACAGACACTCACCCAGGAGTCATGAACAGGTCACCAGTGGAAGGAAAAATGCATTTGTAAATCATACTTCCACCCCCATAAATTCTTTTTTTAACAATTCAAATATGGTAGAAGTCTATTGTTACAGCCATTTGTCTCAGGGCACCCTTTTACTGCATTTGGTGATTCATTTCTATAGGAGATCTTATGTGTTTGAAGCTAGCAGGCTGAGCCCAAGACATTCTTTTAAGCCATTTCCGCACTAGACTATTATAGTGTTATGATTCCATTTTCAACATCCTACAGAATCCTGGGGTTTGCAGTTTTGGGAGGGACCAGGTGGCCTTACTTGAGGCAGACCAAGAAAAGAATTCCCCACCTGCCCACCCAAGTCAAAGTTTATAATGATTAAAGCCAGCCAAGTTATTTTGTCATATGAGGCAGAACATCTCACATCCCACCCCTCCCTGGAAGTAAAAATACAGAAAAAATTAAATTAAATTTAAAAAAAACCAACAACTTGCAAGAATTAAATAACCAACAATGACATCCACAATCTGCTGCCTGAGGCAGCTGCCTTGGCTTGCCTCGCCTCGCCTCATGGAAGCTAAACCTCAAGCCATTCAGTTGGACATGAAAATTCTGTTATCTATTCCAATGGAATTATGATGGTGGTAGTTGTAGTGGTGGATCCTTACTTCTAAAAATAAGTCAACAGGACTAAGTCCAAGTTAGTTTAGGTGTAAATTTTCCCAACCTGTAGCCTATAAAATATGGATTAATGATTTAATTACCACCGGACAATCTAACACTAAAAAAGGAGAGTCCATTTGGAGTAATTTAATGGATTTGTGCATAGCCTTTCATAACATTTTTCTCCTTGAGCAGCTTACAATGCTGATATTTCTACCTTATCAGCGTCAATAGGTAAATTTTGTCAGGAATAAGGCATAATCCAAAGACACATGATTTAGCCACTGAGTAGAAACGAAACAGGTTGGGCCTGGGCAGTATTTGGATACACTGTGTGAGTTTCATGTTTGCCATTATGAGAAAGGTGGGATTTAAATGCCACCAATGATAATGTCCTCTGTAGGCCCAAATTTTTCTATGGGATAATTCCTAGCATGGTGTGAGGAAGTTGAAGAGCACAACTAAAAGCTAAGTAATTAGAATGGTTAATTACATCATATAAAAGAAGCTGAGCAGTTACCACCACAGATGTTACTACACAGGCTAAATCACTTCTAGTGGCCTCCTAGTAACACAAACTGTTTTTAAAAATCTGAGTCACACTGCAAGGGAAAAGCACATGATAACCCAGTGGGAGATTCACCATGAAATGAGATAAGGGCCTATTTATGGACAGAGGTTGAGTGTTATTCACGCACACTTGTTTTCCCACACTAACTAACTTATCTGTGCCAATGCCATTGAATCCACTGACAGTTTGCAACCTGTTCTCCTATACTGCTTGCCCACAGCATTGCTAAGTCTTTGCAAAATGAGGAGCAAAAACAGAAAGGCAAAGAATGTTAAAAGGGAAGGTTTTTAAATATGCATCCACGCAACTAACAAGTGGCTGTGCAATTTCACTTTCTTGTTTCCTGAAGCCTCTGTAGCAAATTGCAGGTAACTGCCAGGTGTGCAATAATGCCAGGACAGCACACATAAATTAGACAAAACAGACAAATGTGTGTTCTTCTCACATGAAAATATACACATAAGCTATGTGCGTGCAGTTATCTAAATAAAATACATATTATCTAGGAAATTCATTTGACATGAAATTATTGGTCTTTGGTTTTCAGAATCATCATGGTCTAGTTGCTGAAGGGCCACCATAATCTGAGCTGAGCTGCTGAATTATTCTGTGTATAGACAAGCAGGTATTGCTGGAGAGGAACTCTTGGGCAAACCACTGAGAGCACCTGATCTATAAAACAGGAATATTAAAGACAATTGCCTAAATTTAATTATTAGTACCAAACAAAGTAGACCCACTAAATTAATAGGATGTGTATTTTACCAAATTCCCATTGATTTAAAGTGTCTAGTTAAAACTAACAACTAGATTTAACTTATAGCATGTAGGCTCTTTGTAAAAAATAAGAGTATTGTTTGTATATAGCATATTAAAAGTGATACAAGCATAATAGTTTTAAGAACATTTGGTAATTACAGGACTTACCTACACATACCAACCCATGTTCCACTGAGATGCAACTATTATTGTCATGAATAATGTTTGCAGTCTCTGTATCTATATTTATAGAAACTTATAACGGGGTTCCCAAAATGCAACAACCATAGATGCATTTGAAGAAAACTGTAGTTGTTCAGCTGTGCCACAAGATCACAAGTGATGGGGAAAATGTCTATTATGACAGATGGCAATAACAAGCACAGGAAGAATTGAAACAGCATCCTGTGTTATATATTGCCACTGGAAAGTACTTATAAAAAGAGAACTACTGCTCCTGGAGTCTAGTATTCATAATAGACATTTGCGACAGAAGGATGAAAGAAATTATTCCCTGACCATGTTAGGAGTATGCATAAATAAATGTACTGGTGGTACATGGGTTGTCAGAGCAACACTTCACAAATAAGAGATGCATGGGTGAGAAAAAAAGGGATATCTGTGATATTTTACACAAAGTGCAAAGAAAAAAGGGTACAATACCCTAAAGGCACCAGATCCTCTTTAATCTTAAAAGCTAGAGAGGGTCAGCCCTGGTTAGTATTCTGATTGGAGACCATCAATTGGAGACTAGATGGGGTAAACTATATTTCAGAGGAAGGAACTGGCAAAACCACCTCTGAGTTTCCTTGCCCAAGAAAACCCTAAAGAATTCATGTGGGCATCATAAGTCAACAGGTGACTTTGAAGGCATATATACACAGTTGCAAAGAGGAAAAAAGAAAGAATGTAAATCTTTAAAATAAAAAGAAATGCTGTTTAGAGCCTTCTTTTTTTCTTTTAAAGTGTGAAATCACAGGACAGAAGGAGTAAGTTGAACAAAATATAATAACTGCAAAATGATATTGGCAGGCATACTTTTGATCAGGAGAAGAGAAACAAGGAAGGGTCATAATTTGCAAAGGGGATTTCTTAATTTGGTGTCAACAAAACCAGCCATGTTAGTTCTGATTCTTGAACCTATCACTTTCACTATACTTGTTTCTCCGCAGACATCTTAAATGTCTTTTTCTTTTCTTTTCTTTTCTTTTTGCCTTGCACTTTTAAGTAGAGATTGGAAAAGCTTATTTTTGAACAACAGCTCCCAGAATTTTTGGCTGTGCTGGCTGGGAAATTCAGGGAGTGATCACCCAAAACTGTTCCAAGTGCTGCTTGTTCTTAATGTAGGAGACAATATGGAAGAGTTGCATTTTGGATTTTGGCCAAATGCATCATGTTTCACATTCACAATAAAAATGTTCACAATAAAAAATAGGGTGAGATTCAAAACATTGATCATCAGGGGGTTTTTTTAGGTCTAGGGATATAAACTAAACTCTGCTTGTACAATATAAGATGGTTTTTACGATTTTAAACAGAATTCCCCTCCCCTTCTGTCACTCCTTTTCCTTACTCTAAAATAAATTTGTAGCTGATATAATCTATATAAAGCAAAGCATATCCCACCAAATGAAAATCAGTGGTCTTAAGCAGTCTAAATCTAGCCTTTCCACCTCAAGTGGATCAAACGAACCTTGTGGGAATGAGCCACCAAATACCATGGTGTTGTGAATCCACTGTTTATTCTAATGCGGCTTTAGTAAAAATCCCACCAAACCTCGGTGAAAGAAGTGTTGAAGCTAATTTTTCTCATTTGTGTGTGTCTTGGGTCAGGGCAAAAAATGACCTCGATTCCAAAGTAATATTTGAAGGCTCAAATACTGTCATATTAGAATTTCACGGCAGAATTACGAAGCAAAATTGCATTTCAGTTTTTCAGCAAGGGACTAAGCACTCTAAAAGAGAGAGAGAGAAAGCCTAAAGTGTATTTTAAGGTAATATTTATTTTAAAATATTTCTGCTGATTTTGAAGCGTTGGCAGCGGGGTATTGAAAAAATGAAGAAAACGTGTACAGCCATGTTAGTGGGGAGAGGCACAAGGAAGTCTCTGTTAGCAAAAGCAAATAAGGCAAAGCAAATAAAGACATAACTCAGACTTTTTTCGAAAAAGGAAAGAAGGCGGTAGCCATGTTGATTTGGCCCACAGGTCACTGTCATGTGCGCTAGCAGGATATGTTGTGACTGTTCTTCTGAAGCCAGAACAGGGCTGTCCCTACCGTTAGGCAAAAGGAGGTGGCTGCCTTAGGCAGCAAATGTCTGGGAGTGGGTATGGGAGCAGCACCAAGATGCCAAAGGACAGAGCTATGTGCACCACGTGGCTTGCTCTGTGCTTCCAAAGTAAGCCTCTTGCCCTCGGCTGTACTGGGTGATGCAGCTCTGCTGTCAGTTTTGATCATTAGAGTCAACAATTTGTCCCAAACTAGGGGAAAAGGACGGATATTAACATTATCAACAACAATAACAGCAGCGGCAGCAACAATTCTGGCTCAAGGCAGCCCAAGACCTGTTCAGTCCTGAGGCAAAGAACAAGATGGTGTTCAGAACCCCTGCTAGTCCTTAACTTCAGGACTGAAAAGGTCTTGGGCCACCTTAAGCCAGAACTGTGTTGTTGTTGTTGTTGCTGTTATTAATATCTCACCTTTTCCCCAGTTTGGGACTCAAGGCAGTTTACAAGAGATAAAGGCGATGTAGCTAAAAAAATATACCAAATATACAAATCAAGAATATAATTAAACCATCCATAAAATTAAAACCAATTAAAATACAGTCAGCATTTGCGGGTTTCACTTTTGTAGATTTGATTATTCACAGATTATTTGCTGTCAGCTCTGCTGATCCTCTATATCATTTTTAATACGGACTGCAAGCATCATGAGACTAATAAACTGCAAACGAGACTTGTAAGTCCCTATTTAAAATAGTGTGGGGCAGCAGTGGAGGTGGCTGTAAGCTCCACCAGTCACCCACTTCTGCCTTGTGATGGAGCCCTGAAGCCTCAAAGGAATCCACAGTGGGTTGAATATGGTGATCATACTTTTTTGTGTGTGTTAAATGTGGTTTGGGAGGGCTTAGAGTTATTTATGTTTTTTTAAAAAATTTTTCACAGGGGTCTTGTGCCCCTAACCCTAGCAAATGTGGAGGGATGACTGTATATAATTCTTAAAAACAACAAATAAACAAAACACTGACAGTACAGCACAATCCTGCAGGACACAAACTCCCTGAGCAGTCAGCCTTCAAAAGGCCTGCTGAAATAAAAGTCTTAACCTGCTTGTCGAAAGATAGCAAGGTTGGCATCAGTTTAACCTCTCTTGGAAGGGAGTTACAGAGCCTTGCAGCAGCCATTAAGAAAGCCCTTTCCTGCTTTCCCACCAAACGTACCAGAGGTACCTGGGAGGGTGGGAGAGAGAAGATCCTCCCCAGCAAATCTCAAATTATGCAAGCAGGACCCAAAAATAATTTAAACAAATAGAAAGGACCAGAAAATATTAAAAGGAAACAGAACATTATCTAGAGCTCTGCCTTAATCGGTCAATACCTGCAACCAGAGACATAAGATGGTATCCAGCTCTTTTGACTCCAGAGGGCACAGTTAGAATTCCCATATCAATATTAACAAATCCTGATTGTGATGTGTGGTGGAATCCTAAACAGGTTTATTCATATATCAATTCCAGTGTTCAATGAGCCTTATTCCTTAGAAGTGAATTGAAGATTACTAGCTAAACTCCCAATGTTATAAGACTATAGGATAACTATAATAAGCATAATAAGAATGAAATGCAACCATTAGCTGAACAAAATCTAGACCCAAAGCTATCACTGTCACTCCATTTACAGTTTCACTAATCTGATTAATTCTAGATGGGTTAAAAAGCCACTGGCAACAATGTGACACCATCACTGGGGTTGTAGTTACGGAAGTGAATGCTATTCTGTTCTCGGAAAATAGTTTTTTTGCCTCCCTCTCCATACTGTAGAAATAGATTTATTTTAGATATCTGATATTGAACTCCTTGTTGGATTTTGTATTATGCAATATTTTATACAATATTTTATATTGCTAAATCCTTACATTTTTGCAATAGCTAAATATTTATTATGCTGAAAAGTCCTAACAAAAAGCATCTGGGACAGTCTTTTAATGGTTTGTAGCTGATATTGCATAAAAAAGTAAATGAAGGAAAGACATTTGTAGTTAGTCTTCACTCCATCTACTCCTTTGTTTAATGTACAAGCTAGATATATAGCCATCACACCCAAATATACCTTACAGATACAAGCACAGAGGAAAATAGGTGGTCTCATTGATGTATATCACATCAGGTTCTTACGGATAAGCAGATTTATACTTATATCAACAGTAAAACTGAGTTTTTAAATCTGTAACTGGTAAAAAAAAAGTCCCTCCCTCTCCAAAATGTTTATTTAACAAACTTCGAGAAAAGTGAAATGAGTCATCATTTTGTACCAGTAACAAATAGTAGACACTCAGTCATATGAGCAATTATTTTAAAGTGTAAATGAAATATTTCAAATTGTTCTGTGCTGTTAGGATTGAACTAAAATGTTTGTGCCTTTTCAGAAGAAGTTAACCCAGCTGAGTTCAATGGGACCTGCTCCTTAAGAAGCACGTATGGGAATGTTGTTCAAATCTATCTGGAGGTCAAAACAACAGATAGTTTGGTCTGACTTGGTATAAGGCAACTCCCATTGTTACTAAACCTGGTAGGTATGACCAAGACATTTTGTGGCCTAAGACAACCTAGCCATGGTTCATAACCATAGCCTAACCACCAACTCGGAGAATTGCAACATAATCAGCCAGGGTGCTTAGGATCCAAACTCATACAAGTTCTGCTGGCACAGAAAAGAGAAAATTCCCTTAAAAACCTTTCACTTTCCCTGAGGGGCAACACAACAATATGCAATAATAGCAATAACTCAACAACAATATACAATAAAAACAGATAACTACCAATTTTGCTCTTTTTTCATGAAACTTATGAATCTGCTACCTGAAACGGCCACATTAGTCTGCCTAGTAGTAAATTTCACACTGATCATGATTATGACTACTGCTTCTATGTCTGCTGATGGTACTAAAAGCTGTACTATTGGTAGTAGCAGTATGTGTACTGAACAACATGTGCGGGGAGTGACAAGTGTGGAGTGCAAAACATCAACATAAAATAAAGTCTGGCCAAAAACAGCAAAATTTACTCCCAAACACCCTTGTAGCCTAATATAAAACAATTTATAAACACAAGATAGAATGTATACAGATTCACAGCAAAATATAACCAGGTTATCTAAAATAGTTTCATGGGGACTGAGAAAAATGTAGATGTGGGAAGGATGAATGACTCAATACTAAGCCTTAGAAGTGTTGTTTGTGATTACTCCACTCTCCCATTTTATATGAGCATTCCATTCTCTTCGAGTTGTTCTATGGAAGATGAGTTGGGAAAGGTACTTGGTCAGATAAAGAAAGAATAAAAATAAAAATCTCCTATAGGTTATGATCTTCCTTGCTGAAGAGATAAACTGAAGTCATTGGAAAGGATCAGTCTGAGAGTTTGCATTTTAATGTTTGTGTCTGGTTTCTTTAGCCAGTACCTGTGCTTCAGGTCCATTAAAAGAAGGATTGTCTGTCAGACACATCTCAGCTGAAAACAGAGAAGGGGAGGAAATGGAGACCAAAACCATTTTTGTGAAGCACAGTGGGTAAAAACTCTGGGATGAAAATGGGCTGTGCCTCCGACAATGTTAGAGAGATGACAAAGAAGCATTTCTGTATAGATGGTGCCTTATGGTGAGTGACAGCATTTAGTTCCGTATTATCTGCGCTGACCGACTGATAATGGCTCTCCTGATATCAGGTCAAAATCTTTCTTGGCCCTAACTTGCAATGCTGAAGATCAAAACTTGGAATTTTTGCATGCAGAGCATGTGCTCTACTACAGAGCCACGGCCCTTCCTCTTCTAATTACTGGCGGGAGTTATTCACGAACAAGGATGCAAGGGGCATAAAGTGAAACCCTTGGCTCTACATCACATGTGTGTAGCATTGCTCCCCATAGACAAATTGCTCAGCAAAGCTAATCACATGAACTAGACCTAGCTACTTATTTAGATCCCTAGAAGGAATGATGGTTAGGGTGTGGATGGGGGAAGGTCTTTGAAAACAACCGCCATGGCCAGATCTTGGGATTTCAGTCTGTATGTTTTACTTATGTTTCATTTGTCCCCTGAAAGCCACAGGTCATGTGATAATATGAAAGCTGCATCTTCCATTTTGTTTTCTTTTGTTTGAAACTATTTAAAAGAAAAAAAAGCTCAGATTTTCAAATGAAGACGGAAATCCAAACCAGAACCCAGAGGAGTCAACTCAAAAGGAAAGTAGCTAATTTAAATTTTCTTTCAGAGCTAGCACACATAAACTGTGCTATATTGAAGCTGAAGTCAAAAGACCATTGTTCATTAATTGGATCCACTTTTAAGATTGATAAACACGATCTGTTCAAAGTACACCTTGCTGCATTTTAGACTCTGCAAGGAAGTCCTGCTCAGCAAAGTTCTCAAGGCAACAATGCAATATAGATCTCCACAAAATGCAGAAAGATTATCCTGCCTGACTAATGAAGTGCCATATTGCCTGACCAATGAAATGCTATACTGGCCACTTATTTTTTTAAAAAGTTGGTTGATATATATTCCAAAGGAATATTATGCTCCAAAAGCCAGATTTCACATGAAAAGAGAAACTACTTACAGGCAGAATTTGGATTTTGTTTTTTGTTTTGGACTATAACATGGATGGGAAACTCTGGAAGGTGTGGTTTAAAAAAAAATTCATGGAGTGGGTCTCAGGTGAAAAGAAATCACATGTCACATTCCCCAAGGCAGTAAGTTCCATAAAGCCATAGAATAAAGCCATGATACTAACAAGTGACTTCTCCCCATCTTGCCTTGAGACTGGTTTGTTTGAACTCACTTGTGAATCCTTGCAGGTCTTGTTTGCAGGTCTTGGGAGCAAGCGGAGCACTGCATCTGTTATAATCACTAATGTCCCAGGCACTTTTCTATAGGTACTCATTACATTTTCACAACTGCATTCAAGACAGCATTCTAAATGGCGATGGCCCCTATAGCACGGGGAAATAACCACATTTTTCCAGGAGCTATATAGTGCAGTTTGAATACTGGGAAAATGTGGTATCTCTGAAACAAATGCTTCCTTAAAGGAAGATGCCCAGATCCCATGTGGCAGATGAGCAGGACAAACAAATCAGATGGATAATCCCCTCAAAAAACAGTGCAATCCTATGCATGTTTGCTCAGGAATATGCCCCACAGTGTTCAGTAAGGATTACTCCCAGGCAAGTGTGTATAGGAATGCAGCCTTAGCAGATTTACTATATGAATTCACATATGTACATCAGTAAGAACTGTCATGTGTTCGCTCACTATTTCAGTAGATGCTCATTTGTCTCTACAATATAAAGTAATACAATTCTGTAGACAAAAACAAACCCAAGTTCTGATGAACTGATCACCCAAAAGTAATGAATTTACCACAAAAGATCGTGGTTCAGTGACAACATAGGGAACCTCATTTTTTCATTTTAGCACCTTTTTTCGCTTCTCCTGTTTTGCAATTCCATTAGCCTTTCCCTCCCCATAGCCTTTTGTTGTCCCAAAATTTCTTGCATGTCACATTCTAAATCCACACCACCTTCCATCAATCACCAATTCTATTGATACCCGTAGTAAACAACAATGAAATGAGCGACACAACTTTTTTCCCTTCTTAACCCTGCTCCCCACCAATACCACCAGTAATACCCAGTCTGTCTTCAAGATTTTGGCATATTTAAAGAAGTTTTTGAAAACTGGTTGGTAAAAGTGCAACAGCCAGGTCAAACTCCAAGTGCTCTAAAATGAACTTCCACAAATCATGAGACTGACTTAAAACCACGAATTAAAAATAAGTGTCTGTATCTGTGTGTCACATGTGTGCCTGCATGCCCACACATTTATGTGTTCATGTGCACATATCACTTTGCTGTTCAGCCTTTAAACCAGAAAAGCAACATTTGTTTGTTTGTTTTTTCCCCCAGTGAAGAACGCAGATTCATATTTGGATTCAAAATTGCCCTGATTTTCTCACCATGATTGTTTATTTTAGATTTATGAATTGCCAAAAGTCATCATGTCAACAGTAAGCACTCTCCAGAAGAAGAGAGCCTCATGGACTAATGAGGAGACAAAACTTTAGGGGACAACCAAGAGTATACACAGAAGCAATGCAAAAGGTTTAACTTAGCAGGCAAGGTACATAATGTCTGAAAAGCCAACTCTTGGGCGTGCGTTTTACCATCCAGTGAACCAGGCCTTGAGATGGAACAGAAGAATATGCAAAATCAAAACAGGGACTATGTCCAGAGCTTTGAAAAATCACCTTTTTGGACCACAGCTCCTGGAATCCTCACTTCCCATGCTAGCTGGAGGATTCTGGGAGTCATGGTTCAAAAACAGTCACATTTCCTAGTTCTGACTAAGTTTTGTATTGGCAACATGTAGCCGACATAGCCAGTTTCTTTTGTGCTTCCTTCTATTGGCTGTTCCTCTTTACCTGGATGATCCAACTTGCTTTGCCTTTAGCACCATACTGCATAAAGACAGACCCAATGAGCTTTTTGACCTTCTGTCTCTCCATAGCATGCCTCAGTTCTCCCCCCATGTTATGTGCTTTTTTCCCACGCTTCCAGGCATTCTTACCTCCAGAGCTTCCCAAGGGTCTTACTAAGCTCTGCATTGTGGAGATGAGGATACTGGTCTGCCAGCTTCCTCCGGGCAGCTTGTGCCCACACCATGAAGGCATTCATAGGCCGCTTGACATGGGGCTTGCTCTTGCTGCTTCCATTGACCCTCACAGGCATGGGCACCAGGGTCCAGTCGTAGCCGCTCAATACCTGGCTTACTGCCTCCCGGATGCACACTGGGAACTTATCATCATCCGCTTCTGAATCCTGCTGTTCCTTTTTCACCTTCCCCATCTCACCACTGCTGGAATTGGTAAGATGAGTGTTGGCATCCGATGCCATGGAAGGTCCTGGCGAAAGGCAATGGTGGTCTTCAGAACCCACAGGACTCATCTCCACCTCAGAAAGGTCTTGATCATCTGTCATGGTTTATTTTTCTTTTTACTCCTCAGATATTACAACTTCAAAACTGAAACCACACGAAAAGAAAAGAAAAGGGAAGATAAGTGTGAATACTAAAACTGAAAAAGCACTAAAAATGTTCCAGTAATCTGGCAAAAACCAGTAAATATTTAATAAAAATATGCACAGGAAGCATACTGCCTTATATATCTTTTTATGCTAACTACAAAATCTGTGATCAAGAGTGAGTGAGCAAAGATTTCAAATTAATTAGAAACAGCTGCTGTAAAGTTTCTAATATGAAAACCCATTTTTGGGTGAGCACATTAGTCACAAACAAAGATTTAGGAGTCTTGAGGAGGCAAGAAGACCCAAAAAGCAACCCCTACATTCTAATTTCTCCTTCTAAATTCCAACTCCAAAGGTGGCTGGAGCTGTCAATTTAAACTTACTTTGAGATCAATGTCAAGAATATTGACAATTGGGGGAGAAATGGATGGTTTTAGCATTAAAGGATCAAAATGCAAATACCTTACAATTGTCTAAGAAGTACATTTCATAGTCTGTCTTTAGCACATGATACCTTTCAAAGCAGACCAGGTAAAAGGCATCACAGAGTGGGATGGAAATATTTTGGCTTCATGTTCCCTTCCTGTTTTACTTATGCTCTAAAATTTATTTAAAATATGACTTTTAGCAAAGTCAAAGCTTCAGTTCATGGTTGCTTCTTGCCTCTGTAACTTCTTATAAAGTTTCTGCCAGATATTAGCCAACCTCTGGGAAGCAATACTTAAAAATAAAGTGGACACCATCACCAGTTTTTTTTCCTCTTTCTTTAAACGAACCTAACCAAATGAAAAAAGTTGACTGCCTTTGAAATTAGCAATTTTTGGTTCAAAGATCATTTGAAGAGAATAGCCACAGCTTTTATCCGGCAAAGAAAAACTGAAGGAGAAAGCTGTCAGATATTTTAAAGACAAGAGAGAGAATGAAAAAGAGGGAATGAGTCACCAAGTTCAGGTAGGAAAACTTACATCGGCTGGTCTGTCGGGCAAATCCTGAGAGAACTGTAATTTGTATCCCAATAGCCTCTCTGTTCTCCTTTCACAAGCCTGGTGGCTTACAGGAGCTGTGTGCTGAGGGAACTCTCAGACAAGTGCCATTCCTAGGGGGAGGCTTGGTTTTTCCTAATACCCTGCATGAATGTCTCTGTGACTGGCTTGCTGCTTAACACTGGGGGAGGGAAAGGCAGAGGGTGGAGCTATGAGCTCTTTATGGCCCAAATACATTCATTGTATGCAGGCAGGAGATTCTTAGGCACCCCCTCACACACACTGCATTTTCGCCCCCATCTCAAACTGACATTTGCTCAGAAAGACGTGATGACGGGCAGACAACTTTTAATAAATTTGTCTTACACTGGGTCCTTAAACATCAGGGGTTTGTTAGCTTTATTTGTTAGGCCGCTGGGTCTCCTTCAGCATAAGAGAGGTCCATGTCTGAGGGTTGCTTCTTCGTACACGCCTGCATGCCGTGAACGACATCTGTGTGTGAGAAACATCACGCATGACAACTGTGCACACGCTTGTCGCTGTATATATTTTGCAAGGCTGCATCAGCCAGCATGGACACAACTATGCCACATTACCTTCACTGTAGATCAAAGTGAACCACTGTAGCAGGTCCAGAGGCCAGTTTTCTACCTTGGGGCTCCCATTGGGAGCCATGGAGGCTGCCAAAAAAGCCAAAACGCTAAAACAAAAATCCAGAAGTATCCAGAAGTAATACGCTTTGGGTTTTGACTAATAGTACAGTCATCCCTCCACATTCGCTAGGGTTAGGGGCACAGGATCTCCGTGAAAGCGAAAAAAAACCTGAATTACTCTTGGCCCTCCAAAACCATATTTAACACACAAAAGAGTATGATCACCATATTCAACCCACCATGGAGTCCTTGGAGGCATCAGGGTTCCTTCACAAGGCAGAAGTGGATGGCTGGTGGGCCTTACTGCCACCTCCACTGCTACCTGACATCATTTTTTATAGTGACTTACAAGCCTCATTCGCACTTTCTCAGTTTCACGAGGCTTGCAGTCCCTATTAAAAATGGAATAGGGAGGCAGCAGAGGTGTCAGCAAATAATCTGTGAATAAGCAAATCCACAAAAGTGAAATCTGCAAATATGGAAGGCTGACTGTAGTAGTGAGGATACAACCTATTTGAAGAAGTAAATTGCCACTTATGAGAGCTTGTAAGAGAGGCAATTCATCCCAAATTTTTTGTCTGAAATAGGGCACCTAGGAAGTCTGCAGGGACCCATAGCAGCACAAACAGCCTTGAAGGCCATGCATGACCTGAAGACTACTCTGCCTATCTCTGGTGTAGATAGATCTTGTTACTTACATGGCAGACCTTTGCAGACTGAGGTTACCTTAGAACACTGTCTCCAGTTCTGGGCACCACAATTCAAGAAGGATATTGACAAGCTGGAAGGTGTCCAGGGGAGGGTGACCAAAATGGTAACCAGGAAACCATGCCCTATGAAGAGCAGTTTAGGGAGCTGGGTATGTTTAGCCTGGAGAAGAGAAGGTTAAGAGGTGACATGACAACCATATTTAAATATTTGCAAGAATGTCATAGGGATGATGGAGCAAGCTTGTTTTCTGCTGCTCCAGAAATGAGAACACAGAGCAATGGCTTCAAAGTACAGGCAAAGAGATTCCATCTAAAGATTAGGAAGAACTTCCTGAAAGTAACAGCAGTTAGACAGTGGAATGCACTGGCTTAGAATGTGGTGGAGTCTCCTTTATCAGAGTTCTTTTTAAACAGAAGCTGGATGGCCAACTGTTGGGAATGCTTTGATTATGTATTCCTGCCTGGCAGAAAGTTGGACTCAGTGGCCCTTGTGGTCTATTCCAACTCTATGCTTCTATGATTCTATAGGTCCTCAAGATTTTTTGGATACCTTCATAACAGCCTCAGTCACCATGATCAATGGTTGGGGCTTATGTGAATTGTAATCTGAAGGGTGCTGGCCTGGGACAGCTGTTGTAGGTACAGTATGTGTGTACATCTGTGTACAGTAAGCCCTCCTAGGCTTTGCTCAGCATCTCAGCACTTATAAGAAATCCAACTGATTGCTTTACTTAACAATGCTTCAGGATACAAGTTATCTTCTGGCATAAATTGCAGAGCTTAGAAAAATTATGTTTTGAGACTGTAGCTCCCACAATCCCCCAGCTAACATAACTAGTGATTATGCTAGCTTTGGAGATCTGCAGATTGCAGTAAAATAAAGTAACTTTTCCAAGTTCTGGATAGTATAGAAGAGCATTTCTCAAGCTGAAACTCCTCAAATATGTTGGAATACAACTCTCACCAGTGAGGCACCAGATCAGGGAAGTATTGGTATGTGCCTTATAGCAACAGCATACGTGTTTCTATACCGCTTATTGGCTAAGTGCTCTCTAAGTGGTTTACAATGTGTTAGCTAATTGCCCCCAACAAACTGGGTACTCATTTTACCAACCTGTGGAAGGATGGAAGGCTGAGTCAACCTGGAGTCCGTCAGGATCGAACTCACAACCTTGTGGTTGCAGTACCAGCATTTGACCACTGTGCCACCAGGGATCCAAGTACATCTTCAAACGCCTTCAAGTACACTTCAACTTACAGTGACCCTGTCATAGGATTTTCTTGGCAAGTGCTCTTCAAAGATGTTTTACCATTGCCTTTTCTTAGGCTAGGAGAGTTTGAGTTGCCCAAGACTACCTAGTTGGCTTCCATGGTTAGCAGCCATTTACACCCTTGCCTTCTGGAGCCCTACCCCAAAGTTCACACCATTACACCTCACTGGCTTCTGACCAGAGAAGGCCTATAAATAATCTTCTAAATGGCATAGAATATTGTTGAACCAGTTGGTATGTTAATTGGTACCTTAATCTTAATTCCACAGAAACAGCATCTAGTGTATCCTGCTGTGAGTTGTACAATACAATATTAGAAAATATTGCATGAGGAAGAGTATAATTAAGAGTTTTAAAGAACTACCTCAGGATTTGTTTGGGACCGTATTTTCACCGGACAGTGAAGAAACAAACCCAAACCCAAACCCAAAATTGTTTAAAATTATCCGAAATTGCCTTGACATGGGGAGTTTTTCACTTGTTATAAGTGATGTTGTGGGCACTGCTTTAAAAACTGCTTGAGATAGTTGCATAGAGAGTTGCACATTCCAAACAAATTGCTAATGGTGAAGGTAGAAGCAGAGATCTTCTCAATGATGAAGGCTGTATGTATCTCAGTATGTGGCCCTTCAGTTATTGTTGGACTGCATCTCACATCATTCTTCACCTAGGATTGAGCTGGCTAGAGCTGGTAGGAATTGCAGTCTGGAGGGCAGATGTTCTCCAAACCTGCTGCATTTAAACAGAAGACACCCTCTGAAATTAACATTAAAATCAATAAAAATCAAACATATTTGGGAGAGCATTGGTTTGTTCATATGTGTTTGGGTGGTTGGGGGGGGCACTGACATTTATGTTATTGTTAGAAAACAAGCGTTCAAGCCTCCTCCCCACATATTGTCCTGCATGCTTACTGAGACATTTCTATATATTTGTCTGCTTTTTTCTCTGACTTAGGATATCTTTGGATAGGCAGGCTGAAAACTTACAGCCCCTTGTTGCTGTGTCTCTTCAAGTCATTTTGGACTTATGACAACCCTAATGTGCCCTTATCACAGAGCTTTCTGGGGCTGAGAGTATGTGAGATGTCCAAGGTCACCCGGTGGATTTCCATGGCCAAGTGGGGGATCGAACCCTGGTCTCCAGTGTCATAGTCCAACACTCAAACTACTATACCATGCTGGGTCTCTACAGACTTCTGCTAAATCTATTACAATATATTCCACAATGAGCAGCCATAGAGAGGTGTATTAAAACCCAGGCTGCAAGTGTGCATCCTGGAATCTATATTAGCAATTAGGGAATCCACACAATTATTCAAAATAATTTGGATAGCTGCTGCAAACAGCTTGGAAAAGTTATGTTTTAGATTACAGATTTTGGAATCCTCTGAGTAACATGATTACTGGATACTGGCAGGGGGCAGGGATCTGGGAACCATTTGACCTCTCTATTTTTCAGCACATCAGTTTGACCTCACAACTTTTAAATGAGATACGTGAAAGCTCCCAAAGATATATTATGGTATTTTTGTTTTTTGTTTTCGCTTTGAATCTGTCTGTAACCTATAGTAGTGTATAGATAATTTTTGCTGTCATTGCTATTGTATTTTTGAATAAAAAGATTTGAACAACAAAGATATATTATGGTAGAAGTCAGCATAAACCTATATTATTTCTGGACATTTGGTGTGTTCTCATAGGCTATCATTTTGACTTGTGTTAGGCTTACTGGTCAAAGCCCTTTTTGCTTTGTCATGGTTCAGTGACTGACAATGGGTGCTAATTAATAGCCAATCAATGCTACTTTTAGAGGGTTCATACTCTGTTACTGATCAGGTTACCAGATGTTAACACAGAACTCATCCTTGTAGTTTGAAAAAAAAAAATCAAAAGAAGCAAAGGGATGCTGTTATGACATCCACACTAATCAAACCAGAAAGTCCTAGATTTTGTTCCTGCTCTTTCTGATTTTACTGGGTTATTTCACTTACCTTTATTGCTTGCTTGCTATGGTGGAGGGGTAAAGGAAGGAAGAAGAGAGGAGCTGGCTCTGCTCAGCTTGTATGTGATGATGCAGGTGGTAGTGGGCTGGTTGGAGATAGCTCAAGCTGGGAAGGGGGACAATACCCCACTTGCTCTAGCAGAATAGTCTCCCCACCAGCTATTCTACTCATTAAAAGCAAATAGAGGAAGAAGGTGAGAAAATGGAATCTTGCAAAGAATGTGCAGAATGTATATAAGTTTAATGTTCTGGCTGCTTCAGCATCTATATCAGACTCAGCTACAAACATGAACTCCAGCTTATGTTGAGCATAAGTCAGATTTTAAGCATAAGTCAGGTTTTTCCAAGCTGGTGTCCTCCAGCACAAAATCCTTCGAGATTATAATGGATGGATGGATCTATTATTAAATTTATACCCCACTTTTTCTACAAAATAATGCCCATATTGACTATAAAATTAAATTAAAACAGAAGTAGATGGCATAGTATGGCCATGCTCAAACATTTCTCACAAGCACAAACTATAGAGAATAGCAATAGCGTGTGTATATCTATACCGCTTATCAGCTAAGTGCTCTCTAAGCAGTTTACAATGTGTTTAGTTAATTGCCCAACAAGCTGGGTACTCATTTTACCGACCTGCGGAAGGCTGGAAGGCTGAGTCAACCTGGAGCCTGGCAGGGTCGAACTCACAACCTTGAGGCTGCAGTACCGGCATTTAACCACTGCACCACCAGAGAAAATACAACAAAGAGCTATGTGACACCTTCCACTTAACAAATGCTGCTGTTGTGTGTTTTCAAGTCATTTCTGATGTATAGCTCCCTAAAGTGATCTTACCACTGGGTTTTCTTGGCAACATTTATTTAAGAAGGTTTTGCCATTGCTTTCCTCTGAGGCTGTGAGAGTGAGATGTGCACAAGGTCACCCAGTGGGTTTCCACAGCTAAGCAGGGATTTCAACCCTGGTCCCCCAATGTCCTAGTCCAGCATTGAAACCATTATGCCACACTGGCTCTCAATAAATTTAACTTATAACAAATGTATTATAGGGTCCTTTCACACCACACAATCATAACACTATGCTTCTACTTTAATTGTTATAGTTCCATCCTACGAAATCCTGGGATATGTCATTTAGAGAAAGGTGTCTAGAATTCTCAGCCAGAAGGCTCTAATGCCTCACCAAACTACAAACCCCAGGGTTCCATAGGATGCAGCCAGGGCAGGTAGAATGGAATCATAGTGCTATAGTTATGTTGTGTGAAAGGGCCTATTGCTTGTGCTTAATACTAAAAACAGACAAGGGAAGGAGCACATGCTTTGTATGCAGAAGGTCCCCAGTCCAATCCCTAGCCTCTCCAGGTATGACTGGAAGAATTCCTATCAGAGATTTTGGAAAGGTGTCACCATTCAATGTTGGCACTACAGAGGTTAGAGAGACTCCTCTAAGGGAAACCTAACACAGGCCCTTTTTGCACGGTATTTGCCATGTGAAAGGGTGCCTGGAATGTCGCACGATTGTGAAGAGTGATCTGCACGACACACTCACTATCGTGCGACGCTCCAGAGTAGGGCAGGCACTGCTTGCACATTTTTTCATTTTCGGCTTTCAACTGAAAATGGTGCACGATTGCACATTGCTCCAGGGCTTTGCGTGCACTTGCCGTGTGTGTGGAGCCTCTGGAGCCGCGGCGGTTGCACTTCATGCCCAGCACAGCCTGGGAAACTCCCAGGCTGCGCTGCGGAAGGAAGAGGCAGGGCTCTCACGCTGCCTGCTCAGGAGCAGGCAGCTCATGCGGAGCTGAAGCAGCAGGGATGCAAGAGCCTCTCACTGGAGGCTGCTCACACGATCCCCGCACCCCAGAGCCAAAAATAGAAAAGCTGTGGAAAGGGCCACAGTTACCCCTTTGGAAACTGTTATGGAGCCGCTTTCCACACTAGACTGTTATAGTGCTATTACTCCACTTTCAACATCCTATGGAATCCTGGGGTATGCAGTTTAGGCTAAACTACAAACCCCAGGATTCCATAGGATGTTGAAAATGGAATAATAACACTATAACAGTCTAGTGCAGAAGGCTTCTAGAGAAACTGCCATTATGAAGCTATTCTCAGTATTACAGCTGAGTTGTGAAATATTTGAAGAAATACTCTGAGTATATACAGAATGCATTACTATCAACACTGAATAAGTGTAATCTAAGCCCATCTCACCACCTTACAATGAGGGGAAATGGCAATTATGGTCACAGGATGCCACTAATATGTTTTTGCATTTTTCAATTTTTTTTAAAAAAATGTTTTTTAAATAACAGTGGTTACAGAACTAATGCATTACCCAACTTCCCAACACTGGTTTATCATAAAATCATGAGTATCATGAGTCATGCTAACACGTTAGTCATTTTGCCCAATGATTCCATGGTCTGGACTGTTCTGAAATTCTGGAAATCTGCAATAATGCCAGCAATTTTGGAATAGTTTTTCAAGGTCTTAGGCCAGTTTCCCATCAACCAATGGGCATCCAGATGTTTTGGACTATATGTTCCATCATCCCAACTAGCAAAACAATATGATGGCTACTCTGGCTATAGATTTTATAATTGCGATTTATAGGTTTAATCATTGGAAGGGTGCCAGATTAAGGAAGATTTTCTTAGTCCTAGACACTGACAGAATGAATAGACTAATAGAAACAGTTCAACATAGAATCTGACAAACTTGACTGAAAATACCTGGGAGCCAAGATATCTGAAAATGTACACCTTCACTTATGATCCTGCCCACAATTTGAAATCTTCAGCAGAGGTTCTTTTGTGTCACCCATCTTCCTGATAAGCTACATTAATGACACAAGAGAAAGACTTTTCTTTGTAGTAGCCTTGCTGTTGCAGAATTCCTTCCAAAAGCAATTCAGATTGACTCTATGCCAGCTGAACTTCTGGTGGAAAGATAAAACTGTATTACTACAAATGGACTTCGGTTTTTTTAAATCTTGGTTTTAAATGGGTTTTAAAAATATTTTTCATTTGTTTGAAAAGTTTTATCAGATAATACTGAACCATGCCTTGAGAGCCCTGGTAGGCAAAAAATGATTAAGAAATACTTTGAAGAAATCATAAAATAACATTTGCAAAGAAATGGCACAAACTTTATTGGAAGCTGATTAAAATAGCCAGTCTTTTGACATAGCTATTTGTATGAGCATTGTAAGAAGTCAGTTCAGCATATATACTGGAAAGGTTTTGCTGAAATGTCCTATCCATGTTATCATTTCTTCATGCAATTACTCGAACAGGAACTTGCATTTTTCATGAGCTGACAGTCCTGAATGGACTGTCCTGAAGCATATCAGTAGGTAACCCAACCTGGTCTAACTGCTGCACAGGAATTCCAAAAGTCATAACATGAACATCTAATGTTTCATCCAAATTAAGGCCTAGAAAAGCCACTTCTTTGGACTATAACTCTCAGGATCCTGAGAAAAGAAAGTTGCATCTCATATCACCTGTGGCTGTATCTAAAATCTTTTAACCAGTAGCTATATTTTATGACCCTCTCACATCAATATATTTTAAGCTATATATATCCAATAGCTGTATATAATTTTCCTTCAAATTTTCCTCATTGAATATGATAACCTACAGAGAGGAGGACTTGTTTAGCATTTTCAAAACCAGGATCCTCTGGGATCTTGCTGTGAATCACTTTCATCTGATCAATTAACAAGAAACAAATAGAGTTTGGTAACTTCTACCCAGGGGAATAATTAATCTCCACAGCAATTTTTCTAGACAATGTAATTGCATCACATAGACTCAGCTGCAAAGAGCCAGTCTCCCCTTGTTAAAAGAGGCTCATCTTTAGCCCGTGTGAGAGATGGAAGGATCTTCAGACTATGGAACTGCCTCAGGGAGGGGAAAGGGGGTCATCTCCTGGTCCCATTGGGAGATCACTGTGGCATGGAAACACTGGTCTGATTGTTCCAATGTCAGGCTAATATTCAACTTAGGGAGGGGGAAGAGCAAAGTGGGAAACAATGGAAAAAGGGAGAGGCATGCAGTCCCCGACTCGCACCCCATGCCCAGGTGCACGTTTCTGCTGACCTCCTGATGAAAAAGAGAATGGGGTGGCAGATATATTTTTTTCTTCTCAGCCATAGAGAGGGAGATGTTGGCTAGGAAAATAGTGCAGGGATACGCAAAACTGTACAGCTGGAGCTCACTGATGCCACTTACTTTCAACCTCAGTGTTTCTTCCAATTCAAGTCTGAATTGGATGAAAGGGTTTTTTTTGTCCAGATTTTGGAAAAGAAGTTGCCTTTTTGCACTACAACTTGCAGAATCCCTCAGACAATTGTAATTCATGAAGGTAACTTTCCCAGGCTCTATTCTTTTGACTGCATGGACATTTCTATGTGTTTCCATGCACATGTTTGAAAACATATGTATTTCTTGCGGCAGTTTCAAAATATATGCCTGTTTCTCTCATTGACCATATTTTGTGTACATTTTTTTTCTGAATGCACACGTTTTCCAAAGGCATTTTTGTTCCACAGATAACTGCGCAAGCTCATAAATGCCACAGGGAGGTTTCTGAAAGCAAATTTAGTCTCAGGTTTGGTTTCAGAGGTTGCAAACTGGATAATCTTGTATAAATTTGTGAACCCAATAAACTCTTCCGTGAAAAGAACAACTTTCCTCCTTGCCAGTTGCCAAGCCCAGATTCTGGGAGAGCTGCTGCAATTCTTAAGGGGCGTTTGAAAGGGAAAATTCTGTCTTTCCTGCTACTGTAGTCCTGGGGTGGGGAAAGTTGTATCTATAGAAATATCCCTTCTATCCATACCTTACAGTCTTGGGAGAAGAATATAGTTACCCAAGTGGGCTAGCACAAAAAGGGATTGAAAACAAACAAATGATTTTACTATCTCTTGCTACATTCTATTTATTTATTTTATATACTGCCTTTCTCCCAATTTGAGATCTGAAGGGAAGGGAAGGGAAGCACAACGTTTTGCAAATGTTTTTATCCCTTTCCTTCACAGATGCTTCTGAGAAAAAGTTGGCAACTCAGCCTTGGCTTCACTCTTAGTTGTTAACTATTAGGGGGCCACTAAAATAATCTAAGAGAAAAAGATTAACAGGAAGATATGTATATGCATGTGTGTATGTGCATGCACCTGCCTTCAAGTCATCTGTCAACATATGGTGACTCCATGGATTTCATAGAGTTTTCTTAGGCAAGGGATACTCAGAGTTGGTTTTGCCAGTTTCTTCCTCTGAAATATAGCTTACAGGCCATGATACTGCATTGCTAACTAGCACGTCTTACTGAATTCAATGATATTGACTCTAAAAAAATTACATATATAGGATTGTAGTGTACCTCAGCCATTAATTATATCAGGATACTGAATTTTCTGACCAGAAAAATTACTCCTTTTAGACACTGCTGCCCAATTCCCCCTGTCCCTCAATAGCATAACTAGGGCCATTTCCGCACTTTTCCTTTGAGGCCCCTCCACAAACTGCAAATCACAGAATTCCATAGGATGTTGAAAGTAGAATAGCAGCACTGTAATAGTCTAGTGCGGAAATGACCAACAGGAAGATTCTGAGAACTGCAGCCCAAAACAATAATTGTTTCAAACTCTTGTCCAGTCTTTGGGAAGGCTTTTGTATCTATAAGGATGAAAACCCACATAAGTTTGAAACAGGGGCTCAACATGCAAACATCTTCACTGTCTCCTGCTTGTTCCTCTCCATGGCTGATCTCTGAAGACACATCAAGTTTGAAGGGAAAACCCAGCTGAGCACAGGTTCCATATATATATATATATATATATATATATATATGAATGAAACTGAATGATGTAAACCAAAATATGAATGCATGAGTCTTCATGCAGCACTTTGGGTGGGGTGGGCAGGATTGAGCTCTGTAGAAAGATTCATTTTGAATGGTTTTGAAGGAGAGCAGGAGAAGGAGAGCGGTCCCCTTGATGCATTAATGCTGTGGCCTCAGGTTTTGACTTCCTGGTATATGCATATGTCTGTTTCACATCCAGGCTTGTACAAGATTAGCTGTGCCCTCTGAGTTTATACTACATTAATTTCCTTCACCCACTATGTTGTCTAACAGTCCTCCTCAACCTACTGCCTTTCATATATGTTGAATTCCTATAAATGGACAATAATTTAATTGGAGTAGAAATTCTTTATGAAGGTGTCTTCCTCATGCTTCTCAAGACTTGCTGCAAGAAAAAGCACATCCGTCCTCTAAAACACATTTGTGAGGCTATTGGTACTGTTTGGTATTGTGAGGTAATTGTTTGGCATTGTCCAGCAGTGGACTATGCTGCCTCAGAGTGTGGTGGAGTCTCCTTCTTTGGAGGTTTTTAAGCAGAGGCTTGATGGCCATCTGTTGAGAGTGCTTTGATGTGTGTTCCTGCATGGCAGGAGGTTGGACTGGATGGCCCGTGCGGTCTCTTCCAACTCTATGATTCTGTGACTCTATGGTATAGTACATTTAAGAAAAACTAAATATTTACAAAATGATGTACACATTTTTAAAATGAGAATGGCTCAAATTAATGTGTTTTGAATACACATAAACACACTTTAATCATTGAGAAAAACGTGTACTATAAAAATTTGCTTGTTGCTAACTGCCATAAAGTCAATTTTGACTTATGGCAACCTTATGAATGAGGGAGGTTCAGGTCCCCCTGACACCAGCAGCCTTGCTTGAGTCCTGCAGACTCAGGGCCTTGGCTTCCTTGATTGAGTCTTTCCATCCGCAATGTGGTCTTCCTCTTTTCCTACTGTCTTCCACCTCACCAAGCATTATTGTCTTTTCTAGTTAGTCACGTCTTTTCATGAGATGTCCAATGTACACAGTCTCCATTTAGTTATCTTAGCTTCTAAGGAGAATTCAGACTTGATTTATTCTAGGACCCATTCATCTTTTTAGCAGTCCACAGTATGTGTAGAAATCTTCTCCAGCACCACATTTCAAATGAGTTGATTTTCTTCCTATTAGGAAGATACATATATTATTTTAAAGTGAAAAAAATGCACAAATTCCTCTATGAGAAAAAATAAAAACCTTAGAAACTTACTTAAACCCAGAAGATAATGATAAAGCTGGTGGGATTTGAGAATTTGTGGCAAAATTAATCCAGAGAATGCTGTTCACATCATCCCCAGCCAGCACAGCTCAAAGGGGTTTGGGATGGGACACCCAGGTGGAAAAGCCATTGTACGGAACTGGGAAAATTCTATCAGATGTGGCTTCTTCTATGTTTATCTCCCTAAAATCAGAGAAGCCACATCAGGTGCAATATTTCTTTTCATGTAAAACCCTTTAAAGTTTCTGGTATCCTGTGAGGATCTAGAACTAAAACTCAGAATAATTTTTTCCTAACCAAAATACTTTGGAACCTTGGGATATATGCACACCATGATTTATTCTGTCTTATGAGGCCTATGGTGCAGCGTGTAACTTGTTTCCTATGTGGACCTTCTTCTAGGAGGCTAATTTCTGTCTTCAAATGATAACAGAAATGATTTTGATTAAAGAAACTAGTCCAAGGCAAAAGGGAGTAGTGGAGTTCATCCTTAGCACTAATTATCCATACTGTGTATTGCAGTCTGAAAACCCTAGAATTTCTTTGCTATCACAAGCCTTACCATATAGCCAAGGATGGCAGCTCCTGACAGCTGATACAAGACAGGTTTGAATCCACAGTGACAGGTTGAGTTCTCAAGTTCAGTTTTACTGTTTACATCCATAGGCTGTCACAATGGAAGGAGAAGGCAGTAACTGGAAGTTACCAGCAGGAAGTGCATAGGTTACTTTTCAGAAGTAATCTGCTCCATTATTCATTACCATTTCTAAACATTAATTCATTGCCATTGTTCATCACTCTGTTGGTGAGCATAACTCATGGCATTACTTTTAATGCTCTTCAATTCCTTTCTATTCTTTTTCATAGAATAATAGAATCACAGAGTTGGAAGAGACCACAACAGCCAATGACTCCAACTCCCTGCCATGCAGCAACACACACTCAAAGAACTCCCAGCATATGACCATCAAGCTGCTGTTTAAAAACCTCCAAAGAAAGGGACTCCACCATGCTTCGAAGCAGCATATTCCACTTTCGAACACCTCTTACCATCAGGAAGCTCTTCCTGATGTTTAGCTGAAATCTCTTTTCCTGTAGTTTGAATCCATTGCTCTGTGTCCTAGGCCCTTTTCGCACGGCATTTGCCATGTGAAAGGGCCTCTGGATTGTCGCACAATTGCGAGGAGCCATCCACATGGTGTCCTCGCAATTGTGCGATGATGCCAGGGCCAGCAGGAGCCGATTGCGCATGATTTCATTTACGGCTTCTAGCTGAAAACGGTGCACAATTGCGCATTGCTCCAGGGCCCCGTGTATACTTACTGTGCGTGCGGAGCCTCCGGAGCTGCAGCGCTCACGCTTCCTGCCCCAGCTCAACCTGGGAAAATCCCAGGCTGTGCTGTGGAAGGAAGAGGAGGAGCCCTCATACTGCCTGCTCACTAGCAGGCAGTGGCTGCAGAGGCAAAGCAGTGGGGACACGAGAGCCTCTTGCAAGAGGCTGCTCGCGTGATCCCCGTGCCCCAGCACCAAGAACAGGTAAGTTGCAGAAAGGGTCCTAGTCTCCAGAGCAGCGGAAAACAAGCTTACCTCATCTTCAATATAACATCCCTTCAAATATTTAAACATGGCTATCATGCCACCTCTTAATCTTCTTTTCATCAGGTTAAACATATCTACCTCCCTAAGCCGCTCCTCATAGGCATGGCTTCCAGACCCTTCACCATTTTGGTCACCCTCCTCTGGACATGTTCCAGCTTGTCAATATCCTTCTTGAATTGTGATGCCCAGAACTGGACACAGTATTCCAGGTGAGGTTTCATTGTTGTTTGAAAGAAAAAAAAGCTTAAGACTGATATGAGAATAGCATAACACTTGAAAAATTCCTGTCAGAATTCTTCTAAAATGTCCTTTAAAAACATTATTCATATTAATATACTTTACTCTTGTTACATTACCTTTAAACACTTAAAATAACAAGTTACAGTTCCCTATATTACTATTATCTCTTTATTTCCCAGTTCTGAGGTAAACAGAGTTAAATGTAAGTCAGTAAAAGTAATTCATACTTCCAGGGATGCCAGTTTAATTTTAAATATGATTCCATAACCCCAAATCTTATTTTTAATGGATAATTTATAGGCACTAGAACTAGAATACACAATGGTAAAATAGGTATCAACCATCCATCTCCCTTCACAATCACCTTTCAAAAGCAGGCACACTCCTAAACCATTGTCATTAAGAACATTAAGAGCTCGTTTCAATAACTTTCGATCCTTCTTTAAAAAAAATAAAAATTCTAATGGTTAGACCTCATCTGGAATACTGTGTCCAGTTCTAGGTACCTCAATTCAAGAAGGATATTGACAAACTAGAGCATGTCCAGAGGAGGGTGACCAAAATGGTGAAGGGTCTGGAAGCCATGCCCTATGAGGAGTGGCTGAGGGAGCTGGGGATGTTTAGTCTGCAGAAGAGAAGGTTAAGAGGGAACACGATAGCCATGTTTAAATATTTGAAGGCATGTCATGTTGAGGAGGGAGGGGGCTTGTTTTCTGATGCTCCAGAGACTAGGACAAGGAATAATGGATTCAAGCTGCAGGAAAGGAGATTCCACCTGAACCTCAGGAAGAACTTTCTGATGGCCAGAGCTGTCTGGCAGTGGAATATGCTGCCTTCGAGTGTGGCGGAGTCTCCTTCTTTGGAGGTTTTTAAGCAGTGGCTGGATGGCCATCTGTTGGGAATGCTTTGATGTGTGTACCCGCATGGCAGGGGGTTGGACTGGATGGTCTTTGTGGTCTCTTCCAATTCTATGATTCTATGATTCTATGTCTGACCAATGAGACTGAGTTTTTAACAAATGGGCAAGATCTTTCTCTAATACCTTGTGTGAGATGGCAGTTAAACATATAAAGAGACAGAGAGCATTTCAGTTTTGTCCTGTCTGTGGTAGTAAACTCATTGCTGGAAAGATAATGTTGCTAGTGTGCCATCAATAACAACTGATGCTACTAAGAAATCTCTCACACCACACATTATGGTATTATTCTACTTTAATAGCCATGACTGGATCCTCTGCAATTCTGGGGTTTGAGCTCTCTGGCTTCAAATTCAAGTATCCCTCCTTCAACTGCAAATCCGAGGATTCTTTATGATGTTGCTGTGGCAGATAAAATGGAACCATAGTGTTACAACTGTGTAGTGTGAAACAGTGCTAAGTGAAACCTGGCTAGAATAACAAAATATATCAGTAGTAAAGAGACTAGACAAATATGTAAATAGCTTGTACTCTAAAGACTTTAGAGATGCAAAGACTTCGTTGTTGTTGTATGCCTTCAAGTGTTTCCAGCTTAAGGCAATCCTAAACCAAACCTGTCACAGGGTTTTCTTGACAAGATTTGTTCAGAGGGGGCTTTGCCTTTGCTGTTCTCTGAGGCTATAAAGATTTACTGTAGAGATACATCAGTAACATGTAATTTTAAGCCGCTTCTTTGAAAAAGGGAAATCTGAAAAAAAAAAAACTAATTTCTGAAGAAAGTGTAATAATTAACATTCATGTTAAACATAGCTAGCTGCAGGAGTAACTGAAAGATGAGGAACATGTGGCTGACCAGATGTTGTTAGACTGCAATTTTTATTATCCTTCACCACTGGCTGTCCTGCCTGGAACAGGTGGGATTTACCATTTAGTATCTGAGGGCCCCCTCTGAATTTCATAAATGCTCCACATAGAAGGCAGTCGCCTCAAACCAAAGATGTTGGTGGTGGATAGTAATGTAACTTTATGTGCTCTGTAGCATGCCCTTTGCTGCCTAAGCTAGATTGCTGCCCTCAGGTGTGGTGGAAACTGTTGTCCATTACTATTCTCAAAGTGACATTCACTTGCCACTCTGATCTGCCCCCAAATGTGGAATGGAAGGAGGTGCACAATGTCCTTTGTTTCAGGCAGCAAAATGTCTTGGGTTGGCTCTGGCAACTTCAGTACTTGGATGAAGTGTAGAGGCATCAGAAATGGCATCGTGAGAGGCACAACAAAATTACCAGGGATACCATGGGACTAAGAGGCACCATTTATATGTGTTGCCTCTGCCTTTCCCCATGAAGTTTTTTATACATTTGATGTTCCTCAAAGGAGACCAGAGCTGGAACAAAAGCGATTTGTTTTTGTTTTGTTTTTACAAATTGCAGCACTTGAGAAGTAACCTTCCTAATCATTATGATAACAAATAAATAAATAAACCACTATGTTACTTGTTACACTGTTTGTCACTTTTACATTACTTCCTGGGTTTTTTTTTTTTTGGTTTTTTGGTTTTTTGAAGGGGAAAAAAACACTTAGGATAGGTAAGAGGATGGTGTAACATCTCGAGAATTTCTTGTCAAATTGTCTCTCAAAATGCCCACAAAAATAACTTTTGAAAATGACTACAAGATATTACTTATTACCCCAATAAAGTAACTTTGCTACTCACTAACTAATGTTGCTTTTAAAATATAACTTTATTCCATCCCCCTTGCCCAGAAGGCAACCAGTTGCAGTTAGCAATATTACTTGGTAACTCATTGCTTCTGAGCTCCGACAGGACTCTGTGGGATCATAGCCAGTTATGTTGGTATGAGTCCCAGCATAGCTGTGGTGTCCATCTTAACTAGACCATACAATGGCCTCTTCCAGATTTAATTCATCGGGAAGAAATGATCTGACTCTCACTGTCTTCTTGTATGCAGTGTGTGAATGCACAATCAATAATAACTGAACAGACGTGGCCTCAGCAGAGTTCAGACCAGACAGCAATAGCAGTACGGGCTCCCTCGTACTTGGGGGCACAGGTCAGGTGTTGTCCTAGGTCTCCCTGGGAAAATTGGAGGGGTTCAGATAATCAAATATTCCTATACAGTACAGCATAAATGAGCAAGGGAGCGGGAGAAGACTCTTGACATACAACGGCTGAACAATAACACCAGTGTGCTGACGGAATGGGAGACCCATGAATTGGAAGTTTGATAAGGCTCTCTTTTTCTCTCAACAACCCCTTCAATTTCTCTCCGTACTCCCCCTTCCCCCACTCTTGCCTGCTTTCTTGTTTGGGCTTTTTAACAGTGCACTGTCTTTGTTCAAGATACAGGTGAACAACAATCATGTGATTAATACACACACACACACACCCCACACTCATGCACAAAGCTTTTTAAGGGCCTGTCCTTTTTTGCCTCAGAACCAAGAAGCTGATAAGACTAAGAGAAGCTGGAACAGACTGCAGGCCACAACGGGGCTGCCTTTTCCATTTCCAACACCCAAGGTACCTGTAATGTTCTTGGCCTCCCTTGTGCATGGGATGTTTCCTTACAAATACAGAAGCAGCATCAGATATTTGGAGGATGTGAAATGCACTGCTTGTTTCAGAGAGAGCTATGAAACCCAACTTCTTTTGTGCCATTTTTATTCCTTTTGTGGTCATCACCACACTATTTTCTGGCTCTCTACTTCCTCAGGTCCTGCTGGCAAGGCAAGACATGGATTTGGTTTGCCTCTCTCCCTCTGTTTGTCATGCTGATCTCAGGAACTCTGACTGGAATTAAGGCAGGGGGGTGACAAAAAGAGCTAAAGGTTAGTCATCTTTCTTTCTTTCTTTTATTTTATTTAAGTTGCATGCTTACAGTTGGAGGAGGAGTCGCCACCTAAAGCTGCAGGGCATTGGGTGCTCTTGCTACAGTACTAGCAATATGGTACTACATTGCTATTATATTTTAGTAGCACTACAGTACTATATTGCACTACATTTTCTGGGACTTGAAGTACAATATAGTAACCTTTCTGATTGCTGATTGGTTGCTCCACTTCAAGGTCTGGAAAGACTTTTGCATGCCTAGGCCAGCCTTCCTCTACCTCATACCCACCACATGTGGCCAATACCACTTAGAGTGCCAAGCTGGGTAAGGCTGGCCTAGATACTTTGCAAAGTCCCATTCTACTATAGAAAGGAACCACAAAGATTATTCTAATTTCTTTCCTCTCAGGCCCTTGACACATAAACACTTCTTTTCCTACTTGTGTGACATCTGCCTTCTTCCCAGAAAGAAGTGGATATACTGGTGGTTCCTTCTCTTGGAGTTGCTCTTTCTCTGTGATTGGGCTAACCTGAATGGCAATTGCGTGTGTACATTTCCAGAGTTGATGGGAATGGGGATGTGACAGACAAAGAGTCCGCTGTGGGAAGTGTGAGAGCCTTTGGATGAGAGGTCATTCTGTGTATTCCAGAGGATCCACTACCACAAAGGGAAACAATTTCTAGTACCTTTGGGTGCAACAGGGTCCCATGTGTGAAGGAAACACATGGCATGTCAAGATCATATTGTATCATCACAGAGGTGATAAAGCAATTAGTACTGAGCATCCTAAAAAAGTTCTGAAGAGTTTCTCTGTGTCTGTCTGTCTTCCTTCCTTCCTTCCCTCTCTCTCCACTCAACAGTGGTGTCTTTTCTTCCATAGCATCTGTCCATTTCACACTCATATTTTATAATTCCATTACAGATAGCAGTATCCATTCATTGTAGTGAATTTGTAACGCTCTACCCACTACCTCAGCAGTTCTCAACTTTTGACCTTCTAGTGGTTTTGGATTTCAGATCTCAGAAGTATCATCCAGCACAACCAGCAGTCTGGGAAAGGTTGAAAACCCCTACCTCAACGGAAAAGTTCAGGATAGTTCTTCTACATACAGGAAAAAAGATGGGAGGAGGAAGAAGAGGAAGTATTGGTGACAAATAGCTGTCTGAACAAAAAGAGAAAAGGGGAAATTCCAGTAAATAGCCAAACACATTTATAGAGGACCTGCAAAATATTCTCTTTGTGTAAAGTAGGTCCTAAGATGACTCTGAGGAGGGAAGGGGAATGGAATGCCTTCATTATGATGCCTGTGAAGTTTTCTGGCTTTGATACTAAGTACGAATGCAACTCTGCTGACTAGCTGTATGACTGTTCATGAGGTAAGTTTCTGCACTAGCAAGATACCCAGCCTAAACCTGAGTCACTTTTGAAGTCTAGGAAGCCTATCTATGCTAAAAACCTATGCTAGCTTTATTCAGTTTTAACTCTCATGGCTGCCTAAGAATCTTAAGACATCTAATGTAGTGAGTTGCTGACAGTTTGCTGTTGTGGTGGTTGTTGAGATTCCTAATGCCCTTCGTGGATCTACAATTGTCAGACCTCTTTAGAGTTGGTTTGTGAGGAGAATGACACTTAAAAGTTGTTTAAATCTTCAGGCTAGAGGTATGCTTTCAGCAGTGCAGTTCAGCTACAAGAACATATTTCTTCCTCATTACAGAATGAGATACAGAATCATGAGATCATAATAATCTCTGTGAGCAACTGGGAATGCAGAGGGCAGAGTTGGGCTGAATCACTTTTACTATACCGGCCCCCACTAGGTCTTGAAGCTGCAAAAGGAAATTCATCTCGAATTTTCTTGGGGAAACTGCAGTAAGAGATGATCATGCAATGTTAATATTGCCATTTTCACTGGTCCCCTCTCCCTGAAAGAAGAGAAATGTTTTAGGCTAATGGGTTTACTACCACAACACTGTAAGTCTTCTCAGTCTTGTAATCTTTCTGGTGATTTGTTCTCATTTTTAAAAAGTGGGCTTGTATCTTCATAATGAAGCAAAAATCTTTTAAATCTGGAGTGGGCACCATGCACCCATAGACCCCTATGGGGTCCCTGGATGCTTCCCCATCAGCACCATGAAATTACTCCACCCTTATTCCAAAAAGTCTCTGAGAGTTCAGTGAACATACAAATAAGAAAGCAAGATATAGGGTATTTGTTTGGCTTTAATACATATTCCATTGTCCAACCTGGAGCAGGAAGGAAAAATAGGTGGGAGGAGTCAAAAGCTGTTATTTTGTTCCAAACACACACACACACACACACACAGCAAATTAGCAGGCACATTGAGTATCATATAGAGTTTGGTCCCCAAAAGGTGGGTCACAAGTTCTCTTAACTAAGCTTGATCTCAAATCGTAGTCATGCTGTGGTCTGTCTGTGAGTTATGGAAGCTCTTAATCTCTGCTGAAGATAGAACTCTTGGAGAACTGAAGGCAGATTTTCCACATCTTGACCATAATCTGCTTAGCATAGTGTATATGCAAGTAATATACAGTATCAAAGTAGAGTGAGTTGTTCTGTAATGTCCATGGTTTGTTTCAGACTGCATAGGATTTTGATGTCATTTTAATGACTGTGGGTCCATTCTGTGGAATCTTGGAATCTGGAATTTGATGAAGTATTTGGAATTTTTATTCCCCTCCCTTGTGCAATTGCACAATCTCAGTTCAACAGTATATATTTTTTATTATTTATTTGATGTAATTGCTTAATTGTGCCATGCTGTTGACCACCATGGCAACACATTTGTGAAACAGAATGGTTTCCAATTGGCAAGGGAGTCAGGCAAGGCTGTATTTTATCAGCCTGTCTGTTTAACTTGTATGCTGAACATATCATATGTAAAGCAGGATTAGACTTGAAGGAAGGAGGTGTGAACACTGGGTGAAGGAAAATCAACCGTTTAAGACATGCAGATGACACCATACTACTAGCAAAAACAACAAAGACTTGGAATGATTCCTGAAGAAAGTCAAGGCAAAAGTGCAAAAGGCAGGTTTACAGCTGAATATTAAGAAAAGAAAAATAATGACCGCAGATAATTTACATGACGTCAAAGTAGATGATGAAGAAATTGAAATAGTTCAAGATTTTCCATACCTTTTCTTAATCATTAATCAGAATGGAGACTGTAGTCAAGAAATCAGAAGCCTAGGACTTGGAAGGGCTGCTATAAAGGAACTAGACAAGATCCTGAAGTGTCAAGATATATAACTGAATAATAAAGTTAGGATTGTCCGTACCACCATATTTCCAATTTCTATGTGTGGTTATGAAAGCTGGACAGTGAAGAAAGCTGCTAGGAAGAAAATGAACTTGGTGAGTTGAGGTGCTGGAGAAGAGTTCTATGGATACCCTGGACTGCAAAAAAGACAAATGAGTGGGTCCTTAACTCTCCCTAGAAACCAAGGTGACTAAACCAAGGCTGTCATACTTTGCCCATATCCTGAGAAGATATGACTCACTAGAAAAGACAATAATGCCTGGTAAACTATAAGGCAGTAGGGAAAGAAGAAGATTGGATTACAGATCGATGGATTCCATCAAGGAAGACACGTCCCTGAATCTGCAAGACCTGAGCAGGGCGGTTGAGGATAGGGTGACGTGGAGGTGTCTCATTCACATGGTCACTATAAGTCAAAGTTGATTTGATAGTGAACAACAGAGGAACAGAGTAAAAGCAACATTGTTCTTATGCACTTGATGTCTTTTTTGTCTGGAAATTGGAAGTGAAATGACTTCACTCTGTCAGGGGAGAGAAATGGGGAAAAGAGGAGAACCATGCCCACTCATACCACATGACTGCCAGAATCTAACTGCAACAAAATTAAATAATTGCACCAAGAAGCAATAGTTGGGTAGAAGCAATATTGGAGTCATTAATGGCGTCTTCCAGTCAATGAAAAGATGCAATCTAATAACGATGAAAATACAATGCAACAACGGGAGAGTCATGATGTCATGTGATAAGGAAAGATAAAAAATGGAACTAAGCCAGTGCAATTGTGCAACAAACCTATTGTTTGATAAAGTCCGAAGAAAACTTTTGAATATAGGAATACTTCAGTTAACAAAGCCTCTGACAAAGAAGCTTTTCACAAAGTCTTTTTGCATGAGCCCAGCTCACCCCTCCCCCTTTATCCATGTATTCTGTCCAGCTGGAAGGTTTTTTGCACCATTAGCATTGTGGGAATGGTGAAGAAGGGCTGGAGAAGGACAGGCTTCCAGTGCTGGGGTACAGCAGCATGCCTGCAGTAAACAGTGCACAGTGCAATAAAGCTTGACCTGGGAAAGAATGGTGTTGATCCTAGGTAATCCTTGTTGTTGTTGTTTGCCTTCAAGTCATTCCCAACCTATGATGACACTGTCACAGGGTTTTCTTGCCATGATTTGTTCAGAGGGGTTTGTCTTTGCCTTCCTCTAAGACTGAGAGTGTGTGACTTGCCTAAGTGGGTTTCCATGGCTAAGCAAGGATTCTAAACCTGGTGTCCACCATCATAGTCTAACGCTCAAACTGCTACACTCTGCTGGTTCTCTCTAGGCGTTCCTGCTATAGCTATATGAGTTAATGTACAACAAGCAACATAAACAACTGTCTTCAGAATCACTTACTGAGCATGTGGGTAGACTGAAACAGATAAAAAAGACGAAAGTAGATTAGCCTGCCTCACCAGTTCCCTGGCAGGTTTTGCCACCAAAATAAGAAAAGTCAAGGTTCTTGAAGGAAAATAAAAATCATCCCAGGATGTATTTTGGAAGAAGCTTTCAAGTTGGGTCTAGAAGATTCAAAATGTTTTTGTTTATTTATGCAAGGTTTTGAATAAAAAGTTTGCTGAAACAAGTTGAACTCCTCTCCTCTTTTGTGATGTAGGAAGCTATCCCTGTTCTTTCCATGTCATTTCCACCTTGAATTTCTGCTAAAGAAGTAAAACCCAGGAACATGCCTACTTCATTAACTGAGGTACACTTGCATTCTTCCAATGGTGGTACATCTAATGCTGACACCATGACAAAGTAACGTTCTTTTCTGATGTCTTTGGTACACTTGCATTATAACTGTACCTTACTGTTGTGGATATTTTGCCCCCTAATGACTGTTGGTATTTTAATTTGTGTCAATATTGGCTGCCTTTTGTTGACAAATATATTGCTTTTCTTCTATGTCTTGATTGTAAGAGCTGTAAACCACACTGCCATGGAGAAGTGGGACAAGATCACTTTTTAAATGAGTAAAGTTTATACATATAAAGGTCCCAGATTCAAATTTTGGCATCTCTAATCTCAGATAGCAAGCTGGAGAAATAAAACAATGTGATAGTGAATTACCCTTCATCAAGGTGCAATGTGTCGGGCTAAATACATTTAGAGGATCCTGTCAAAATCAGAATAATCTAAGACACTGCTGACTGACCTATTAGAGGCACCACAATGTCACCTGCCTTCTCTGCAAGGTACTGTTGTATTCAGCCCCTTTCTCCAAGTGGTAAAATGTTCCAGGAGCTTTATGATTACAGGGGTTTTATTCCCCTTGGTCACTACAGACATTGACTATAATGTTTATTTGCTAATTACAAGTCAACTTAAATGAAGGCGCAGCTTACCAGGACATAGTGCAATTCTGGAGTTGTACCCTAAAAAAGTAATATTTCCAAGTTCTGATGTAAACAATCCCAACAAGCAGGCAAAGTCCACTGTTCCCACATCATTGCCAGGGACAGAGAACTTAAACTCTACTCCATTCAAATTGCAGGCTGTGATTTCTTTCACACACAGATGCACATCTTGTCCTCTCCCTGTGGCTAGAGGGAGGGAAATCTACTGGCCATCAGCTAGTCCTAGCTCCTATGAGACACCTTGTAGGAAAATAATGGGTTGTCAACTCATTGCTGCCGCTTTGTTCAGTGAGCTCCCCTCAGTGAACTGCGCTGAGCTTCTTCCTTGCACCCCAACGTCGCTCTCAAGGTCCAGGACTACGAGACAGGTGTCGTATCACCCACTTCCCTCTGAAAATCCCTACTTCAATTCAGTCTCTGATTCCCCTAGTTATCTGTCTGCCTGTGGTGTCTTTAATGTTTGTCTGTATTTAATAAAACATCATTTTTGCTATTTTAAACCATCTGGCTCCTTGACTGACCTGACCCCGTAGATGCTGGGTTGCAAGATCCTGCTAGGTTATCCTGCCTCTCACTAGCTTTAGTGAGTGCTCCAGCTAATTTCCCCCAAGTTGTTGTTGTTGTTGTTTGGTTATTTGGGCGCCCCTCCCGGGACCCCCAGAGATCAGGGTAACAATATGTTTGCCTTAGAGTCGTCAGAAACAACTCGAAGGCACATGACAACAACAAGGCAGATAGCTAGACCAAATAGTGGCAGAGAGATTTTGATAGACTGAGATGATAATTTTCAGTAGATGCACATGGCCACTTATTTCAAAGTTGTTAAGCATTGAAAGGAGATCTATAATTGCTAACTGAATTGCTTGGGCTGCTTAACTACAGAAGATCAAAGAGGAAATTTGGCAGAGTCTTTCTGTTTGCTGTGTGCTCTAACAACTTCTTGTTCCATTCTCTTATCCCACTTCTGTCCTACTAGAGAATTATGGGTTCCTAGGATCAAAGTGAAGAAGATGAATGAGTAGACACATACGTCTAAATCCTAATCTTTCCCTGCCTCATCATGGCATGGACATGACCTGGGCTTCTCAAAGTAATCACTGGCAGAGAAAAACTACCAGGGTTATAAGACTTCAAGTATAGTCCCAGAGGCTGTTGGTGTGCCTGTTGTATGAGGACCAGCCTAGCTTATTACAGACAGTCTTGGCACCAGAAGGTGGCCACTAAGTGACAGATTGAACATAGCAACTATACATCGAATAGCTGCAGTTTCCATTGATGGAGAGGCTTAACTGCTTGAGTGAAATCACAGATTTTCAAGTTGTCCACATACAATTGGGATTGCATTATAATTTGAGAGATTCTAGTAAGGCAGAGTGAAGTTAAGGGGTGTGTGCCTGTGTGTGCGCGTGTGTGCGTGTGTAGTCTTATGTGTGTCACAGAGACTTTATCCAAGAGACTTTAACCAAGCCCCAGTCTGGGACACAGGGACTGTAGTTCCATCATTCTACATCTTCTTGTTGTTATCGTGTGCCTTCAAGTCGTTACCGACTTATAGCAATCCTAAGGCAAACCTATCACAGGGTTTTCTTGGCAAGATTTGTTCAGAGGGGATTTGGCTTTGCTTTCCTCTGAGGCTAAGAGAGTGTGACTTGCCCAAGCTGGGGTTCCATGGCTGAGCAGGGATTCAGACCCCGATCTCCAGGGTCGTAGTCCAATGTTCACACCAATACACTACACTGACTCCCCCACATCCACCTGGCTAATGTTCCTGCAGATGGTGGGAAGAAAGGGAGATGGAGACTGCTTCATATTAAATCACATCAGGAGGGTCCCAGGCTGGGACAGCCTGGTTTAGTAGAATGAGGCTAACCTGCAAGTGTTAGAAGGGATCTTATAGGAATCATAGTTTGGACAAAGTATTGGCAAGGAAGAGTGATTCTTTTGGACAAGGATCAAAAACTGATAGGAGAGCTGATGCAGTTCTTCTGCTTTTGTCTCCCATGATGTATGGCACAAACCAGGAAGTCAGAGGAAGGGTTAAGCCAAAAACTTTTAGTCTGCTGCCTTGCTCCCTGTAATTCCTCCCAGGGAATAAGAATGGGAGAACAAGGAGTTCTTTCTGTTCTCAAGAATTAATAGCAAAGAGTCATCTGGGGTGTCATTCAAGCCCTGATCAGCTCCCAACAGAATGTGTGTGCGTGCACGCACACATACATGTGAGACAGTGCGGAGCCTGGGGCGGAGATGCCAAAACAGGGGCAGAAACAGTGCTGGTAATGAGAGGTGTAAGCTGGCAGTGAATCAAGGAGACATCTCTCCCCTTTTAAACCCCTCAGCTTCTACCAGGAGCTGGGTATTTCCCCTCATTTCATTATCTGTTTGTCCTTTACTATTTATTTATTTATTATTTATTTACAAATGCTTACAAATTCCTCAAATGTGAAGATTTCAGAATGGTGTACAACACCAATAAAACATATAATATGGAATGGTAAGATACCATGTTTGCAACTTTTTTGGACACAACTTTGAGAATCCTCAGCCATCATGGACATTTTGCTTTGATAACTTTCCTCTGAATGATTGCAGAGGGGGGCTTGGGAACATGTGGCTCCAGCAGCAGGGCCTCTCTAGAGGATCTCAAGAAAAAAAATGGATCATATAGAAGAGAAGGTGGTCTCTGAGATAACCGGGTCCCATATCGTTTAAGGCTTTATGTACTAATAACAGAACCTGCTAGGAAAGAGGCTGCCAGTGCAACTTCTTCAGCAGGAGGTATTATATGCTGCTAGAAGGTTGCCCGTCATATGGAGATCAGCCAAAGCATTCTGTACCAATTGCAGCATGTAGATCACCTTTAAGGGTGATCTCTGTCCCGGCACAGCCACAACTGGCACACCAGCTGAAGCTGTTAAAAGACAGTTCACGGCAGTGAAGTTAACTGGGCTTCCAGTGACAAAAATGGATCCAGGAGTACCCCAAGCTGTGCACATGGAAATGCAATCTCACCCTGCACAGGTTGTCTAATTATCTCCTTGATATATCTAGGGCCTCCATTTTGCCAAGATTCAGTCTCAGACTTTTGGCTCTCATTTACCCTATCACAGAATTCAAGCACTGATCCAGAAACTGCATGGCCACACTTAATTCGGATGTGACACACAGAGAGAGCTGGGTGTCATCAGCATACTGATCACTGCTCCCAGTGGCTTAAGAGGGCCAAAAAAAAAAAAAAGAGTCTCTCAGTGTCACTCCTTAGAAAGTGTCCTGTGGATAGGAGAGGATGTAGTAAGTTCAGTGCACCACAGTCCCATCACACTGAGCCTGTCCAAGAGACTGATGGTATCAAAAGCTGCAGAGAGTGTGAGCAAGAGCAACCTGTCCGTTTCTTATCAAAGGTCATTCACCAGAATAAGCAAGCCCAATTCATTCATGAATGTAGGTATGAACCCTAATCAAAATAGATCTAAATAATTTGTATCACCAAAAGCATTTGTAGTTATACAACCTTAACTCTCGCAAGAACCTCACTCCCCTCAAAAGCAGTATCTCTGAGCAGATGATTGTTGGTGAGAACCATGGAGTGCAAGGTAGATATCTGTTTTCTGAGCAACTGTTCTTTACTTGGTCTCCACTTTTTCATATCCCGACAAACCAGTGGATTGTAGTTCAGTTCTATCTATGGCAGTATTTAGCTTGACCTGCAGGATTACTTGTCTCTTCATGGGCCATGGGCTGTACTGAGGGCAGATGAAATATGTGTGCCTGGAACCTATCCTTCTTACAAGAATGAGAGTGAAGGCATGTGCCATGTATGCCCAAAATTACCATCAGATACTGGAGGAAAGCAGCAATAGGTAGCTACCTCTGTCTGTCTTGTGATCTTCCCAAAGATGGGAATGCCAGAGCAGATGTTTTCGTTCAAACTTGTTATGGCAGGGGCACATTGCAGTTTCTCAGATGTAAATTTTGAGAACTCTGAAAGAAGTTGCAGAATTCCTATCCATAGGAACTGACAATAAACTGCAAAAAAAAAAAAAGTTTTGGAATATATTCATTTTAAAACATGGAGCACAGAGTAGATATGTAACACGTTTTCCTGTTTTTGTTGTTTCTGGATAACTTTCCCCACAAAAACTAACATTTTCAGAAGGGCTGAGTGAGTCAAGACCCTTCTCTTTCTAACACAGATAATGCTGAGCCAAACAAACAGTGCAATCAGTGAATAAATTCCATTATTACATAATACATTCAGAAGTTCAACAGCCTTTGGAGATACATTTTGTGAAGACATGCAATAGTGAGCCTTCTTGAAGGTTGCTCTAAGTAAGACTTTGGAATTCCCTGCTGAGGGAACCTAGCCTGGGCTGGGCCTGTTTCTGCTGTTCTTCTTCTAATAAGCAAAAACCTTTTTATTCAGGTGGCCTTTGGAGTCTTTTTAAGCGAATGGGGTCACTGTTTCTTTTTATCAATCTCTTTTTAATTGCACTGTGATTGATTTCTCTCTTCTAATTATATTTTTGTATTTTTAAAAATGTAAATGTTATGGTTGTTAGCCTCCTAGAGGATCATTTCTTGGCAGAGGAGCTGTTTGTGTATGTTTAGAGCTCCTAAAAATGTTTATTTAATCACTCAATTAATCACTTTATTGAGAGGTAGCCATCTAATTTCTGTTTAAAAAACCTCCAACAAAAGAGAAGCCACCACCTTCTGTGGAAATCTGTTTCACTGTTGAACAGCTTTTAGTGTCAGGAAGTTTTTCCTATGTTTAGACGGAATTTCTTTTCTTGTAATTTGAAAACACTGTTTTTGTCCTAGCCTCTGGAACAGTCCAATATGTTGTACGTTCCTCAGCTTTTCTCACTTTCAAGAGCCTGATGTCTGTCGTCAGCAAGGTTTTTATCGACATATTGGTTTCTCATAGCTTTCCATCTGCAAATTACTCAGATGGAGAGACAGACAGCTACCTAAATCCAGTTGGCCACAGGTAAAGAATCAATTGTTGAATGGAAAGTCAACACTTACATACATCCTTCTGATTAAATGGATCTACTCTGTTTGTGACTAATAATTGGGTTTAGGTGAAAATATATAACATCTTCTAGAGATTGGGTAGTCAAGCCAGTAAACACTCTATCAGTTTTCTTATAAACACACCCATCTTACTTACTATTCATAGGATTGTTTCAGATTCTAAGTGACTGAGAATGAAATGGCCATTGCCAGTTGATTAAGTGATGATGTAATTAGCAGGCACATTTTAAAACAAATCTGGTACAAATTTTATGTGGAGATTCCTACAATTTTTTCTACCCTTGTTGTTGTTGCTGTTGTTACTTGCCACGGTCCCTACTAAAAAAACAGGCATCAATTGTGTGAAATTGATTAGTCAGTATGTGGATTTTTGTTTTTTGTTTTTTTATTCCATTGTACTTTCTGCTTGTCCTCTCTCTGTAGTTACCATGCATTGTCACCAGAGCATGGAAATGTTACTTTTGTGATAGTAATTTCCAGAATCTCACAGTCATCATAACTAGTAGTGATATTTTCAAGTTCTGATTCTTAGTTAACTTTTAGGTTATAATGTACAACTGTTCTATCTCCTTTATTAGTGATTGTGGTTCATCTGCTTTCTAAGATCACTAGTGGAATTAAGTAAAATCAATTTCCGTATTATCAGCCAATGGCAAGAGTGCAAAGATGGAAGAATACCTACAGTTGAGTCTCTATGCTCCTCTTCCTCAGCTCCTCAAAGGAAATGCTATATGTATAAACCCCTCACCCTACAAAATAAGGGCCCATTGTAGAGGAAGGGTTAATAAGTGATGTAAAGAAGGGACCATTTAAGACATGAGAAACCTTGACCTTTCATAAATCATACTGGGTTGGTTGCGAGTATGTGGGGGCTATATGCAGCTGCGCCCGACGTTGACATTGTTCCCACCATCTCTAAGTGCAACAAATCCCTCTATTGTCTTCCCAGTTTATCTGGTTCCTCTTGTTTATTAGCAGAGGTTGTTTGGCACCGGTTCCAGCCCTGGGCGGGTGGAAAGAGTGCTGGCACGCACCAAAGAGGGAGGGAGGAGGGGGGATGAGAAGGCTGTATCAATGGCGTTATTGTCCCACCATTTTTGTTTCTGCTGTAATGATATGTTTGAAAAAAGGGGATTTAAAAGAGAGAGAGAGAAATCTGTGCAAAGGACTTGGTAAGAATTGTTGTCTGGGCCTCAAGCGGATGCTGCTGCAGCTGGGAGGATGGCCCAGGACAGAGGCGCGACGGGGCTGCAGTGCGCCTTTATTCTGTGCCTTTGGATTCTGATCTGTCACTTTAGTGACAAATACTAGGATCCACAGGTGCCAGAGCTTTTATTTTTGCACCTCCATCTTTCAGAAGTCTACTGTGATGAAGAGTTCACACCATAAAGTTACCAAGGACATTACTGTTATGAGGGTTGTAAGTGATGTTGACTATACTCAGGATTTTACTGTTAAGAAAAAGGATGCAGTTTTCTATAAGGTGACCTACCCACTTTGTCTTGATTCACTGGAAATCTTTATGTATTTGTGCAGGGTGCGAGAATCCTCACATGGCAGCTGTACCCTCACCCCCGAGTTTCATGTGGGAAGCTGTAGATTTGAAAGTGCTCCTGTGTAAAAATAATGTCGATGTCATACATTTACTATATCAGAGAGAAAAGCTCTTCTCTCTGAAGTGACAACTTTTTTCTATAGAGATTATTTGCAGACCAGGTAATCTTAAAAGATTAGCTCCCTATATAAAACTTGAGGTGGAACATTAATCAAATGCAAACTATACCACATTATAGATACACAGTTTTCTTTTTCAAAAAGCCTAAGAAGTCTAAGCTCCAGTGTTTGAGGCAATCATTGTATCACCCATGATCTTGTTCTGAGTGTATTTGTGACTCATTGTATGTTGATGAGAATTAGGCAGACCTCCAGATGTCCTTGGGCTATAATTTCCTATGTTCTTCTTCA